>CM046881.1:349710171-350192932 GCA_025667525.1 Glebionis coronaria | reverse complement strand
TTCATGGATTTCGAATCACTCATGATCTCCAAGGATTTTATGATGTGTTTTTGTTAATAAAAAGTTTTTGAATATTTTCCTAACAAGTCCTTGGCCCAATACAAAAGCCCGGTTCCCCTTTTTCCCTTTTTTTCCTTTTTCTTTTTCTTTCTTGCATCCCAAAACTGACTATACCCCTCTAATTTCGTTTTTTTTCTTGTTATTATTAATAATTGTATTAATAGTATTAACTTAATTTTCCTTAATTTATTTCAGCTCTTAAAGCCTCCAAAACCTCAAAACCGTAAAACTAGTCAAATTTACGCGTATACCGTAAAGGACGTAAAAATATACATTTTTATAAAAACTCTTTAAATATGAAATAAACTAATTAACTAAGTCCTAAATGACCTAAAAACATCCTAAAAATACTCCCGTGACTAAATACCTCTTTCGAGACCCCTAAATGCAAAACCCTAAACTATAAAAATACGATTTTCTATAATACATATACGTATACGTAAAACAACTAAATAACACTATCTCATTTCATAGTCACTACCATGTGGGCTCATGAACATGAAATAACCGTTCCTCGATTTACTTATGAGTACCATATACCCATAAACGATATCCAAACCTCACTCCAAACACACAAAATAAACACATAAGCACATAAAAGCACATATTTGCACAAAACACCTTAAACTATAGTCTAAGTGACGAAGCCCAAAAACCATGGTTGTCACATCACTCCCTGCTAATAGAAATCTCATCCCGAGATTTACTCCTTAGGATCAAACACACAAACAACAAATCACACGAGGATAATTGTTCTAAATGAATTCCTCTCATTTCCATGTGTACTTGATGAGATGGCATTTATACATGATCTCATCGTTCTTTTCGGGCTTTAAATGCATAAAATGTCATAAAAATACCATATATATGCTTGTGTTTGTTTACTTGTGTATTTTAGGTATGGATATCGTGAAAAAGACAAAAGATCACAAGTTACAAGGAAAAACGGACACGAGAAACAAAGCCGTACAAAGAACCGGGCCCTAATCATGGAATTCTCAACAAATACCCTTGAAGACTTGAAGACAAACAAGATTGATCCTCATTTATTGAAGAAATGACACTTAAAACCCTTGTATATTAATAATTACAAGTTTGGTCCCTTAAGTTTGTCAAAATTACACAAACGGTCCTTCAACTTTGAAGAAATGGCAATAATAGTCCTTCAACAAATCAAAATTGCCAATAATGGTCCCTCATGAAGTCAAAGATGCAATGAAGACCTTTGAAGATCAAGAATGTTCAAAATCAGTCCTTGAAATATCTCAAAATGGCAAAAATAACCCTTGAAATCCTTTTTCCAAAGTTTTGTGCCAAAACTGCCAATTTGTGAAACTTATTAACAAAGCACAACACGTTTTAGGGCTGAAATTCTTTATTTGCCAAAAATTCCAAAACACAAGGGCTAAACATGGTCAAAGGAAACATTTGAAACGAATTTGCGCCAAACACATCCATTTCCCCCAAAATCGGATCAAAATTACTACTATTCACCCTTCTTCACCTCCAGATTTTACTCCACTTAAACTTGGGGTAAAAACCAATTCCCTTTGCACACACTTGATTCACATGTGAAGAAACCTATCCCACACCAAAAACCCTTAATCCCACTCACTATGGACCCCACCCCCAATTCCCGTTTAGCCAATCACATGACAACTTAGCCTCCAAGTTATCTGACGTGTCCAAATCAACAGCCTAGGATCCTTGCTTCATTCCAAAGCTAAAATGAACAGCCAAGATCACTTTGGACAGCTCAAATGAAGAAAACGTCTAGAAGGACTTAGGGCATTTAGGGAATTTCACTTCTAGGGTTTATGAATAGTGTTAACCAGGCATTTGCCTATAAAAGGAGACCTCAACATGTGAGAGTCCCTTTGTTCCAGATTTTAGCTTTTAATCTTTGTAATTCCTTTTTATGAAATAAAGTTTGAATTTCTTAAAATTTTGAGTTCTAATCTGTTATTTATAAAAGTTTGGTGTTTGAGAAGCTAAAATCTGAGTTCCATTTATATGTTTGAAGGTTTTTGAGGCAAGGTTTTAGTTGATAAAGCTTGGGTTTCAAAAATCAGAAAGTTGGCATTATATTTGATCTCACTTTGTGTTTGTTCATCTTAGCAGCATTGGAAGCTGGTACTTGTTTTGCTAGTACCTCAGCTCAAACAATCCAGGGCCTGGATGTAGGTCTTGGAGGTTTGCACCTTCTTCCTTTTTCATTTTCTCTTTAAGTTTCTGAATATTTGTGATTTTTGTGGATTTGTGCTTGAATCTGTGTTATTGTGGTTGTTTATTGTTGATTTGGCTTGGTTTGATGTTAATGAGGTGTTATTGATCTGATTTGTGGGTTGAATCTTCATGATCCTTTGAAAATTTGTGAAAATAAGTTTTAAAAGGGTGTTTGGGATTACTGCATAAGTTGGATTTGAGGTTTGTTAAGTGCTTGTGTGTTGTATGCAAGTATTGGTATCTGTTATTTGGGGGCATTTGTTCATCTGTTTGCAGGTTTTGTGGTCTTGAACACATAGATTCATAGATTGGCTATAAAATCTTCATAACTTGGTAAAATTGGCTAGGATTTTGAGGACACCTAGATCTAAGCATAGGTTAAGGGTAACAAGTGCTAAATCATATCTAATCACACCAGGGTAGAGGGATTTGAGGCTTGAAATTGGATCAAGTGCCAAGTATATCAGCAAACTGTTTCTACATATTGTTCTTTGTTCATCAGTAACATTTTGTCCTTTGATCTTGCTACTCACTTTGATTCAGTGTTTGATTTTTGTTGCTTTGTGTTTATTGTTAGTTTATATAGCTTGTGTGTGCATCTGGTTAAGTTTGGTTGGCTTATTTTGCTTAAATCTGCTTATTAAGTGCTTAACTGCTTATTTGCATACCTGGAGCATATTCTGTGGACTGTTTGGCTTATTGTGGCTTATTGTGTGGATCAATTTGTGATTTTATTGTTGCTATTGACTCCTTGTGGTTCACTGATCACAAGGGTGCCTTTGTTTCCAATTGAATCAAACCAGAACTCTCAAATTAGCTTGGTCAATTAGTCAAAGCAGTGGGAACTCCTTTCCCCTGCTGGTTGCCACTGCTAGTGCAATTTTGGTGTCAGCTTATTAATAAGCTATAATAGCTTATTTTAACCAGCAACAACTTTTTTTTTGTGATAGGTGCTCATATTTTGACTCATTTGTTCATCCTGGAGCATTTGGGTGGTTGACTTTTAGGTTTGACTAGAAAACCAAGTCCTTTGACTTTTACATAAGTTCATTTGTGCTTATTCTGGCTTATTTCTTGTGCTTATTGGATTTTTGTTGATTGATATTGCTTATTGAGTCCATTTGAAAGCTTTTGCAAGTTGAATCAGCTTCTGAGGTTCAGTATTTCTCAAAAACGACTATTTTGTCGTTTTGTGAATTTTTACTTTTCTATTTTCTGGCTTATTGAGTGAGCTTATTGGAAACTTCTTTTGACAGATCTCTTAAGCATCCAAAAAGAGGGTTGTGTGTCAAATTAGAGCTTATGGCATTAGCTTATGGCTTAATGGGCTGAAAAGCCCAATAAGAATAAGCTTTGTGTTCAATAAGCTGTGATAAGCACATTTTTAGCTTTTGGGCCTTTAGAGTTTTGTTCTTAGAATTGAATTTTAAGTCAGATAGGGCTTTTCCAAGTCAATTGGGCCAAGTTTGACTTTTTGGGCCCAAAAGCCCATTTAGGTTGACTGTTTTTGGATTTGGCCCATTTGAGGGCCCATTAGGGGTATTTTGGTAATTTCACTTTGATTTTCTGATTATTTAGGTTAAAATAAACTAGTTTGCAAGTTTTTAGAATTTTTTATAAATTTTGGATTTTTAATATTATTTTATTATTATTTTATTATTATTTTTAAAATTTCTTTTTTTCCAACTTTTTACATTTTTCTTAGGTTAAATACATTAAAATAGGAATTTAGCAACTTTTAGAATAATTTTATCTCTGATAGATTAATTTTTATAATTATTTTAAGTTTTAATAGTTTTTAAATCATTTTAAATAGTTTTTATTAGTTTTAAAATTTCTAAAAATAGTTTTTAATCATTTTAGGTCATTTTAGAGGTTTATCAATTGAAAAATCTTTATTTGGGCTTTTTGATAATTTATTTGATTTTTAGGGCTTTAATTAGCATTTAAAAATTGAATATTTAATTATTTAAAAGGTTTGAAAAAGTTTTGATCATTGGTAAACTCTTAGTTTATTAATTTTGATTTTTGGTAATTTTTAGAATTTATTTTTATTTTTTGTGGTTTTAAGGTTCTACGTTTTAACTTTCTAATAGTGATTTTGTGTTAATTTTTATTTTTACGACTTCATTTTTCTCTTCTAATCCCCTTCTAAACCAAATATTAATCTCAAATCTTGTACATCTTAGTCACACACATATACCTCCTTGGGAAACGAACTTAATTGGGTCATTAACACTTGATTTTTCCTAAAGTCATTTGTTCAATACTTACCGCTCATATACGCTCTTTTGTTTTCCTAAACAAGAGGTGTATTTTTACCACAATCACTTTGGCGCCGCTGCCGGGGAGGTGTGTCGTGATTAATTTGCATTGTTGTTTTTAATATTAGCCAAATAGTATTTGTATTAGTAGAACTCTACTAATACGTATTATCGGTTTTCTTGGTTTTTCTTGTACAAATATTATTAATATATTGTATTAAGTATCACAATAAATTTACAATATCTCCAAAAGTGTGAAAACACAACCATAATTGGGATTTGATCTCCTAATTATTGTATTCGAATCTCAAACAAAAAGAAAAAGGTAAAAATAGATAAATACTTTCGTGACGCTCGATTTTGAAAAATACAAACTATAAGGTGGGTATAAGGCGGGTATTATAAAATATACCCTAAGGAAAAAGGCTCTTAAGTGCTTCGCGCCGCCTCGTTTCCCCGCTTGCTTGTGAGTATTTTGAGATTGAAGGCTAATCGAGGATTTTGCCGCCCAAAGTATTATTACGTATAATATATTTGCTTGGTTTTCTTTGTGATTAAACCCTCTTGAACAATTTGGTTTTCACCAAAGTTCTAAAGTCATTCGAAGACGTTCACTCCACGTGATCGTTTTCATTCCTTTGAGGCTTCTTTAATCAAGAGTTTGATTCGAGGAGAGATTTTGTAGATTGTTGTCTACGAAGATACACCAAAATCCAAAAAAATTAAATATCATCAAAAACACAAAAAAAATTGAAAATTCACAAAACACCCAAAAAGAATCTTCTTTGCTCACCTCAAATTCTTCGTGAAGTTTATGATCACTCGTAATCAAGCAAAACGAGCTCGTAAACGACTTCAAAAGCAAGCCAATCAAGAGACGTTGATTGTTGAAGAACCTCCAATTGTTGAACCTATTGTAGAACAAGAAGTCGTCATGGCTAATCGTACTATGATGGAGTTGCTACAAGCACCCACCGAGGGTTTTGGAGAGGCTATTGTGATTCCCGCTATCCTTGCGGAGAATTTCGAGATTAAGACGGGTTTAATGTCAATGTTGCAAGCAAATAAGTTTAGAGGTCACGAGAAAGACAACCCGCATTACCACATTAGGAATTTTAACCGTCTCACCGCCACTAGCAAGTTTAAGGATGTTCCACATGACGCCATTAAGATGATGTTGTTTCCATACTCGTTAGATGAACCCGCAAAAATTTGGCTTGAGAAAGAACCGCCAAATTCGATTTTGACATGGGCCGATCTCGTTTCTAAGTTTGTGAACAAGTTTTTTCCACCATCTAAAACAACACACTTGAAAAATGAGATTTCACGATTTGTGCAAAGAAATAATGAAAGTTTTTCAATGGCATGGGAACGCTTTAAAGAGATGTTACTTGAATGTCCACACCGTGATTTCACGGAATTGCATCAAGTGGATACTTTTTATAATGGACTTAATGATCATGAACGAGATTATTTGAATTCCGCCGCGGGTGGTAATTTTTTGTGCAAGACGACAAATGAGGCTTTACAAATCATTGAAAATAGATCTAAGGTTTATAACCCTCGTAACACACCGAGTGTTGCCAATATGGGTTCGTCATCTTCGTCACAATCGTCTCATAGCATTAACGCCTTTCATGATGAAGCTAATGAGGAAAATCGGTTTTTTGATAGATTTGCTAATCTTATGTCCCATTGGAAGGCTCAAGAAGCTTCCAATTCCGCTTCGGTTAAAGCGGTTGCTAAGAGTTGTTTATCTTGTGGGGGAGCTCATGATCTTTCCGAGTGTATTACCGCGGATGGTAACACTTCGAGTGCTTATGTAGAAACGGGAACTTACAACCAAAACGGTCAAGGTTCCCGTCCAAATCAAGCTCCACCAAACCAAAATGTTAACAATTATCGAAACAACAACCAAGGTAATTACCAAGGCAATACACGCAATTACAACAAAGGGAATTATCTAAGTGGGAATGGACAAATCTATAATCAAAATCAAAACCGTGATTTTCAAAACACTACACAAGGTTTTCAAAATGCTCACACTAAAAATTTGCAAGGAGAATTTTTGGATTATGCTAAAGCAAATGATGCTAAATTTGATAACATGCAACGTGAGATGATTAGCTTAAGATCCGAGTTGAAAAACGAGCTTAAAAATGAACTTGCTAATGAACTTAAAACTCATGCAAACAAAATGGAAGGAAATGTCCAACGTCTTCAATAAAACCAACAAAAGATGGAATTAGGACAACATGAGATTAAGCAAGAGTTATTAAAAGCGGATGCTAGGCAATCAAAATTTGAGGACCGAATGGCTAAGATGTTTGAAGCAATCATGTGTAAGCCCTCTTCTTCGGGTGGTCTTCCTAGTGATACCATTGCAAACCCGAAGGGAGAAATGAAGGTTATTACTACACGAAGTGGTAAAACTTTCAAGGAACCAATCTCTCGTACAAGTACTTCTAAGGAGAAGGAAATCGAGAAAGAACCCAAGGTGATGGTCTAAAAGGAGCACATTACAATCCCACGAAGTACCGCTCATACCACACCTACGGTTGAACCAATACCAATTGTGGAACCCGAGTTTCCAAGGCCATTTCCTAATGACCAACCCACACCACCTTTACCCTACCCTTCAAGACGAAACAAAGAGAAGTTGCAAGAACGTAACAAAGAACAAATCGAGCTTTTTATAAAAATGTTTCAACAAGTGCATTTTGATGTGAGTTTAGCCGACGCGTTGTTATATATGCCTCGTTTCGCTTCCACTTTTAAAAGTATGATGAGCGATAAGGAAAAGCTTTCAAAGCTTGCTAATTGTTCTTCGGTTTTTCTTAACCGCATACCGGAAAAAGTTGGTGATCCCAGAAAGTTTCTCATTCCTTGTGACATACAAGATATGAAAGAATGCCTCGCCTTGGCCGATCTTGGTGCGAGCAATAATTTGATGCCATTTTCCATTTGGAAATCGCTTTCGCTTCCGGCTCTCATTCCTTCGAACATGTCCATCGAGATGGCCGATCATTCTACGATTATGGCATGTGGAGTAGCCGAAGATGTTTTCGTGAAAGTGGGGAAGTTCTACTATCCCGTTGATTTTATAGTAGTTGACATCCCTGCGGATCCTCAAGTTCCTCTAATTTTAGGTCGTTCATTTTTAGACACTTCGAGATCGCTTATCGATGTTCATGCGAGAACTATCACTTTGAGATTCAACGAAGAGGAACTTGTTATAAACGCTACTCAAAACTCGAAACCTTCTCATGTTTATGCAATCGCTACCATCAATCACATTGACATCGTTGATGTGGTTTGCGATGAGTTTTCACAAGAAGTGTTAGGTTTTTCCGATAGCTCGTCAAGTGGCAATCCCACTATTTTTGATCCGATTCTTGCTAATTCCACACCAAATCTCACTCCATTCCAAGGAGGCGATCTCACTACAAATGAAATCGACAATGAAGATGAGGTGTTGATTAGTGATGATACTTCTATTCCACCATTTCTTTCGCCGATGGAAGTTATGAGTGTTGAACCGAAATCTTCAATCGAGGAACCACCTATCCTCGAATTGAAAGATCTTCCTTCTCACCTTGAATACGCATTCTTGGAAGGTGATGACAAGTTGCCGGTTATTATTGCAAAAGGTCTTGCTAATAATGAAAAAACCGAGCTCTTGAAAGTTCTTAAGGCTCATAAAGGGGCAATTGCGTGGAAAATATCCGACATTAAGGGTATTGACCAAAAATTTTGTACTCACAAGATTTTAATGGAGGAGGACTACAAACCCGCAATTCAAAGTCAAAGAAGGGTGAATCCCAAAATTCACGATGTCATTAAAAAGGAGGTCCTTAAACTCCTTGACGCGGGAATGATTTATCCCATATCCGATAGCCCATGGGTGAGCCCAATCCATTGTGTCCCTAAAAAGGGAGGAATCACCGTTGTGCCTAATGAAAACAACGAGTTAATTCCCACTCGTGTTGTGACCGGTTAGAGGGTGTGTATTGACTACCGAAAGTTAAATGACGCCACTCGTAAAGACCACTTTCCTTTGCCCTTCATGGATCAAATGTTGGAGCGACTTGCGGGAAATGAATTCTATTGCTTTTTAGATGGTTTTTCCGGTTACTTTCAAATCCCTATCGACCCTCGTGATCAAGAGAAGACTACGTTCACGTGTCCTTATGGAACGTTCGTTTATCGTAGGATGCCTTTCGGACTTTGTAATGCACCCGGTACGTTTCAACGGTGTATGATGGCGATTTTTCACGATATGATCGAGAATTCGATGGATGTGTTTATGGATGACTTCTCGGTGTTTGGTAATTCGTTAACGTCATGTTTATCTAATCTCGAGCAAATGTTAAAACGTTGTGAAGAAACCAATCTTGTGCTTAATTGGGAAAAATGTCATTTCATGTGTAAACAAGGAATCGTCTTAGGACATAAGGTGTCGAAGGCGGGGATTGAGGTCGATAAAGCTAAGGTAGACGTCATCGCCAAGTTACCTCATCCCAAAACCGTTAAGGGAGTTAGGAGTTTCCTAGGCCACGCGGGCTTTTATCGTCGTTTCATCAAGGACTTTTCGAAGATTTCTCGTCCTATGACACACCTTCTCGAGAAGGATGCTCCTTTTAACTTTAATGAGGATTGTGTTAAGGCTTTCGAAACTCTCAAAGGGAAACTTACCGAAGCTCCCATTCTTGTTGCTCCTAATTGGGAATTACCCTTTGAAATCATGTGCGATGCAAGTGACTATGCTATAGGGGCCGTCTTAGGGCAACGTTATGACAAGCATTTTCGCCCTATCCACTATGCTAGTAAGGCGATGACCGAGGCTCAATTAAAGTACACCACAACAGAAAAGGAATTCCTTGTCGTGGTCTATACTTTTGAGAAATTCCGACCTTATCTCGTCTTGACTAAAAGCATTGTGTATACCGACCATTCGGCTATCAAGTATCTCTTAGCTAAGCAAGATGCTAAGCCGAGATTGCTTCGTTGGATGCTCCTCCTCCAAGAATTTGATGTCACCGTGCTTGACAAAAAAGGAGCCGAGAATCTAGCGGCCGATCATCTCTCTCGTCTAGAAGATCCTCACAAAGATGTTTTCGAGAACAAGGAAATTACCGAAACATTTCCTCTTGAGACTCTCGGTGTAGTGAATTCTAAAGACACAACCCCATGGTTTGCCGACATTGCAAATTACCATGCGGGCAATTTCATAATCAAGGGTATGGCGACACAACAAAAACTAAAATTCTTTCATGACGTCAAGTTCTATTTTTGGGACGACCCTTATCTCTTTCGGATTTGTGCGGATCAACTCGTTCGACGTTGTGTGTTTGGTGCCGAAGCTTCTAATATCCTTAGAGCTTGTCACGAGGGACCCACGGGTGGTCACCACGGTGCTAATCTCACGGCTAAGAAAGTGTTCGATGCCGGTTTCTTTTGGCCCTCTATCTATCGTGATGCACACGCACGTGTGAAGTCGTGTGATTCGTGCCTACGTCAAGGAAAATCGTCTCAACGTGATGAAATGCCGCAAAACATAATTCAAGTATGTGAGATTTTCGACATATGGGGAATAGACTTTATGGGGCCGTTCCCATCGTCTCATGGAAACAAATATATCCTCGTCGCGGTGGACTACCTTTCTAAGTGGGTGGAAGCTAAGGCTTTGCCTACTAATGATGCTCGTGTGGTAGTGAAGTTTTTGAAGCAACTATTCTCTCGGTTCGGAACCCCTCGTGCTATTATAAGCGATCGTGGAACCCATTTTTGTAATGACCAATTCGAAAAGGTTCTAAAGAAATATGGGGTTACACATCGTCTTTCTACGGCTTATCACCCGCAAACGAGTGGGCAAGTCGAGGTTTCGAACCGAGCTTTGAAGAGGATTTTAGAAAGGTCAATTGGAGAAAACCGTGCTTCATGGTCCGACAAACTCGATGACGCTTTATGGGCCTTTAGGACCGCTTATAAGACACCTATCGGTTGCACTCCTTATAAGTTAGTCTATGGGAAGAATTGTCATTTGCCCATTGAGTTGGAGCATAAGGCATATTGGGCCCTTAAGCATGCTAATTTTGACTTGAAGACCACGGGAGATCACCGGAAAATACAATTGAATGAATTAGATGAATTAAGGGATAATGCTTATGAAAATTCATTAATTTTTAAAGAAAAGACTAAAAAGTTTCATGATTCAAAGATTAAAAACCAGGTTTTTAACGTTGGTGATCAAGTGTTGCTTTTTAACTCTCGTCTTAAGATATTTTCCGGGAAATTGAAATCTCGTTGGTCGGGTCCGTTCACCATTACACAAGTGTTTCCATATGGGACCATTGAGCTAGCTCAAGATGATGGCCCTAATTTCAAGGTGAATGGACATAGGCTTAAGCACTACTTTGGTGGGGAAATTCCTTCAATGGTTGCCCCCGACCAAGACACCTTCCCCAATGATAATTAGCATTGAGGGGATCGAGTCGAGCTCATGACTCGGTAATCAAAAACGAGGTGCCTCGTGGGGGAGATCCCATGCTTATCTTTTATGCTCACTATTCACTAATAAGGGGACTTGTACCCTTTCAACTCGTTGTCTCATGGTTGTTTGTGATTGTGTTATCTAGATCATCATCATCATCTACGATTGAAGACTCTCGTGTTCGTTTACGTGAGCCTCCATCGTTCGTTTGAAGAAGTTTTTCATGAATCCATGAAATATCCTTTATTGTTCTAACAATTATCTTTTAGCATACTTAATAAACGGCTATAGATATATTGTTGATCACCCTTTCCATGCTAGATCCTAAGCATTCGACTCTTCATCTCTAGTATGGGGGTGCTCCACCTTTAGACTCGAAACATTGAGGACAATGTTTACTTTTAGTATGGGGGGGTGAATAGGTACTTGCTTTGCTACGCCCTCACGCTTTCCAACTTTCAATGTTTTGTTTTGCTAATAAGGCTAAAAATGGCCAAATTTTAAAATTTTTCTTAGTTTTCATAAGTGTTTTTAAGACACGAATGTATATTTTCCGTTGGGTAGAATAAGAGTTAATTTTTGACTTGATGGGCATTTGGAGCCATTTACATTCCTTAACCCGCTCAATTCAAGTTTTGCTAGACTTTTATATAGGGAGCTTTAAAACGCGAAAGTCTTAATTCATTCGGGTTAAGAACAAGAACTTTTCGCAAGTTCCTATAATTGATTCTAGAAAGTCACTTATCAAGGGAACTTTAAAACGCATTCTCTAAACTTGAAAAAGTCCAAGAAAGTGCAAGATCCTATAGGTGGCTTGAAAACCCAAAACTTTGATTTGATATAGTCTTAATGAAAGCTAATCCAAATTTGGCTTAATTTTGACTTGCATGGCTAAGTATTCACGAGTCTCTTTAATTCGAGGTCTTTATATAGTGAAGAACGAGAAATGATAGAGTTAGACAAGTGATCATGCTAAACGTAGAACATGAAAGTGTTCTTTCAAAAACTCATATGTTTTTAATTGTGGCTTTTTCTTCCCATAAGATCAATGCATTAGGAATAAATCATAATTGCAATAAGTAAGGTCGTACGATTTGAAAGGTTACTTAGCCTCTAGCGCAAGATCGTTTAAAAGTTGCTCGGGGTTGAATAGAGTTCATAGCCAAGGCATAACTTATTGAAGCGGGACGCGAAGATTGGCGATTATCCAAAAAGGCCCTAACAAGGCATGAGGAGCTCTATTTTTGCTAAAGATCCAAAGATGATGTGAAGTATCATTATTCCTAAATCAATATGAAGGATCGAGACACACGACGAGAAGCTATTACTCCCCTAAAGAATGGATAAAGTCTATCCAAAAAGACCCTAACAAGGTATGAGGATAAATATATCCAAGTCCGAAAAGGAGGCGGATCGTTGTATATCAAAATCCAAAGTAAAGATTGAAGAAAAATGATGAAGTCGTGGTCCAATATGAAGAATCTCTCAAAAACGTCAAGTGAATAAATTCCAAATATATGAAGAGAAGACCATAATTTCAAGAACGTCTTCCCAAGATTTGAAGTATGAAGTACTACCAAATATCGGTTTGAGAAAGATCTCAAATCGTGAAACGAGTTATGCCAAGATATGAACTTAAGGAGATACACGAGAAGCCGTTTTAAAAGATTTTGTCCTTCGGCTAACTATTGATCAAATCGTGCTACTTTGCTTTCGGACTAATAACTACTCAAATAAGTCAATATGAATCACTTTTGATCCATGACAAATAGATAAAAAATGCTAGTAACCCATTTCCTTTTATAATAACTAGGATTGCGGGGAGAAAAAGTATTACACAATTTGGACGTATGAGTAGTGTTAGCATTGTGACTTGTACCAACAATGATCTTGTTTTTGCACTTAGCATGGAATGTATGACAATTAAGGATGACGAAGTTTACTCTAAGGGACATTAACTTGTTTCTATTCTTTGACCCTAAAAGTCACTTTTTGTGATGAAAATCATACATTATGTCTTTACACATCATCGTAGTATGTTGCAAGTCTTTTTACTTTTCAATAAAGGTTAATAAAATTGAACTTTGGTGATGCTTAGATACTTTATTCTAGCATTGCGTGAGGGCACGGCAATGGTTTAGTATGGGGGAGTGATGAGATGGCATTTATACATGATCTCATCGTTCTTTTCGGGCTTTAAATGCATAAAATGTCATAAAAATACCATATATATGCTTGTGTTTGTTTACTTGTGTATTTTAGGTATGGATATCGTGAAAAAGACAAAAGATCACAAGTTACAAGGAAAAACGGACACGAGAAACAAAGCCGTACAAAGAACCGGGCCCTAATCATGGAATTCTCAACAAATACCCTTGAAGACTTGAAGACAAACAAGATTGATCCTCATTTATTGAAGAAATGACACTTAAAACCCTTGTATATTAATAATCACAAGTTTGGTCCCTTAAGTTTGTCAAAATTACACAAAAGGTCCTTCAACTTTGAAGAAATGGCAAGAATAGTCCCTCAACTAATCAAAATTGCCAATAATGGTCCGTCATGAAGTCAAAGATGCAATGAAGACCTTTGAAGATCAAGAATGTTCAAAATCAGTCCTTGAAGTATCTCAAAATGGCAAAAATAACCCTTGAAATCCTTTTTCCAAAGTTTTGTGCCAAAACTGCCAATTTGTGAAACTTATTAACAAAGCACAACACGTTTTAGGGCTGAAATTCTTTATTTGCCAAAAATTCCAAAACACAAGGGCTAAACATGGTCAAAGGAAACATTTGAAACGAATTTGCGCCAAACACATCCATTTCCCCCAAAATCGGATCAAAATTACTACTATTCACCCTTCTTCACCTCCAGATTTTACTCCACTTAAACTTGGGGTAAAAACCAATTCCCTTTGCACACACTTGATTCACATGTGCAGAAACCTATCCCACACCAAAAACCCTTAATCCCACTCACTATGGACCCCACCCCCAATTCCCGTTTAGCCAATCACATGACAACTTAGCCTCCAAGTTATCTGACGTGTCCAAATCAACAGCCTAGGATCCTTGCTTCATTCCAAAGCTAAAATGAACAGCCAAGATCACTTTGGACAGCTCAAATGAAGAAAACGTCTAGAAGGACTTAGGGATTTAGGGAATTTCACTTCTAGGGTTTATGAATAGTGTTAGCCAGGCATTTGCCTATAAAAGGAGACCTCAAAATGTGAGAGTCCCTTTGTTCCAGATTTTAGCTTTTAATCTTTGTAATTCCTTTTTATGAAATAAAGTTTGAATTTCTTAAAATTTTGAGTTCTAGTCTGTTATTTATAAAAGTTTGGTGTTTGAGAAGCTAAAATCTGAGTTCCATTTATATGTTTGAAGGTTTTTGAGGCAAGGTTTTAGTTGATAAAGCTTGGGTTTCAAAAATCAGAAAGTTGGCATTATATTTGATCTCACTTTGTGTTTGTTCATCTTAGCAGCATTGGAAGCTGGTACTTGTTTGGCTAGTACCTCAACTCAAACAATCCAGGGCCTGGATGTAGGTCTTGGAGGTTTGCACCTTCTTCCTTTTTCATTTTCTCTTTAAGTTTCTGAATATTTGTGATTTTTGTGGATTTGTGCTTGAATCTGTGTTATTGTGGTTGTTTATTGTTGATTTGGCTTGGTTTGATGTTAATGAGGTGTTATTGATCTGATTTGTGGGTTGAATCTTCATGATCCTTTGAAAATTTGTGAAAATAAGTTTTAAAAGGGTGTTTGGGATTACTGCATAAGTTGGATTTGAGGTTTGTTAAGTGCTTGTGTGTTGTGTGCAAGTATTGATATCTGTTATTTGGGGGCATTTGTTCATTTGTTTGCAGGTTTTGTGGTCTTGAACACATAGATTCATAGATTGGCTATAAAATCTTCATAACTTGGTAAAATTGGCTAGGATTTTGAGGACACCTAGATCTAAGCATAGGTTAAGGGTAACAAGTGCTAAATCATAGCTAATCACACCAGGGTAGAGGGATTTGAGGCTTGAAATTGGATCAAGTGCCAAGTATATCAGCAAACTGTTTCTGCATATTGTTCTTTGTTCATCAGTAACATTTTGTGCTTTGATCTTGCTACTCACTTTGATTCAGTGTTTGATTCTTGTTGCTTTGTGTTTATTGTTAGTTTATATAGCTTGTGTGTGCATCTGGTTAAGTTTGGTTGGCTTATTTTGCTTAAATCTGCTTATTAAGTGCTTAACTGCTTATTTGCATACCTGGAGCATATATGTGGACTGTTTGGCTTATTGTGGCTTATTGTGTGGATCATTTTGTGATTTTATTGTTGCAATTGACTCCTTGTGGTTCACTGATCACAAGGGTGCCTTTGTTTCCAATTGAATCAAACCAGAACTCTCAAATTAGCTTGGTCAATTAGTCAAAGCAGTGGGAACTCCTTTCCCCTGCTGGTTGCCACTGCTAGTGCAATTTTGGTGTCAGCTTATCAATAAGCTATAATAGCTTATTTTAACCAGCAACAACTTTGTTTTTGTGATAGGTGCTCATATTTTGACCCATTTGTTCATCCTGAAGCATTTGGGTGGTTGACTTTTAGGTTTGACTAGAAAACCAAGTCCTTTGACTTTTACATAAGTTCATTTGTGCTTATTCTGGTTTATTTCTTGTGCTTATTGGATTTTTGTTGATTGATATTGCTTATTGAGTCCATTTGAAAGCTTTTGCAAGTTGAATCAGCTTCTGAGGTTCAGTATTTCTCAAAAACGACTATTTTGTCGTTTTGTGAATTTTTACTTTTCTATTTTCTGGCTTATTGAGTGAGCTTATTGGAAATTTCTTTTGACAGATCTCTTAAGCATCCAAAAAGAGGGTTGTGTGTCAAATTAGAGCTTATGGCATTAGCTTATGGCTTAATGGGCTGAAAAGCCCAATAAGAATAAGCTTTGTGTTCAATAAGCTGTGATAAGCACATTTTCAGCTTTTGGGCCTTTAGAGTTTTGTTCTTAGAATTGAATTTTAAGTCAGATAGGGCTTTTCCAAGTCAATTGGGCCAAGTTTGACTTTTTGGGCCCAAAAGCCCATTTAGGTTGACTGTTTTTGGATTTGGCCCATTTGAGGGCCCATTAGGGGTATTTTGGTAATTTCACTTTGATTTTCTGATTATTTAGGTTAAAATAAACTAGTTTGCAAGTTTTTAGAATTTTTTATAATTTTTGGATTTTTAATATTATTTTATTATTATTTTATTATTATTTTTAAAATTCCTCTTTTTCCAACTTTTTACATTTTTCTTAGGTTAAATACATTAAAATAGGAATTTAGCAACTTTTAGAATAATTTTATCTCTTATAGATTAATTTTTATAATTATTTTAAGTTTTAATAGTTTTTAAATCATTTTAAATAGTTTTTATTAGTTTTAAAATTTCTAAAAATAGTTTTTAATCATTTTAGGTCATTTTAGAGGTTTATCAATTGAAAAATCTTTATTTGGGCTTTTTGATAATTTATTTGATTTTTAGGGCTTTAATTAGCATTTAAAAATTGAATATTTAATTATTTAAAAGGTTTGAAAAAGTTTTGATCATTGGTAAACTCTTAGTTTATTAATTTTGATTTTTGGTAAATTTTTGGTAATTTTTAGAATTTATTTTTATTTTTTGTGGTTTTTAAGGTTCTACGTTTTAACTTTCTAATAGTGATTTTGTGTTAATTTTTATTTTTACGACTTCATTTTTCTCTTCTAATCCCCTTCTAAATCAAATATTAATCTCAAATCTTGTACATCTTAGTCACACACATATACCTCCTTGGGAAACGAACTTAATTGGGTCATTAACACTTGATTTTTCCTAAAGTCATTTGTTCAATACTTACCGCTCATATACGCTCTTTTGTTTTCCTAAACAAGAGGTGTATTTTTACCACAATCAGTACTTTAGTTTAACTCTCAAAATACCACATATACAAACAAAAAATATTTAAATTCATTCCTAAACTCTTGACCTCACAGCCAATAAATCTCACAAATGACCCTTTGATAAAACAAAAACTCTTATTAACACAAATCCCGAATAACCGAACATGCAAATATGCATTCTCAAACAACATTTACCAATCTTAATACATGAAATATATCATGTATACCACTCAATTATCCCAGGTAATTCTATACTCATAAGCTACTGGTCCGATCTTTCCAAAGATTATAAATGGACCTACAAAACTCTACATCAACTTTTCCATTTTACCAAAACATACCACCCGTTACTATGGGTGAAACTTCCTACATAACTTTTATCACTAAACATTAGTGGTTTCATCCTTTTCAACATAGCATATCTTGTTGCTCTCATCCTTTCCCACAAACACCATTTCCACATTAGTAGTCTCTTTCACGGATTTTAGTCCACCATAAGGAAACCTCACCCTATCCTTCCATATAGTGCCTCAAATGGCATTCACCGATTTCTAGTATGATAACTATCATTATATGAAAACTCATACATCGCTAACGAGTTTCCCACATCCCTCTAAATCAGTCACCCAAGCTCTCAAAACGACTCCTATACTTGTAGCAATTTCTCACTTCGTCCATCCTTTTCTAAGTAGCTGGATATACTCATATCCAATCATGTTCATAAACTCCCTTTAGTCCATACCACCAAACTACTTAAAAATTTCCAATTTCCTTACACAAGTGACTTATGACGGTGTTTCACATATTCATTAGCTCATCATAACAAGGCTCTTCCAATCCAAATCAGCTTATGATCTATACATATCACCAAAAGGACAGTTATCTCATTTACTCTATCAACTGCCATCCAAATCCATGCTACAACTACTTCCATTAAATTTGGATAGCTCATTAGTAGCACCTATACACTTCCATCTCACTTTTCTCCATGAAAGATTTTTTTTTAATACTCAACACTTTCTTTATACTTACACAATGTCTTACCTCCAAGGTCATAGTGCTCCTCATCTTGTCTCAGTTAGTACACGCCCTTCGTCCCTCATGACACATCACATCTATAACTCCTCATCCATTCGATTATCGATACTAAGCCTTCCAATCAAACAGTATAGGTCAGTGCCATTTCCTTTCCACACTACGACAATATTAGCAGGCTTAGTGCCTTAGTCTACTCATTATGCTATACCAAAATTTTACCTTCGGTTCCTATCTCGACCTATTTCATTTATGATTCGCATCTATCCAGACTTCCTTCTTTTTCCTCAGCTCATGGCATACATCATGATGCTATGCTTCCCGTCTTTCAAGTCATCTATACGTCAAAATTATCCAAGTAGTTTCACTTGTTTTCCTCGCGACCAGTTCTCCTACTCCATCCTAATAGGGACAAACTAGAGTTTTATGTGATCCCATGCGGATCATACTCTCATCTTATACCCGTATTAGTTTCCATTTGTCTAAACTAAGCCATATTTTAAATTCTTATTCAAACCTCATACTTTTATTTTGATTGCACCCAACATGTGGCACTTTCAATCATCATCTTCTAGGAATACTTGGTCCTCTCCTTCCATGGTTCTACCTAATTCCTACACTATCCCATCCAACCAAAATTCCATACTTCATTCATTAAATCTATGGAAATAGTTAGTGCATTGGATAATGCATAATTGTCTCTTCCAAAGATCTTTCATATCACCTTCACAAAATCGACTCTCTAATCACTTCTCCACGAACTTATTCAGTTCAGCTTCACTACTCATCCCTCAATATTGATTGCCACAAAATTCTATCTATGTAGTCACTCGACTCCCCTTGTTATTTCCACGAGTACTTAATCCCCCGTGTTATGTATTCACTTCATCACGATCCACTGGTTCAGCTCTTTGTAGCTCCACTCCGGTACTCGATCTGTCCTTCTTCGTCACGAACCATACGAAGACTCCCATCATAGTGCTTGTCACCTTTCCAGTCCTTGCAACTTCTGTGAGTCCTTCAAAATCTCTTGCATCCTTCTAGCAGCTGACACGTATTCCTTTCAGCTCCTTGCTTCACAATGTAGCTCTTCACGCACTCTTTCTCGTCTCTATGATGTTACCTAGGAACTTCACACTACCCAGTAGCTTCTAACATCAACTCATCTACCACAATATTTCTAAAGGTACTTCAACCCCTCAATGGCTCACTCTTCCTTGTTGTACTTCACCATTAATCAGCCTCCTACCAATCATTCTTTCACATCCATGTTTTCCTTCACATGTCTACTACTACCTTGCCTACATAACTATACGAATTCCCTTGCGTGTTATTTGCCCCATATTTCTATTAGTAGAAACTTTCTACTCTACCCTCACATCCGCTAGTACTTTCATCAATCTCCTAATGGTACTTCAACCAACTTCTCATATCATGACATCTCGTTCCCACGACTAGTCAACTAACTTTACTTACTCCCTTATTCCCGTAACCAAACTAAGTTTCAAAACTACACAAATCTTAATCATTCCTTCAACACAACCTTTAAACCAAAATACATA
Source organism: Glebionis coronaria (assembly GCA_025667525.1). Taxonomy (NCBI): domain Eukaryota; kingdom Viridiplantae; phylum Streptophyta; class Magnoliopsida; order Asterales; family Asteraceae; genus Glebionis; species Glebionis coronaria. The sequence goes on along the minus strand of CM046881.1, from coordinate 350,173,375 downwards.
TCTCCATTCTAATATCTATCCATAAGTAATACTACCTCTCATCCTAACGTTTCCACAACCGCATAACTAAATCAATCATGACGTGTACCAAAATAATTCCAAACGGTCGCTTAACATAATAAATATAGGGTAAACCGAAATATCAACCATAACGAACCCTAGCCAAAACAACTGAAAACGAAAGAATGTAATTTGAAAGATTCAATGGAGTGTGCCAACAACGAAAAATTAGACTCGTCACGATTAGTATTACCAATTTTCAATATCTTAGAAAATTTTAAATTTTCATCTTAATTAGTTACTTCACATTAGGACCATATTTTAACACCAATAAATGAAATCATAGTCATATCTTACCATCTTCGTTACTATCAAAGGGCATAACTCAGTTAGTGTACTAAAACTCACTTTAGATATTATCTCCTTTAACAATAAACTCATCTTTTATCTTAATTATTTTATCAAAGGTATCCACTAGTTAGTATAGTATAATGTTATTCTAACCATTATCTTGTTTACTCACATTAAACTCATTTCACTTGTTATTATGAAACCAATACGTGTTTATAAAATATGGTGTTTTTATTAACTTTATTCTATATTATAAATACTTTATATAATCCATTTAGGCTTGTTATAACGAACTATTACACGTTTACAAGGTGTGGTGTTATTATTATCATTATTATAATAAAATCTTCCTTTTTACTATTTCCGTCTATTTAAATACTTCTAAAATTTTAACTCCACTTTTAAGAAAATACTCGTAAAATTTCTTTACCCTTTATATGTACTATCACATGTTACCTAGAAAACTAATCCATTCATTGTCAATATATTTTCTTAACTTATTACCAATAAACTTAAAGAAAAGATATGTAAGTCAGGATATCATACCGTACACTTACAAAGTATTTTCAAAAGCATTTTCCTTTAATTAGCTAGACTCCTTTGCAAGAAAATTTGGTAGTTCTCATCAATTCAAATACATACCCGAATGTAGACACACTTCAAAACATTCAAAACGTCGTTGGAACTCCATCAAACTACAACACTAATAAACTATTTAAACACGAGAGAACACTAGGTACGTTCAAGTTTTAATAACTATTGAACGACCGTATATCATAACATAACATCTACTAGTATATATACCTCCGCATATATATATACCTATTAAATCTCCGAAAACATACTCGTTATCATACATGTCAAGTCAATCGACCACTTCATACACTCGTTTTTTCCTTACGCGTAATCACCATCTCACCATGCCATAACAAGGCATAAAACCCATCACCAAAACCAACCCATATCGTGTGACCCCATAATCACACAACACGACTATAACCAAAACATATAACACAAAAAACATATCCATATCACAGGCAACCATTACATAAACCCCTATTGTACAAATACCCAAAATACAGATCTCATCATATACAAGCATGTATTAACCCCTTTTTCATGCAACCATACTTGGAAGTCCATCGGTTTTGTGGCACGCATATAATTATGTAGGCCTCCATAATTATATATGTCCCCTTTCACCCATGTACTCCCTCCTATGACGACACTTATAAGAAATTAGTACTACACGGAACACATATATCTACAACATATATACCACATAAAATACACTCTATATATATACCGTATAGGTAAAATAAGAACATCTCATACGTCAACCCTAACTTAATTCATAACTCGAGGCTCAATCGCCAAATCAAATCAATAACAATAAAATATCCAACATTAAAAAATGACCATAACCGTTCAGGCGGAAATTCGAATCTACTACTAGTCGCAGACTCAACATCGGTACTATCCTAATATTACCTAGCGCACCTCTTCTTCTACGTGACATGGGTAACACTAAAAGATTCCTACACTTCTGGTTCATACGTCGCATCAATAGAAAATAAATGAATGTACTTACATATATTATATCTCAATAAGTAAGTATGAAAGTAAATAAATATCCAAAACAAAATTAACATTTAAGAACTTCATATACTATAATGCACACATACCCCTATGACACCTACATGCATGGACCCTTAAGCTATAGACTAGGCTACTAAACTAGGCAACCTAATTTTCTATAAGCATTGTCTCTGATACCATTATGTCACACCCCACCATGACGGAATATGGGGCGCGACGTATGGATATCATCACAACAATAGCGTGTCAATAGAGATAACTAAATGAATTGGAATATCATAAATGATGACACAATGTCATGAAGATATCACAAACAATGCAGGCGTCTAGGTAAGTAGGTAACAGGTCTATCTCTTACCAAATACATACAATCACAATTCCAAGGCACCAAGCCTTACCAATAACAACAATTTCCAAGGCTCCCAGCCTTACCAATAACCATGGTCCCATAGGCGCCCATACACCTATGAACGGCCCGCCTTGTCAACATCCCCTTGGTACCAAGTCAAACCACAATAACAATCAAGAATCGCATAGCCGTTAGTCACATAAGTGTACACACAAGTCCATCACAAACCATAAAAACATTCACAGCATTATTTACAAAACCATACAGTGTCTTTTCCATCCCATCTGGAAGTCAAATCATTTATAGCTCATAAAAACATGGGACTATGAAGACATGAACCACATACCAAAATGGCTCATCGATCTATGATGGATATCTAACCGTGTCCTACAACTTAACCCCATTTATATTCCATATGCATCTCATGAAACCCCTCTAAAGCCCTTAACTTAGTTTAGTTCATAACTCGCCCCGTTAACATTTAACCCAAAACAGTCCCAATTTTATACCTTAAACTATGGGTCGAACACCCCCTTAACCAAATCAACATCCTCTTTAAAATAAACCCTATTCCCTTACATGTGTTATCTAACTCTCCCCTTTGACCGCAACCTTGAAGACACTGTTAAGGCCTCCATATATATATATATATATATATATATATATATATATATATATATATATATATATATATATATATATATATATATATATATATATATATATATATATATATATATATATATATATATATATATATACTTTTACCTATCTAGAATTTACTGATTTTGAACATATGAAAAGTTTGTTATGATCAGAGGGTCTTACCCTAACCCATTTGTTTAGACCTCCTCCAGATCTTTTATTTAATATATAATCTAAGTCTCATGTTCGTTTGAAGGTTCTAATATTACCCTAAGTACCCCAAACAATTTAAAACATAAAAAGAAAACAGGCTGATCCAAAAACTGTTTTGACACCCGACTGATGTAACCTGTTTTTGACCCACTTCCAGATGTTCAATTTAGTTCTCGTTTCTTGCATTTGAAAGAAAACTCAATTACCTTTCCAGGGACACAAGATTAGAAAATTAAAAGTTTGTAAAACTCTAGATATGATCAAAACAATGACCCAAAAATTCTGCCCAGTTTTTTAAAAATGAATTTAGCATAATTAACCAAATTAATTACCCTCATCATGTTTAATCATTAACCCTAATTATTCTAATCAAGTCTATATCATTGTGACAACATTAAATTACAGATTTTCTAATAAACACTAACCTAGATCTATCATATAATGATTAAGAAAGAATTAAAAACAATTTAATTAAAAGGGTTTGAAGAGTTAACCTTAGATTTTTGGAAAACAAGATTTTTGATGAAGAACCCTAATTTTTTCCACGGATTTCGAATCACTCATGATATCCAGGGATTTTATGATGTGTTTTATAAATAAAAAGTTTTTGTATATTTTCCTAACAAGTCCTTGGCCCTATACAAAAGCCCAGTTCCCCATTTTCCCTCTTCTTTTTCTTTCTTGCATCCCAAAACCGACTATACCACTTTAATATCATTTTTTTTCTTTTTATTATTAATAATTGTATTAATAATATTACCTTAATTTTCCTTAATTTATTTCAGCTCTTAAAGCCTCCAAAACCTCAAAACCGTAGAACTAGTCAAATTTACGCGTATACCGTAAAAGACGTAAAAATATACAGTTTTATAAAAACTCTTGAAATTTGAAATAAACTAATTAACTAAGTCCTAAATGACCTAAAACCATCCTAAAAATACTCCCGTGACTAAATACCTCTACCGAGACCCCTAAATGCAAAACCCTAAACCGTAAAAATACGATTTTCTATAATACCTATACGTATACGTAAAACAACTAAATAACACTATCTCATTTCAGAGTCACTACCATGTGGGCTCATGAACATGAATAACCGTTCCCCGATTTACTTATGAGTACCATATACCCATAAACGATATCCACACCTCACTCTAAACACACAAAATAAACACATAAGTACATAAAAGCACATATTTGCACAAAACACCTTAAACTATAGTCTAAGTGACGAACCCCAAAAACCATGGTTGTCACATCTAATGTCTAAATAGTTCGCTCCGACTGGCCGTCTGTTTGAGGATGAAAAGCCGTGCTAAACTTAAGTTTGGTACCCCAAGCTTTCTGCAGACTTCTCCAAAATCGCGAAGTAACCGAGGATCTCTGTCCGTGATGAATCTAGATGGAGCACCATGAAGTTCTCATGATATCCTTCTTGTAAGTATCGGCGAGTTTGCTAACCGGATCATCCTTACGCATCGGTAAGAAATGAGTTGACTTATTAAGTCGATCAACGATAACCCAAATCGCATCATGCCTCCTCTTTCTCTACGGAAGACCGGTAACAAAATCCATGGTGATCTTGTCCCACTTCCACTCCGGAATATCTAACGGTTGTAGTAGACCACTAGATCGCTGATGCCGATCTTAACCTGCTGGCAGGTAAGACATTTGGAGACATAAGTAGCAACATCCTGTTTCATACCACTCCACCAAAAGTACTTCTTGATGTCGTGGTACATCTTGGTCGAACCAGGATGAATGGAGAATGGGGAGCTATGAGCTTCAGCCAATAACGCTTCCCTGAGTGTAAGATCATCAGGAACACAAAGTCTAGTGCCCTGCCATAAGATACCATCGTCATCCAACCGAAACTCCGTCTGCAGATCTAAGTTCTGAATGATCGCCCAAATTTCACCATCATCCTTCTGAGCTTCCTTGATCCTAGAGAGTAATTCAGGTTCCACTCTAAGATTAGTCCAGTAACTGTGCTACCCACGTACCATGAGCTCAATGTCTAGTGGCTCTAAGTCTCTTATAATCTCTTCATCTATCTTGATGTCGTTGATCATACCCAACTTCCTACTAAGAGCATCTTCTACTACATTCGCCTTGCCGGGATGATACTGCAGATTAATATCGTAATCCTTCAATAGATCTAACCATCTTCTCTGCCTCATGTTCAGTTCACACTGAGTAAAGATGTATTTCAGGCTCTTCTGATATATGAAGATATCACATGATTCGCCATACAAGTAGTGCCTCCATATCTTTAATGCAAACACGACTGCTGCAAGTTCCAAGTCATGTGTAAGGTAGTTCTCCTCATAAGGCTTAAGCTGTCGTGATGCGTAAGCAATCACTTTCCCATGTTGCATGAGAACACAGCCAAGTCCCTTCCCTGAAGCATCACTGTAGATTTGAAATACACCTGTACCAGATGGGAGAGTAAGAATTGGTGCATATGCCAGCCTCTGCTTTAGGTCTTCAAAGCTCGTCTCTCTTTCTTCAGTTCAGACGAATTTCTCCCCTTTCCGCATCAGTTTGTCAATGGCAGTGCTAAACGGAAAAAGTTCTCTACGAACCTACGGTAGTAACCAGCTAAGCCCATGAAACTGCGAACTTCAGTTGCTGATGTCGGTCTTGGCCACTTGGTAATAGCCTCAACCTTTTCTGGATCCATGGTTATTCCTTCTGCTGATACAATGTGGCCTAGGATCGCCACCTTGTCTAACCAGAATTCACACTTGGAGAATTTAGCATACGGCTGCTTCTGATGAAGTATCTGCAATATAGTACGAAGATAGTCTTCGTGTTCCTCCTTTGACTTAGAGAAAATCAGAATGTAGTCAATGAAGACAATCACGAACTTGTCCAGGAACTCATGGAAGATACGGTTCATCAGGTCCATGAACACAGCTGGAGCATTGGTAAGTCCAAATGGCATAACTACAAATTCGTAGTGCCCATAACGTGTACGGAAAGCAGTATTGGTGAGGTCCTGCTCTTTAACCCGTAACCGATGATAGCATGACCTTAGGTCAATCTTTAAGAAATGCTTGGCCCCTTGGAGTAGGTCAAACAAGTCGCCAATGCGTGGTAATGGATATCTATTCCTGATGGTGATCTTGTTAAGCTCACGATAATCTATGCAGAGACGCATACTGTCGTCCTTCTTCTTTACGAATAGAACCGGTGCGCCCCATGGAGAAGCACTAGGTCGGATAAAACCGTGTTCCAACAGTTCATGCAGTTGTTCCTTTAACTCCTTCAGCTCTCTGGGAGCCATGCGATAAGGAGCCTTAGAAATTGGCTCAGCTCCCGGGATGAGCTCAATATTAAATTCCACTTCACGAGTAGGTGGTATGCCTGGAAGTTCTTCTGGAAACACGTCTCGGAATTCTGACGTAATTGGTTGATTCTGGATAGATGGAGATTCAGCCTCCAGATCATGAACAATAGCAAGATAGCCCTGGCAACCATGTGACAGTAGTGTACGTGCTTGTAAGGTTGAAATTATTTATACAGACCTTCCGGGTATGAAACCGTTGTGAATGTACTCTAGTGCATTTACATCACCGAAGATAACCCGATATGAATGGAAGTCAATGGTGGCATGATGTTTGGATAGCCAATCCATGCCTAATATCATGTCAAAATTGCACATATCCAATGGAAGTGCGTTAACTGGGCGAATCTTATCGTTAAATTCTAGGGGAAGACTCTTGTACCCATGGGTTACGTGTACAGAGTCTCTTAAGGGTGTGGAAATGTTTAATACAAGCATTGGGGATTTCCTAACATTCTTGGCATAAGCAGTAGAAATGACCGAATGAGTAGCACCCGTATCAAATAAAACATACGCAACTTGACCATTCATATACAAGATTCCAGTGATGGTACCTGTAGACTTGTTGGCCTGATCACGCGAGGTCGTATACACCCGTCCAGTAGTAGGTGGTGGCTTAGAGTCGGCATGTCCAGATGTGCCCTCTATTTCACCCTTGCGGCAGTCCTTCATGTGATGACATGTCAGGCCACACTTGAAGCAAGCATCGTTGTCGCGACGACATGGCCGTGGGTGCCTCCGGTTGCAGGTAGTGCAGAGAGGGTGAGTATACCCTCAAACAGGTGCCCTTGCTGGCTGGGAGCCTGTTTAGAAAAGTATACATGAGACATGGTTTATGGGTACAAATAGGACAATGCAGAAAATCATAAAACATAATACCAGTGATAGTTGTACGGTTGGGTTGTGAACCTCTGCGATGTTGCTCCCTTCCATTGTCATGATTCCTGGTAGAAGATGCGGAAGTGTCAGAATTATGAATTATAAGCATGTAATATAAGAAATGAGTAAGTTTAGGGACCTGTTGCTGTTGGAGTTGCTAGTGTTGTTACGGTAATTATCATTACCGCCACGCCTATCCGAAGCAGAACTGTCTTGGGTCTGACCGTTACCCTTGTTCTGAGTAGGTTGCTGCTGAGTAGTCGGTTGAGACCGGTCCCTAGTCTTCTACCTGAAAGATTCAATTTATAGAGAAAGATAAATATTTGGATACTGCTGAATGAATTAAATGATCACCGCTGAGTGATGAAAATATACCTCTTCTCGGGTCTCTCTACTTTACCAAATTCATCTCTCTCCTGCAGCATCTCCAACTTACGTGCCACATCAGCAAGTCAGAATTGCCTCAACAAAAATAGATGGAATTGGGCCTAAAAAGCCATTCTGGTTCGTTATCGATTTGGTATCAGTGGGAACATAAAGATAAAAGAATTAACTAAGTATCAGATCGACCAAATTGAACAAATGATACTTGTGTCATCATGTTGAAGGAAGCACACACCAAGTTATTGGCGACCGATGTACGAAGAGCCCAACGAAAGTTGTATGCTTGCTCTTTGGCAGTACCTGCTGCTGCGCCAAGAAAACCAGCCAAACGAAGAAATCGCTACACGAACTTGTTGTTGTTCTCCCCAGCTCTATGCCTAATCTCGTGGTACTCCCTCTTCAGCTTATCTTGCTCAGCCTTGGGGAAGAATTGTCCCATCACCAACTCCCTGAACTGAGCCCAAGTCAAGCCAACCACCTAATTGTCACCTCCCTCATACTGCTTCACTGACTTCCACCATCCAAGCACGTCACCTTCAAACTTGTAACAGGCCAACCTTGCCTTGAAGACAGGGTCGCAGCCCATTGCATCAAATATCTTCTTAATATGAGCTAGCCAACTCTCAGCCTCATTAGGGCTGTCAGTCTTCTCGAAGGATCGATGACGTTGCTTGTTGAATCGCTCCAGCCATGTGATCAGTGTAGCTGGAAGAGGATGAGGAGGAATAGGATGCTGGTGTTGGTGCTGATTGTTGGCAGCTTTAACCTCGGCCCTGATTTCATTCCTCGGTTGAGGAAGCATGGCCTGCATCGTAGCTTGAACTGCTGCATTGAGTTGTTCCTGCTCGCGTGTAAGAACCATCTGACAGTATAAAACAAAATGCATGATTAAACTTAAAACATAATATATGCCAATAAATCATGAGAAAAATTTTAGGCATGAAAACAGTGTATGAATGCATGATGAAATCACATGGGTTTGGGTGAACACCTTTGGGTCGGTTCACCTAAAAAAATGACATGACATAGATGAACGCTTATGGGTCAGTTCATCAAAACAACACGATAGGTTAAAACACATGCGACTAAATACGGCCAGTCCTGTACCAACCATTACTTAGTCAAAATTCCTTCGACAATGACATATGATATAAATGCATGAAAAAAAATGTCAGTTCTAGGAATACCATAGTGACTACCCACTAATCACAGGTCATGTTTTGAAAGCCTACAGGTCGAAGCCTTGGCTCTGATACCATAATTGTAACACTCCATTTTGGTAAATGGAATGTTACGCGTGATTATGGCGTGTCATAAAAGCATACAAGGTAACAAACATCGGTAGTCCAAGTATAAGCTCATCACACAGAAACATAAGTACTGTAAAGGAAAAGGACTAAACAATGTCCAAAGAAATAAGTATCAAAATGTATGATGAAATGCATAAAGTAGAGAAGGCTAGATAGCTTCCAATCCATATGCGCGTACGCTTAATTTCTACGAGCGCCCTTGAGTACCTGCCATTTGGTAACACGGATATACAGGTATAGGATGGAATAACATAAGGAATAAGACTAATAGCAGCGGTAATGTATAAGTCCTAGTAAACCTGGAAACATGTTCATAAAATTGGTTTTATAGTTTGAAAAGACTTATGTTTTTATCTAAAATCTTTATTAATTAGCCAATAGCCCATATAAGTCATGAGGTTCTACCGTGCATGAATACTTGGAGGGGAGACCTCGTCATGCAATCAGAGGGGTTGCCTCTAATTAAATAGTCTGGGTAGGAGTGATCAACTCCTAGTGAAGGATGCAAGGCACACATCGCATTTACTCTGGTAATACTGGTAAAACATGTAACTAGGATGCACCCATACGCCCCTGATAAGTGTGAGAATACTCATCAATTATGATCCAAAAACCACTCAAAACACAGTCAAATACATTATATTTAACTTTAAAATATCAGAATTACGCGTGTATTTGTGTTTTGTGTGTTTCAGGTAAAAAAGATACATTTTGGAGCAAACATGCATTTTCAAGGATTTATTTGACGAAAAGACGAGGAAAAGGACAAAAGAAGCTTTCAAGGACTTTACTTGCCAATTTTACCAAGATGGAGGGCTTAAGTGTAACTTTTATCAAGATGAAGTATGAAAATGAGTTTTACCTTAACTCTTTTAACCTTTAATGAAAGAAAAATAATAATAAAAGGACCAAAAAGGAAAACAATGGAAAGCTTTTATTACTTGGTCAATTGACCAAGCCGGTCAAACAACACACCCCCAAACACATACGTCTTCTCCAACGTGAAGAGAGAGAAAGGAATAAAACAGACGACTCTTTCTCTTTTTCTCCAAGACCTGCAAATCAATTTCACGAAAGATACAAGGAGATTCAGATGAAACTTAAAGAAGAAAAATTGATCCTCTTGTTCTCCTCTACCAGATGGTACAAGTGAATTAGATCAAAGATGAAGAATGAACAAACCCCCAAATCAAGAATGAAGAACGAGTCACCCTATCCTCGTATTTTACACGTGTCTTCATTGGATTGGATAGAACACGTCACACCACCACCTCTTCAGCTCTATAAATAGAAGATCAAGACTTCATTTCGAGACAGTTAGCCTAGGAGTAGTTTCACATAGTAGTTAGGATAATTAGTTAGATAGTTAAATTTTCTCTCATCTTTTCTTGTTAAGCTTTTGTAACAGAATTAGTTAATTGTGTAACCGAATTCATTTTCCACCACTAATGAAAGATTGAAGTTCAGTTTTCTTAATCTTTTTCTTTCTCTTATTCTTTTCTTCTTATGAACTGAATTGAATAAGCTTTTGAGTAATATACTCTTTCTAGCTTATGAGATTTGATTTTCAGCAACAGTGATTCGTGTTCTTTTTATTACAATTTTGATTTCGAGTTACTGTTCATTTGGATATGGTGCGCAGTTTGAGTTTATTGGATTGATTTTTTCCTAGTTAAAATTTTAACTGGTTACTCTTCGTCAGTTCATTAAGCTTGAAATGATGGTCTTTTAATTTCTTAGTTTGTAGGATTGTGAGTACTTGACAGTTTGATCAAGGTTTAATCAGTTTAGAGTTTTAGCAGCTTTTCAGATTTAGAAGTGTTTCATGTTGATTCAGTCGAAATCTGTCATGAATTAGTTAAGTGTGGTTGTAGTCATGGGTAATTTTGTTGGATCTGCTTATTAGAATTAGAGTGAGCTTACTGATCTTGTAAAGTTTTGTTTGAAATTGTAGCCTATTAATCCTAGCTAAACTTTGATTATCAGTGTTTAGGGATAGCAGGTTTTAAACTGAATTTGGTAGATAGTGAGTAAGTCAACTGGTAATGTTAGTTTGAGTTAGAAATAGGTTCAATCTCGGTTCAGTTTTCAGTACTTCAGGTTTCAGGATCGAAGGATCTGTTTGGTTTTTCGTCTTGATTTTCAAGTTTTGCAGGATTACTGTATGAAGGTAGCAGTCAAGCGTGATTTTACTTTCAGTTTTTGATACGATAGCAGATTGGTGGTGTTTGGTTTCAAGCGAGCTCAGCGCTCCGCTTCGACTCAGCGGTCTAACTTCGGACGAATAGGTTAATCACATCTTTATAATTTCTGTAAGCATAGTGTAATCTGATTATACTAGTCTTTAACTGCTTCAGTGATTATGTCTTGTGTAGCTTTTAAACCTCTGTTCGCTCTGTTATAGAATCCTGTAAACTGAGTTTTCTTAAGTAATGTTTGATCTCGTGTTTTACTAGTCAAGTTGGATTAATGTTGTGAAGATTTTAGTAGAGATAAGTATCAAATCAGTTAGAACTATAGGATATGTTCATTAGATTTGTTACAATACAGTAAGTGTGAATTAGTTGGTTAGTTAAGTTTTGATTGTTAGTAGAAGTTAAGTTTTAGTCGTGGTAGTAGTTAGCTCGTTACTGATTTTACATCATCTTTGTAGTAGAAAATCTGTTTTACAATAAGATTGACTTTAGCTGCGTTTCTTTTATTTGAACCATGAAGTTAAAAAATGCCATTTTTTTGTTAAAGTTGTTAGGCCTCATTATTGAAATCAGTTGGTCTACTTGTAGTTAGCAAATGCATGAAGTTAGAATAGAATTAGATTAATGGGCTTTTAGGATTTAATTTGGTCCAATAGTTGATTTCATCAAAAGTTAGTATTAAGAAGCGTAGTTTTATAAAAGATTATAGTTTAGTTTGATTAATTTCATTTTCAACTTTTAGAAGAAAAAAAAATAGATTTTGTATTCATATTTTAGCTTTACATTTTGTATTTTGTATTTCTCAATTTGTAGAGTAAACCCGTATTTTACTTCTTTAAATTTTGTGCATTTAATTGTGGTACGTGCAACGTGTTTTAGATTAGTACATATACGTTTAATAGTATATTTTTACTTTTTACGTGTTTTGTGCCAAGTAGAAATAGAATCCAGTCAAGCCTTTATAACCAAAAACAATTAAGTCGAGCTTAAAAACGTGCAATCAATTCGATTAGACCGAGAGACAACTACACTAAAAAACGAATATTAAATGGCGTCGCTGCCGGTTCTATTCGTGATGATTAACGGTTTCGAGTGAGACGATTGGATTTTGGGATCCGTTCACTTTGTGAACGTTATTTTTACGTATTATAATCAAAAACATAAAAAAATCAAAAAGATAAAAATACAAAAAAAATAAAAAATAACAAAAATCAATTCTTTTCCTAAAGAATTGAACCAAAAAAAATAAAAAATCCAAACAATAATCTTTTTCCTAAAAGATTACACCCAAAAATATATATTATATCGGTTTTCATCGTTTTTACGTACATATAGTATTTTTTCTTAAAAAACAAATATATACAAAAATATTTTCTATATATTATTATATGTAAATACGTATACATATACGAACAACCAATACACATATCTTCCATAAGTATTGCCGAGGCAATACACCGTGTTAGGGGGCGTTCCGGTCCTTGACACGTGCATCGATCAAATTCAATAAAGCAAGAATAGATAAATACTTCCAATAGGCAATAATTCGAAGAATATAAACTACAAAGTGAATAGAAAGGCGATGTGATATAAAATGCCATCTAAGGGTCAATAGGTACTTAAGTGCTTCGCGCCACCTAACCCCCCCATTCACTAGTGCGTATTCTAAGAAGGAAGGCTTTATTGGGGGTCTTGCACCCAAGTAGTAATTATATATATTATACTTTCTTGTGGATATTTCATATCGAACCTCGAGGGAGATAATCTCTTCTCCTTCAAAAGTCGACCAAGAGCTTATCTCTCACTCCTCGAGTTTACTTACACGTGTACTCGCACGCGTGTAACCATACCACCTTTGGTGTATTACTTCCTTCCCCGAGGAAGCTTTTAAACGTCATTATACTTGTATATACATTCGGCCACCTTGTTAAACATGGATAATCGTTCCATGTTGGAGATTTTGCAACAACGATCCGCCAACGCTAATTATTCTCCTTGTTCGACTTGTGGTGGTCCACACGATACTTATTTATGTGATCAAAATAATGGCTATTATGGGGAGGGATATGCTTACAATGGAACCGAGAACCCTAATTTTCAACCTAACCTTCAAATGGACTATACTTGTAATGACTATATGGGATATTTCGGTTTTGCATCTCAAAATCCACCATCATTTCATGATCAAACCTTTAATAAGCCATACCAAAACCAAGGATTTTCCAATTATGGAGGTTTTCAAAATCATGATACTTTTCAAGGCTATAATCAAGAAACCTTTCATAATCAAGGATTTTCAAACAATGAAGGCTTTCAAAATGATGCAAATTTTCCATGCTATAATCAAGACACCTTTCAAAATCAAGGATTTTTACATCACGAGGGTTTTCATAATCAAGGGTATAATCAAGGGTTTAACCAAGAGAATATGCAAAATGAATCTCAAATTCTTGAAATCCTTGCTAAGATGCATCAAGATAATGAGTGGCGATTTCAAGATAGTGAAAGGAAACTTGAAGAATGGTACGAGGAAACTGATAGGCAATTCTTAATTTTGGAAACAAAACTCTTGCAAAACTTTACACCTCAAGGAGCTTTACCATGTGATATTGAGCCGTCTTTGAGAGTTTATGATGAGGATGATACTATTAGTAATGAATATCGTGAATCATGTGAAGAAGAATATCTTGCTACTCGTCGGCCTTATCCATTCTTCTATGACGATGATGACGATCCACCGATTTGTATGACACTTAATGATGACACACCTTTACCTTACATGGAACCCACCGACTCTTTAACCATGGGGGACGAGCCTCTTAGCACTAATACAAAAACCGATTTGGATGAATTAACCTCTTCTAGTGTTGAGAACCTTATCCCAATCTAAAGAGAGTTTGAGGGTGTTTCCAATGAACCATGTGACGAGCTTCGTATTGATACCTCTTCTCCTCATGATCACATTGAGATTTCATCACATATTGACCTTCATGCTACTACTAGTGATTTTGGTGACTTTGATCTTGATGAATTGTTTAAAGAAAAGGATAATGAGATTGAGGAAGAGTTTATGCAAGATTTGCCACAAGTAGAGGATTATGATTGTGATTCTAGTGAGGCATCTTATGATATATCATCCGATGACTTTTCATGTCAAGATGACCTTCCTAATTTGGATGATGATGTTGATCATATAGAAGAAATGGAAGATGTTCATATTCGTGAGGTTTTATCAAACGTTTATCATATTATATCCTCGATTGAAGCATTGAACACACACCATAATGATGATTCCATAGAAGAATAACCTTTCATTGATATTTCTTCACCGGTTTTTGAGGTTGCACCTATTGATTTTTATGATGATATCATCCCTTTGAGTGATTCTCTCATTAATACAACTTCTTTTGAGCCTTCTATTCCCACCCTTCCACCCTTGAAGTTGGTTATTGATGAAGATCCTATACTCTTAGAGATTGATCCTTTTTCACCTAAGGCAACTTTAGAACCTAAATCCTTCGATATGGATTCTCATATGGACATTGATGCCACCATAGAGGCTTATCTTGCTAATACTGATTTAGAGGTCGATGATAGTGATTCTAATTGCGAAGAGGATATTCGTCTTATTGAGAACATGCTTTTTGGGAACATAGAGATTACACCTCATTCACAAGACACTATTCATCTTGATCCTCCTTTCACTATGCCTTCTATGGAAGATTACCCACCTTTTGATGATGATGAAGAGCCCAATATGGATATACTTGTTATGAATGTTTTGATACCTACACCTTCATTGTCTCATGATGCTTTGATAACTAAGGGGGAATCTTATATGGTAGATACAAGTTCATCTTCTTATTTTCCCATTAAGGGAAAGGTTTTTGATCCTGGGATCCGTAAATTTGACACACCTTGGTCTTCATCTACTCCACTTAAGAGTGTGATTTCTATTGAGATGGGATTTTTGTATGAGCTTACTTTGGTGATGCTACCTACTTTGGAGTTGTTCACATGTAGAGATGGGAACTATGTATTTGATCCTGGGGTACTTCCTATTTGAGAGATTTCGTATGTTGGACAAACTTGAGACACGTTGGACCGTTCCATTTATCGAGGCGGATATTGTAAATCTTATAGTAAATGGCAACGTGCTAAGTTTGAGTGTATCATGTGAGATGTTCTTCAAAGTGGATATCATTTATTCTCCATGATGTTTCCCCAAGGACAACCTAATTCGGGGCCGAGTCGAGCTAGCGACTTAGGGTTAAAAAAACTCAAGCATTGAATAACTAGGTTAGAAAACGTAGAGTAGATTTTCAATAGGTTAGGTTTAATTAAAAGGATGTTATAGTAGAGTTGAAGTGGAGGGGTGCCTTTCTTCGTCTTTTCGTGTTTGCTTCAAGGGTTGCTCTCTCACATTTCATGCTTGGAGCTTATGGAGGAGGCCCGTGTATCTGGTTCACTTTGATTAGTTTTTGCTATCGTGATATTCAAAACACTTGTGCTTAAAATGAATACCCTTTAGTTGTCTCTTCCTTAACTTGAGTTAAGCAAAGTTATCAATGTCATAAGTGTAAGGGAAGTTTTATACGTCCATGCTCTTAAACATTGAGGACAATGTTTATCTTAAGTGTGGGGGAGACTTCCATCGAAGTGACCTTACCTAAACTATTGCCTTAACTTCATAATAATTTGGAAATTAATTTTTCAAACATTTTTCAAATTTTTGATCTACTTTGGCCACCAAAAATATGCATTCATAATTTTTGCATCAATCATTTTCATTTGCATAACACATTTGCATTGTATATATTTCTTCTTTTGTTTTTCATCAAAAATATATAAAAAGAAAAAAATATAATAAAAACATGGTTTAACAAATTTAGACTTCTTTGACATATTAGGCCCGCCATGGATATTTTGACTCAACCCGAGTTTGCTTATATAAGCACTCTCTAGCTAGTATCCTTAACCATGTAGACCTTCATTGGTCTATTAGGCTAAGCATCCACCAATTTCATTATTTGAGATTTTAAATTTGTGGAGAATGGGAAATGATAGAGTTGAAGCAAGTATAAAAGGTCTAGATAAACTTCATGATAATTACTTTGGGCTAAACCCTTCTCTTCTTAACCTCTATTTTCTTCGCATGTATATATGTTAATAAATAATCAAGAACGGTTTTAATTGGTTTGTAATCTCTTATGCATTTTTGCCTAATCATTCATGGTTGATATAAGTACGTCTTAAGATTCTAAGTTAGAACGTTTTATATGTACAAGACTTATGTCATGCTTAATATTTAGCGGGTGTTTTTCCTTTATTTATTTTAAACTTTCTTTGTGAGGAATAAAGAAAAATAAGAGCGGCTTATGAAAAAAAATGAGTGGCTAGAAAAAAAAAAGAAAAAAAGAAAAGAAAAAAAAATATACAAGACTCCCAAGAGGGGCAGTGTGGTGTTAATTATAGTGACTATTGAGTTACAATATTACCTTAACGGGTTGGGGGGATTCAATAGATTGCTCCAATCCAATATTACCTTGACGGGCTGCGGGGTTGAAGATCCAAAGTCTCAAAAAGATGGCGGATGTAAATTATTGCGTGAGTTTTATTTTTCTTTCCTTAGCGAGTGTGTAGATACTTATTAATGCATGACATGAGGATTTTATACATAAGGCGAATGACTTATTACTCTTGAAACGGACTTATATTAATTGTGAGCGGTTTTTCAAGTAATGGATGAGAGGATTACATAGGATTAAAACCGTGCTTCCTTATTTTTGGATTTTACATTTCTTATATTTCACACTTTAAATAATGACAAATTTGCTCTCAAGCAATTTGCTCAAATAATAACCGGTTCCACATTTTATTGTTATGAATAAGTTGATGCAGTTTTTACTTGTGAATACAATGATCCCATTTTTAAGCTTGGTATGGGGAAAGTGAAACTTGAGGGTGATAAGTATCCATGGTAACAAAGCCCTAATCCATGTCATTGATTTCTTTATGAGTTATTTCCATCAAGACTATTTATGAAAAATCCAAAAATATATAAATAAGATTGTTTTCTTTGCATTGCATTGTAAATATTCAAAATCATTCATCATGTAGCATAGTATAGTTTATTAAATCATAAAATGGACAAGGTGGGTTAATTATGAGAAAAGTGCATTCTAGAGCTTTAAAATGCTGCATTGCATGAGGTCAGGGCAATGGTCAAGTGGAGGGGAGTTGATAAGTGTGAAAATACTCATCAATTATGTTCCAAAAACCACTCAAAACACAGTCAAATACATTATATTTAACTTTAAAATATCAGAATTACGCGTGTATTTGTGTTTTGTGTGTTTCAGGTAAAAAAGATACATTTTGGAGCAAACATGCGTTTTCAAGGATTTATTTGACAAAAAGACGAGGAAAAGGACAAAAGAAGCTTTCAAGGACTTTACTTGCCAATTTTACCAAGATGGAGGGCTTAAGTGTAACTTTTATCAAGATGAAGTATGAAAATGAGTTTTACCTTAACTCTTTTAACCTTTAATGAAAGAAAAATAATAATGAAAGGACCAAAAAGGAAAACAATGGAAAGCTTTTATTACTTGGTCAATTGACCAAGCCGGTCAAACAACACACCCCCAAACACATACGTCTTCTCCAACGTGAAGAGAGAGAAAGGAATAAAATAGACGACTCTATCTCTTTTTCTCCAAGACCTGCAAATCAATTTCACGAAAGATTACAAGGAGATTCAGATGAAACTTAAAGAAGAAAAATTGCTCCTCTTGTTCTCCTCTACCAGATGGTACAAGTGAATTAGATCAAAGATGAAGAATGAACAAACCCCCAAATCAAGAATGAAGAACGAGTCACCCTATGCTCGTATTTTACACGTGTCTTCACTGGATTGGATAGAACACGTCACACCACTACCTCTTCAGCTCTATAAATAGAAGATCAAGACTTCATTTTGAGACGATTAGCCTAGGAATAGTTTCACATAGTAGTTAGGATAATTAGTTAGATAGTTAAATTTTCTCTCATCTTTTCTTGTTAAGCTTTTGTAATAGAATTAGTTAATTGTGTAACCGAATTCATTTTGCACCATTAATGAAAGATTGAAGTTTAGTTTTCTTAATCTTTTTCTTTCTCTTATTCTTTTCTTCTTATGAACTGAACTGAATAAGCTTTTGAGTAATATACTCTTTATAGCTTATGAGATTTGATTTTCAGCAACAGTGATTCGTGTTCTTTTTATTACAGTTCTGATTTCGAGTTACTGTTCATTTGGATATGGTGAGCAATTTGAGTTTATTGGATTGATTTTCTGCTAGTTAAAATTTCAACTGGTTACTCTTCGTCAGTTCATTAAGCTTGAAATGATGGTCTTTTAAGCTCTTAGTTTGTAGGATTATGAGTACTTGACAGTTTGATCAAGGTTTAATCAGTTTAGAGTTTTAGCAGCTTTTCAGATTTAGAAGTGTTTCATGTTGATTCAGTCGAAATCTGTCATGAATTAGTTAAGTGTGGTTGTAGTCATAGGTAATTTTGTTGGATCTGCTTATTAGAATTAGAGTGAGCTTACTGATCTTGTAAAGTTTTGTTTGAAATTGTAGCCTATTAATCCTAGCTAAACTTTGATTATCAGTGTTTAGGGACAGCAGGTTTTAAACTGAATTTGGTAGATAGTGAGTAAGTCAACTGGTAATGTAAGTTTGAGTTAGAAATAAGTTCAATCTCAGTTCAGTTTTCAGTACTTCAGGTTTCAGGATCGAAGGATCTGTTTGGTTTTTCGTCTTGATTTTCAAGTTTTGCAGGATTACTGTATGAAGGTAGCAGTCAAGCGTGATTTTACTTTCAGTTTTTGATACGGTAGCAGATTGGTGGTGTTTGGTTTCAAGCGAGCTCAGCGCTCCGCTTCGACTCAGCGGTCTAACTTCGGACGAATAGGTTAAGCACATTGTTGTCCCTAATATATGATTGTTATAATCACACGAATTTATGAAAGAAAGGTAGATATGAGAAGAATTCTAGAGAGAGAAAGTAGTGAGAGAAAGTAGAGAGAAAAATGGTTGGTGAAACTTGTGGAATATTAGATTAGAGAAAATGAAATGACCAACACCCTTCCTAACATGCTAGGAAGGGTTTATATAGCCTTTGCTTACATGTAGCTTAATGGGCTATATGATCATGGGCCGGGCTTTCCTTTTGGGCTTTGGTTACTTATTAATGTACCTTAGCTTAAAGTTAAGCCCGTAATAACACGACTAATATACTTCCTATTACAACGTTCTAAAATACGATACATAATAAACATATGACCGAGCATTCTTGTTTGGCTCAATATTTGAGGCTAACAATCTCCCCCAATGAGAGGTCATAAACCTTTGGTCATTTAGGAAATTTGTAGAGATTACTAATCTCGCCATAAAGGAGTCTTGAACGTGTAATAGTAGTCTTGTTCCTTCATGCTGTGATCTTTGAGCCTTTGTCGTTGTCTTTCGACTTTGTCTTTAAGCTTGAGATCTTCAAATCATCCTTGACTTGTCTATGCCATCTTGCGATCTTGTGTCTTCATCCACATGCTCACACTATTAATTGTTGAATATGTCTTTAGGCATGAGTATGTGGTTTCTGAATCTTTGACTTTGCTGTGTACACCGTGACGCCACCTTCTCGAGACAAAACATAGACACGGACTGAATGGCTTTGACATTCGTCCTAAATCAGTAGCGTTTTACCTCCGGTCGGTGAAGACCGTTATACGATATTAAATATCGTACCTGTGATCAGGTAGATTCAATTAAGAATCTCCTTGACAGGGTTTCGCGGCTGTACTAGCCGTTCTCTTTACTCGACCGTCTCAAAGCAAGACTGCGAACATAAAGAGTGAATCAATTGGATAAACATCCGCTTGATTAAAGTCGTCAATTCAAATTCCTGGAACAAGTTTGATTCTTAAAGAATCTTACCATTGTTGCTTTCCAGTTGACACAAGTTTGATTCATAAGAATCTCACAAGTCACCTACCGTGTAGCGCTGTTTGATGTTGACGCTAGAAGGATTTCCATTCGTCACTGTGGATATTAATGAATATCACTCTGAATGTTCTGGCAAGACCATAAAGATATTGCGTAGAAACCTGAAACGAGTTTGAATCAATTCAGAATCAAACCACTATTGCTTTTCAGTTTTGCACATGTTCAATTCATAAAGAATCTTGCATATGACCTACCGCAGTGCTGTTTGATGTTAACACTGGAAGGATTTCCACTCATCATTATGAATACTAAGTAGTATCACTCTGAGTGTTCTAGCAATATCACAAGGATATAGCGTAGGACTCTCTTGATCTTCATTCGTGTGTCCTAACGAGATTTGATTGATCTCTTGGCTCTAGACTCGATTTGTGCACTTTTAGTGGTCGGAGGCTGGAGCAGATGCCACCTATTCAATATCAACTATCTCGGAGTGAGAAAGTCAATAGAAGTCGTGTTGATCTCCGTGACAATAAAACAAACTTCTTTTGAGAGAAGCCTGAGTAGCTAGGAAAGGGTTGTGCTTCACATCACTGGGTCCATGATGAGTTTGTCTTCATGATGAGTTGACCCGGTTTCTGCCTAAGTTGTATGGAGGGCTTCTTTCTTTAGACCCTTTATCCTTACATTTCTTTTTCATTCTTCAACCCCTTCAATGCTTACCAAGACATCATTACTAGCACCTTGTTGTGATTGTTCCAGTGCTAGCATCAGTACTTAGTCGGCATTCAGCTACGTTCACATTCTACTCCATCTTTCCTAAGGACTTCTAATAATCTATTGGATTGTCCCTGGGAAGATCCCTCCGGTTCTGGTTGGATCATAGGACTTAAACCTAACCACCCTTTTGACACCAATAACGTCGTGAATTAAAGATGTTGTGGGTATTTGATCGTAACCATGAAAACCACTTTAAATTCTAACAAAGTGTTTGAAAAACATTTAACACCTTGCTAGTTTTCTCGTTTATGAAATGCTCCCCCTTCACATGTGCATCGATAATCGAAAGTATTTCGCACATGTAGGTAAGAGTTAAAGTGCTTGAGTCTTATATTAGATCACATTTTAATCACATTTTCTCCCCCTATCTCTAATATATAAAATCTTTTGATATTAGATATACCAAATTTGATTAAAATATATTTTGAAAAATAGTCTTGAAATCTCCGGGAGAAAGATGTGTTAATCTTTTGCATGAAGTTAAAATGCTCCCCCTCAAAAATTGATCCAATTGAATTGTCATTGTGAGGATATGATTCACATTTCGCTTTTTGAGGATGGGAGTTGTTGAACACACAATTTTTGAAAGATTTTGAATAATCATTGAGAAATTCTTGAAAAAATTGTGTTCAACGCTTTTTGAAAAATCCTATTTCTTTTTGTCGAAGAGGTTTTTCTAAAGCATAAACTTGAGTTCATAGACTTTGAATGTCTTGACGAATCCACTCAAGTGTAAGAAGATTTCTCTTCTTTTGCTGAGGGTAAGGGTACTAAATCGTACACTCCCCCGTGAATATCGTTCCGGGTTGCAATCTGAAAGTGATTACAAGCCATTGTGTTGAGCTCAAAACGTTGAATGTTTTGTGACAAGCTCAACCCGTGATAGATTGCTCTACCCGTTGTTTGGAAATATTTGTCCAAAATAGACAATTTCCTTTATTAAAAGAAGAAATGACATGTTTTGAAAAATATCTACAACTTTCATTCGAGCTTTATGTACACACCCGTGTCGTTATTGAGCGACATTTCTAGGCACGTCCATATTATCGATACTGAAAGACATGTCGAGAAGAATATTTTTGGATTTTGAAAGATTTTTATTTTTGTGTTTTGCTTTTATGTGTTTTATATTTTTGTATTTTGCTTTTTCAAAGATATTTACAAGTTGATGTTTGATAGATAGATCAAGTAGGCACCTTTGCCAGAATCTCCAGGTCTGCTGGAGTCAAACATCTCATACCAATTTGCCTAACGAGGTACTCAAACCTATCTTTCGACAGAGCTTTCGTAAACAAGTCGGCTAATTGGTAATCCGTTCCAACAAAGTATAATTCAACGATACCTCTTTCAACTTGTTCCTTTATGAAGTGATATCGGACATCAATGTGATTCGTGCGGGAATGCTGTACTGGATTGCAGGAGATGGCTATGGCCGACTTTGAGTCACAGTACATAGGTACTTTATCAAAGTGGAAGCCATAATCCGTGAGTTGTGTTCTCATCCATAGAACTTAGGCACAACACGCAGATAGAGACACATACTCCGCTTCGGCTGATGAAAGTGACGTGCAATCCTGCTTCTTGGAAGACCATCCCACAAGCTTATCTTGACCTAGAAATTGTGCACCACCAGAAGTACTTTTTCGTGTATCAAGACACCCTGCATGATCAGAATCTGAATAGGCCGTTAGAAAGAAATCGGTTTCCCTCGGATACTAGAGTCCCAAATGAATGGTATTCTTGAGGTACCGAAAGATCCGTTTAACCTCCTTGAGGTGCTTTTCAGTGGGTCGTGCTTGATATCGTGCACAATAGCATGTAGCATGATGAATATCAGGTCTGCTTGCTGTCAAGTACATGAGGGAACCAATCATGGAACGATATCTCGTTTGATCGATGGCATTTCCCTCCAAGTCAGCATCTAGCAATGTGGTTGATAATGGTGTCCCAACGGGGTCACATGAAGTCATACCATGCTTTTTGATTATCTCTTGACAATACTTAGCTTGGTTTATAAAGATACCACTTGGGGATTGGTGAACTTGAATTCCTAGAAAGAATTTTAGTTCGCCCATCATTGACATTTCAAATTTGCTGTGCATTACTTTTTCAAACCATTTTGAAAGTTTTGGGTTTGTAGACCCGAAAATAATGTCATCAACATAAATTTGCACAAGGAAAATGTCATCCTCATATTTATAAGTGAACAAAGTTAGATCAATGGAACCTTTTGAGAAACCTTTGGATACCAGAAATTTCGAGAGCTCGTCGTACCACGCCCTTGGAGCTTGCTTAAGTCCATATAGTGCCTTGTGGAGACGATACACCTTGTAAGGATAATGAGAATTGACGAATCCTTCCGGCTGCGTGACATAGACTTCTTCCTTCAAAGGACCGTTAAGAAATGCCGTCTTTACGTCCATTTGATAGACACTGAATCCCTTATGTGCAGCATAAGCAAGAAAAATCCTGACTGCTTCCATTCGAGCTACTGGTGCAAATGATTCTTCAAAATCAATTCCCTCTTTCTGGCCATACCCCTTAGCCACTAGCCTAGCTTTGTTTTTGATGATCGTGTTTTCTTCATCCATCTTGTTTCTCCAGATCCAACGAAGATTTAAAGGAGTCACATCGTATGGTCTGTCAATAAGTTCCCAGACTTTAAGTCTTTCAAATTGGTGAAGTTCATCCGTCATCGATTCAATCCAAGCATGATCAGCCATGGCTTCTTTGATGTTTTTCGGTTCAGCAGTA
Source organism: Glebionis coronaria (assembly GCA_025667525.1). Taxonomy (NCBI): domain Eukaryota; kingdom Viridiplantae; phylum Streptophyta; class Magnoliopsida; order Asterales; family Asteraceae; genus Glebionis; species Glebionis coronaria. The sequence continues at coordinate 350,149,583 of CM046881.1, read as the reverse complement.
CTCACGGTGAGTGCGAACATACAAACATCGCCATCGGTTGCTAGTTGTCGTCTTGTACGAACAGGCTGTGAAGGGTTTCCAATTACGTGAACCAAAGGATGATCTCGGTTCTAATGATGTGTTGAAGGATGTCGTTGATAGAACGTATGCATATTTGACGGATCAACATGGCGAGTAGAAGACTCTCCAGTTTCGTGTACTGGTGTACCGAATGGGTTGATAAATTCGTCTTCGTCAGATAATGCATCGTTTGCTTCATTTGTGTTCTCTGGAGCAATGATAGTAGTTGTGGATGTTGTAGGATCGATTGTTGAATTGATATTCTGAGGAGGTAAATCTGCAACAACCCTTGTTGAAGTAGATGAAGTTGTATCCATTTGTTGACGATGAACGGTATCATCATTCTTATCATGAGTGACAGCGGAAGACTTTGATGCAACTTGTTTCTCCCCCGTGAAATATTCATCATACATTGGTCCATATAACATTTCCAACTCTTCAAGTGTCGTGTCCACTGTCATATCTGCTCTAGGAACATGGTCAGGAACCAGCTTTGAACTTGATGGTTCATTGCTGTGGTCTTGAGTTCCGAGTTCCGTGCGGTTGTGAACGGAAGTCGTTCGTCGTTGTGGATCGGGACTTAAACTGCTTTGTTCAAGTGCCATTTCTTGCAATTCATCAAATCTGATATGAATAGTCTCGACTATCAATTTTGTTCTCTTGTTGTACACTCTGTATCCCTTTGACTGAGTTGCATATCCCACTAAAATGCATGCATCACCTTTCTCTTTCATCTTGTCCAGATTTTCACCATCTCGAATAATGTAACACGTACATCCAAAAACGTGAAGGTGTTTGAGTGAAGGTTTGTGATCATTAATTATGTGATATGGTGTCTTTTCGTGTCTTGGGATAACTAAGGAGCGGTTTTGTGTGTAGCATGCGGTTGACACGGCTTCGGCCCAAAAGTATAGTGGAAGTTTTGAAGCAGATAACAATGTTCGAGCAGCCTCAACTAAAGTACGGTTTCGTCTTTCAACAACGCCGTTTTGTTCGGGTGTTCGAGCAATAGATGTTTCATGTTCAATTCCTTCAGCTTCAAAATAGTTTCTCAGTTTTGAATTCAAAAATTCAGTACCTCTGTCAGTACGAACCACTTTAACTTGAGCTTGAAGACCACGTTGTATCACTTTAAGGAAGCTGATGAGAACATCGGGTGTTTCATCCTTGGACCTCAAGAAGTGAGTCCATGTGTACCTTGAGTAGTCATCGACAATTACCATAACGTATTTCTTCCCATTGATACTTTGAACACGCATGGGACCACACAAATCTATATGAAGAAGATCTAACCGTCCTTTAGAGCTTGGTATAGTCTTTGTCTTGAAACTACTCCGTTTAGCTTTACAAAGCTCACAAGAAGAACAAAGATGATCTTTGATGAATTTCAAGTTAGGAAGGCCTCGCACAATATCTTTCTTAGAAAGCAAGTTGATGGTATCGAAGTTAAGATGAGATAAACGTTGATGCCATAACCAAGCTTGAGTCGTTGAAGCTTTAGCCATGAAACAGATTGGAGTTGAAGATGTGGAGTCTTGTAGTGAAATAGTGTAGAGATCAGTACCCCGTGTTCCGGTAAGTAAGTCATTCCCATCATAATCACGAACAAAACATGTCTTCTTTCTAAAAGCAACCTCCAAATCCGCATCACAGAATTGACCAACCGAGAAAAGATTATGATTGAGCCCTTCGACGTAGTAAACCCTTTTGATAGTGATATTCCCCTGAACCAAGTCTCCATATCCTAGGATCGGTGCAAATTGATCATTTCCGAATCGGACCGTACCCAGGAACTTTTCCACGAAGTTAATTAGAATCTTGAGATTCCCCGTCATGTGCTTCGTGCATCCGGAGTCCATTATGAAGAGAATTACTTCGATCACCTGCAGAAGAATTAGACACGATGGAGCATTTGCTAAATTGGATTCCATGTTAGTTGTGATTTCCGATTCATTAGTTTCCCTAGTTTCATCACTTAGAGGCACACTAACGCTCGTAGTCACATTTTCTGTTCTAACCTTAGGCATCCATTTATATCCTGGAGGACATTGGTTAGCAAACCACCATTTCCAAGGCTTGCTAGCAGACTCATATAATTCCCTAATTCTGCTTCTAGGGTTCTTAGTGGTGGAGTCTGATGCAATACTTTTCTTAGGGGGGGTTGCACCAGAATGGTTCACTTTGCGTTTGGGTTTTCTAGCACTAATAGGCATCACAGTTTGCTTGTTAGTTCTAGTTTCTACGCCTTTGACATTATTCGAAACACACATAGCATGATTAGCATTAGCACACTTTCCACATTTCACACAAACAAACTTAACTTTCATAGCATTCAAAGTCGAATCATTTAAATCGTCATTACACGCGATTACAGACGTTTTATTCTTAGAAACATTGAAAATCCTAGGGTGTTCTTCTACTTCCTTCATCTTCCCTTGACTTTTGTTTTGCCAGACCTTTTCATTCATGCGAGTGCTCTTAAGCTGGGGCCGGCTAACACTAGCAGTGGGGACTACTCCTGTAGTAAAAGACACACGTCTATTAGTGTTTCTAGAAGTCTGAGGTGATTGACTTTCTTTGTTTTGTATGGGTTTAGTGGTCAATCTATACATCCCTGGTTTAACCACATTTGTGTTCTTAATGCTTTGTGATCGAATATTTGTTTTGAGAGTGTTTTGTGGTAACCTATCCTTCCCATCCGTCTTGGAGCAAACGCAGGTTTTGCAAATGCAGAATTAGAGAAAACAGATGGTTTTCCCAAGACAGAGGGTCTAGTCACTTTTTGAGCATTGGGTTGTCTTACAACAGGTTTCTTAACACTAGGTTCCACAATCTTCCCACCCATCTTAGCAATGAGTTTCTGCAACTCTGCTATCGCTCTGTCCCTGTCTTGTAACTGAGCTTTCAGCCCTTTAATTTCCAAATTCTGTTCGTTCATTTCTCGAAACGTTTGGGAAAGTTTTTCTTGCAATTTATTATCATGTGGAAAATTACCAACGTCTTTTTGCAAAGCAAGTTCAAGAGAATGACAATGTTTTTGAAGGAAATCAGTTTTGTGTTGAAGTAACTCAAAAGCTTTTTTATCAACATTTTCTTTATGTTTCGAAAGCTCAAGTTCAAGACGCTCACACTCTTTGATTTTATCAAGATATTTGCATGCAACATCAGAATATTCATCGATATCAGCACAAGATTGAAGAGTAACACACAAAATATCTTTGGAGAGACATTCTTCTAAGAGTAGATCATATTCGTTTGAAAATTCTAATTTGTCATTTTGAAGGTCATCAATTGCTTTTTCAAGAGACTCAATATATTTCAAATCATCAAACATTTCAGACTGAATTAAATTTTCAAACTCAAGAACATGTTCTTTTATTATCTTCGTATTTGGTATTAAAAGTTCTTTCACAAGCACAGTTATGTCGTGAGGAATCTCGGTTTTCCACTTATCCTTTTGACGTTTCTCCCAATCGCTTTCAACAATTGATTGAACATTATTAACGTGGTGTTTAAGAAAACCAAGTATTTTTCTACTTTTTCTTTTAGAAGCATCTAGAGGCAAATAATTAATATATTTAAAAACATTAGTTTTCCTCTTAGTGGCAAAAGCTTTTTTCCATTGAATTCTTTTTTGTTTGCATTCTAAAAATAATTCCTCACGAGACTTCTGTTTTTGTGGAGTGAAAAGACCATAAAGACTGTTTTCATAAGCATAGTTATATGGTTTCACAAAATCTTTATTGACCGGTGATCTACTCTCCTCATCCCAAAGGGACGTCTCTTCACTATCGAGGTTAGCTACAGGGCAATCATGATTGGTCCATTCGGACTCGTCAAGATATAAATGGGGGTTTGCAGCTTGAGCTTGTTCGAGGTACTTGGGGGTGGCAAAGCTAGGTTGACCCTTGAAAAACGACCGAGGTGCTATCATTCTTACAGTTTGAATAGAGTCATGTGTATTATAAACAACTTTTTTCAAAAAATCGACTTGTTCTTCGAGATCCTTTACTTTTTCAGTATCTTTGCTTTGTCTATTTTTGAAATCTTGTTTTAATGTTTCAACCTCTTGTTTCTTCTCGTCAAGAATTTTAGCAGAATCGGTGGTGTTCATAGAAAGCTTTGTTCAAGTTCATTAACTTTTGTTGTGGCAAGATACGTTTTTTGACGTTCATCACTTAATAAAACATTAAATTGACGTTTTTCTTTAGTTAACAAAGCAAGAGCTTCATTGTATTTATTTTCAAAATCGTCCTTTTTAACGTTGATGACACGACTTTTGTACCCCTCAAGCTCGTTGGTCTTTTGAAGAAGCTCAGCCCTATAACTATCAATAGTCTCACTAGATTTTATAAGAGCGGCTTTGCATTCTTCAAAGTTTTGAGTGAGCGCTGCGTTTGCCTTCTTTAATTGCTTTTGATTCTTTCTATTTTCATTGACATCTTTTTGTAAACTAGCAATTAAATTAGCAAGCGCAACACGCTCCTCGTCATCATACTCATTTGCATGTTGATCATCCTCAAACTCATTATTGCACATGTCTGATGAATCGGGTGTGGTATTGCTATCAACCGTTTCCATCATACACGTGTCAGTAATTGTTGTTGGTAGATCACTATGCTCATGTGTATCCCCAAACACATTATATTCAGCATCATCTTGTACCTTATCAATTAGCTCGGTATCAAAGATAGGACCATTGTCATCTTCAGTGACGTTAAGGACCTCATGAATCTTTGCCATGTATGAATAATGTGCCTCGAGTTCTTGGTCGGAGAGTTCATCATCTGTGTCGTCAAGCATTTCTCCTTCCTCAGCTGATAACTTGATTCCAGCTTCCATTTTCCTGCACAACAGCATCTTTTCCTTATGATAACCATAATCTTTAACCCTCTTTGGCTGCCTGCATTCCTTGGCCAAATGCCCAAAACCTCTGCAGTTAAAACACTGAATCCCACTTTGTTGCACAACTTGAGTACCAACAGTTTCCCTATTTCCAACAACAGTAGCCACCCTCTGATTATCATACTTAGGTTGTCGATCATACTTTGGAGGACTCTCAACACGTCTTCGTGTGTCATACCTTGGAGGACTCTGTGCATGGGTGTTCCTCGAGTTTGAAGATGTTCGAAGGTTGTTGTTGGTGGGTTTGTAGATTTTCTTATATTGCTTCATAACGAAAGCCATTTGTTGCTTGAATTCCCTATCCCTTTGAGCTACTTCTTCATCACTGTCTTCTTCGGATGATTGCTCAGGTATGTGTGATGGTGCTCTTGCAACTTCTTTGCCTCGGGATCGTGTTGGAACATGTGACTTGGAGACAATGGATGATCTTGGTGATGATGATTGAGTAGAGTAGGTCTTTGAAGTACGGGAGTGATATTCTGGGTAATGTTGAGTGGTAGACACCAAAGCAAGTGGATTGGAAATCTTTGCAACTCGTTCAGCTCGAAGTTCATTTGCCTCATTTTGAAATTGTTTCAAGATGTCAAAGAGCTTGTGATATGAAACTTCGTCTAACTTTTGTTGTTGTTTGACCAAGGTGACAAACCGTGTCCACTCTGGTTAAGTTGCTGTAGAAATTGGACATTGACTTGCATGGTGGAAACTTGTAAGTTGTTTCGGGTCATATCATTCATCATCTTGTAGAATCGGGAGTAATAAGAATCAATTGATTCCCCATCCTTTGATGTAAACTTGCCAAAGTTCCAAAACATCTTAGTTTTCACATCTTGTTTGTTAAGTGATTCACCTTGTTGCAATCTTTCAATGGCCGTCCACATTTCTTGAGCAGTAGGACATGCGTCAACCGTAGAGTAAATCTCATCTCCAATGCCACTGAGAATTAAGTAGATTGCTTCCTTCTCTGCATCAAACCACGCACGGTTCTCTGGGGTGAGGTCGGTCCTCTTCTCATCACGTTCATATGCGGGTTGTGCGTCACTTGTGTCTGTGGCTGGTACTGCAGGAACTTGAATCCTTGAGAGTTTATAGGGTCCTTCCAAAATACATTGCCTTAAAGCATCACCGTTAGGTTTTGTGTCAAGGTAACGTATAAAACGGGATTGCCATTGATCATATCGACCCGACACTAGCATTGGTGGTCTTTCCTTGTTACCTGCCACCATTATGTTGTTGTTCGTCACACGGTATTCGGCAGTAGAATCCATCTCAATATTCTCTGAAATGATGAATCGAATGTGGATCTTAAGTAGTTGTGTTGTGATTGTTTGGTTGTTCAAATTCCGAAAATTGCGAATTTTTTTTCAGCCCGACAATAAATTCCTCAGTCCGACAAAACGGTAGACCTAAAAAATTTGTAATCACCAAATTTTGAAATTGAGCTAGAAATGTCCTAAAACTAGTATGGAAAAAATTTGATTTTACTTGACCTAAAAATTTTAAATCTTTTTTTTTTTTTTTTTTTTTTTTTTTTAATCTTCGTGTAAACTACGTTCCGAAACTAGTCTAGATGGTGGCTTAATCTAAAAAATACTCAAACAAAATTTAGCTAAACATGTCATCGGAATGTGCCATCGGAATGCCCATCGGAATGTTGCTTAGATCGGAATGTCCTTTAGATCGCAATGTGCACCTATCGAAATCCCAGATCGGAATATTCAGATCGCAATGTGTACCTATCGAAATCCCAGATCGGAATGTGTACCTATCGCAATGTGGCTGTCGCAATGTGGGCAGAGTAACGTTTCAAGATTTGCCTTAAATCCGTCGCAATCCAGATCGCAATAACGATCGCAATAAGCGTCAGAATAAGGGGGCTATCACAACTGATCGCAAAGTAAAACCCTAGGGTTATTGCGATCGAAACCGTACTTACCTTTTCCGAAATTCAAGCTGTCGCAATAAGGGACCTTTTTCCAACTTTTTAGGCAACGATTTTAGCAACTTTTAGGCAACAAATTTAGCAACTTTTAGGCAACAAGATCGTGTTTTTAACCAAACCAAAACAACCAAATCTCTACAACAAGATTAAGGAAGTTATACGATTAAGAAACACAATCAAAAACAAGAAAAATCTTGAATTCGAGGAAGAAATATTGATCAAATCAAACGGATCATATGAAAAACACAACAACCAATCACAAAACTACCCCATGGGGATTGATACCAATTGTTGTCCCTAATATATGATTGTTATAATCACACGAATTTATGAAAGAAAGGTAGATATGAGAAGAATTCTAGAGAAAGAAAGTAGTGAGAGAAAGTAGAGAGAAAAATGGTTGGTGAAACTTGTGGAATACTAGATTAGAGAAGATGAAATGACCAACACCCTTCCTAACATGCTAGGAAGGGTTTATATAGCCTTTGCTTACATGTAGCTTAATGGGCTATATGATCATGGGCCGGGCTTTCCTTTTGGGCTTTGGTTACTTATTAATGAACCTTAGCTTAAAGTTAAGCCCGTAATAACACGACTAATATACTTCCTATTACAACGTTCTAAAATACGATACATAATAAACATATGACCGAGCATTCTTGTTTGGCTCAATATTTTGAGGCTAACACACATCTTTATAATTTCTGCAAACATAGTGTAATCTGATTATACTAGTCTTTAACTGCTTCAGTGATTATGTCTTGTGTAGCTTTTAAACCTCTGTTCGCTCTGTTATAGAATCCTGTAAACTGAGTTTTCTTAAGTAAAGTTTGATCTCGTGTTTTACTAGTCAAGTTGGATTAATGTTGTGAATTTTAGTAGAGATAAGTATCAAATCAGTTAGAACTATAGGATATGTTCATTAGATTTGTTACAATACAGTAAGTGTGAATTACTTGGTTAGGTAAGTTTTGATTGTTAGTAGAAGTTAAGTTTTAGTCGTGGTAGTAGTTAGCTCGTTACTGATTTTACATCATCTTTGTAGTAGAAAATCTGTTTTACAATAAGATTGACTTTATCTGCGTTTCTTTTGTTTGAACCATGAAGTAAAAAAATGCCATTTTTTTGTTAAAGTTGTTAGGCCCCATTATTGAAATCAGTTGGTCTACTAGTAGTTAGCAAATGCATGAAGTTAGAATAGAATTAGATTAATGGGCTTTTAGGATTTAATTTGGTCCAGTAGTTGATTTGATCAAAAGTTAGTATTAAGAAGCGTAGTTTTATAAAAGATTACAGTTTAGTTTGATTAATTTCATTTTCAACTTTTAGAAGAAAAAAAAATTTATTTTGTATTCATATTTTAGCTTTACATTTTGTATTTTGTATTTCTCAATTTGTAGAGTAAACCCGTATTTTACTTCTTTAAATTTTGTGCATTTAATTGTGGTACGTGCAACGTGTTTTAGATTAGTACATATACGTATAATAGTATATTTTTACTTTTTACGTGTTTTGTGCCAAGTAGAAATAGAATCCAATCTAGCCTTTATAACCAAAAACAATTAGGTCGAGCTTAAAAACGTGCAATCAATTCGATTAGACTGCGAGACAACTACACTAAAAAACGAATATTAGCCCCACATGATAATATAATATAATGGGCAAAACTGTAAAGGGACGCCATGAGCAATCACACCGTCGTGGGGAAGTTATAACACTGGTGCCTCCAGTGTTATGGTTATGGTACCTCCATAACTAGGTGACACTGGTCATGCATGTATATGGCTTAGGCTCTTAAACTAACATAAGTAATCAAACATATAAAACAAATACTGGGAAAACAGTTGGCTGGAAACGGGGAAATCCTAATAAGGAAAGAATGTCCATACTAAAGGGACGGGAAATCCGTACCTTGTGTCCAGTGAACGAAGAAGAAGAAAGAATGAAAGCCTACTCCGATCTCACTAATGCTACATAAATAGGGGACATGTATAAGTATCCTGTTTACTGAGTACGTAACTGATTATATCATGTCTTAGCTTGTTTTATATGTGCTTGTCTTGTTTTATTGATTTTAATGTTATGTTGTGTTTATCATGTATTCTAAGTATTCTGGTTAAGTATTACTTGTATTCTAGTATTATTATACTTGTTATGTAATAATAAGTAACTTTCTTAAAATAGCAGGTTTCATAAAATAGAAAGTTTCCAAAGATAGAAAGTTTCCAAAAATAGATTAACTTCTAAAAATAAATCAGTTTCTAAAAATAGAATGTTTCCAAAAATAGGAAGTCTTGAAATAGAAAGTTTCCATATTTAGAATTAAGCTGGATTAATAAGCTAATAATATAAGCTTAAGTTTACTAGTTAAATATCATAATTCATATATTTATTTGTATATTTTATTAATAATATCATTTTAATTAAATAAACTATAGGTTATACGATTGAATTAAATATAAGCATGATTTAATTAAATTAAGGTGTATAAAATACTTAGGTTAAACATGTATTAATATTATATTAATTATAACCTAAGTCATATTTATTATTTAATTATATTCTATTTTTTAAATAATTAATTAATACTATAGTCTAAATTAAATAAATAAAATACTTAAGTTAAAACATGCATTCTTTTATAAATATTAATAACCTAAGTCCATGTTTAATTAAGTTAATTATTAATCATGTTTTAGTTAATTTAATTTTTCTTGGTAGAATAATATAACTTGTAAAAATAATAACTTATAAAAATTAGTCGTGAACCGAACCCGTGATTTTAATTTAGACCTATCATGAACCGGACCGAATTCCCCATGAATCGGACCAAATAAACACCCCCTTAACAGTGGCGAACCAGCTTAGTCGGTTGCCACTGGTGGTGCAAAAACGCCACCGGCTATTAGCCGGTGGTTGCCCCTGATCTGCATCGGCTAGCCACTACCCACACAAGGTTCCCACCGGCAGTTAGCCGGTGGTTCCCCCTGTCGAGCCGGGTGTTCCCCTTGCTTGACCAAAACAGCCACCGGCTTAAGCAGGTGGTGTTTCTTGCTGCTGCGCCGAGACCAAGGAGACCACAAGGCAACCCCGACTTGCGTCAGGGTCCTTGGTCCTTGCTGTCGACCGAACCCAACCACACCGAGACTTGAAGTCTCGGTTGGTGGTGCGAACCACAACAAGCCGAGAGCCATGGGGCTCTCGGTTGAGTGTCGGCCGAACAAAACCAACCTCAAACCCGATCCTTTTATGATTTCTAGGTTAATCCCACATGTTCATTACTTGTTTTTAATATTAACATAATCATGTGTTCTTGATTGTAAATAAAAGAATAAAAGAAAAGGATCAAAAAGGTTTACCGAATACGTGGCGAACAAGGATTAATAACACGAACACTAACACTTGCTTTTAATTACCAAGCTCAAACAACCACTGCTTGTGGTGTTCCTTTAGGCCGGCGGCAAGAGAGAAACAAAAGGGAGGCTATGGTTTATTTTTTTTATCAATCTTCTGTAAAATGAAAATGGTGTAACCCTTTTTGTTTAATTTAGTTAAAACCAAAAATGGCTTGTGCCCTCCCTTGTCTTGGGGTCCGCGGCTATGAGGGGCCCACAAGGGAAACCCGAATGTTTTTCGTGTCTAATATTTCACGTGTTCATACGTTAGCGTTTTCGTGTTATATCTTAATTAAGTGTTCGTGTTATAATTAAATACTTGAACGATATTTATCGTATTATAATAAATACATAAGTAATTACGTGTTCGTGATATTAACGTTCATGATTTCAGATTTCATGTTCGTGACTATAATTATTATGGTTAATAATTATCGTGTAATATCACGTACTTAATACTTATCGTGTAATAATACGTACGTAATTTTTGTAATTAATATTCGTGACACGTGTTCGTGCTATAAAAGGAAAGTTTTAGTTTCATACGTTTACTAAGTGTACTGTTCATGGTAAAAGTATGCGGGTTTTACAAGTATAATATAAAATGATGCAACATAGGTAATTCTAGTGACATTTTTAGATATGAGACGAAGTAATAAAGCTCCCTTTTCCATCACTAGTAAATGAACAAAATGATGTTCGATCTGTATAACCTCATTCTAAAAAACATTTAATAGTATACTTACATGTAAAGATACAGAAAAAACAGTTAAAATGATCGATACCTGCATTCCAATTTTACTAATTAGAACCTACAAGTCAACAAGCTTCAAGTTCTAGAATGCATATATCGATCCTTATACCGGTTGTTTGTTTTTATTGATATGCAGTTTCCCCAGGTCTCCATATATGCTGATAGGATATCAACTTTCTTCTTCTCAACTATCGGCCAGTTATAGTTGTCATTGTTACCTCGTTTATACTGTCAACGTCTCTGTCTACAGTAGAAAACCCTAATCCAATTAAAGACCTTCCAGTAAAAAATCCAGGTTCGTCCGGTTGACGCGCTACTGAAACAAGATTTTCACTTTGTAGCATGTTGACGACCTCAGACATTGATGGCCGATCTTCAGGCTGTTTCTGGACACATAGCAAACCAACATGTATACACTTCACCACTTCATCTTCTTGATAGGTTGACTCACTTAATACAGGGTCCATGAGTTCTAGGGGTCGCCCCGCAGTCCACAGCTTCCAAGCCTGCAATGAACGTTCATCAATATATATATGTGCTCAGAGTTCCTGGGATCGAGAGTTTATTTGGCCAAGCTACCAATCACGAGGCAGATTTTTTTTATGCTTACATGACCTAGCAAGTTTAGGTTATGATCAGGATGGTGAAACCCCCAATTCTTTTTGCCACCAATTATCTCCAAGGCCAAAACACCATAGCTATAAACATCAGATTTTGTCGAAAAACTTCCATTCATTATGTATTCTGGAGACATATAACCACTACACAGAAGAACATATCTTTAGATTAAATATAAAATTATTACACTTATTGAGTAAAAACCTACATCGAGATTTGGAATGTATACTTACTGGGTTCCAATTACTCGATTTGTCGTTTCCTCTTTTTCACTAGCAAGAATTCTTGCCAATCCGAAGTCCGAAATCTTGGGGTTCATTTCTTTGTCCAGTAGAATATTGCTTGCTTTTAGGTCACGATGTATTATCCTAAGCCTTGAATCGTCATGAAGATACATAAGCCCTTTAGCCACTCCTTTCGTAATCTTAAAACGATCATCCCACTTTATTAGTCTTTTCTTGACTTGATCTAGACAGTTCCAAGTATAAGTTTCATGACATAAAAAGACTAAGTTTAAGAAATTTACATTGTATAAAATAATTTACCAAAAATTATATGGTCTAGGCTGTGGTTTGGAAGGTATTCATATACTAGTATTCTTTCACAACCTTCAACGCAATATCCCAAGAGCTTCACAAGATTACGATGTTGTAGTTTCGCTATCAAAGTGACTTCATTCTTAAATTCCCGAATGCCTTGCCATGAACTCTCGGCTAGTCTCTTCACGGCTACTTCCTCTCCCCGTGCTAATTCCCCCTGAAAGTACAGTTTTTTATCCTAACAATTTTATTATATGTTTGGGAAATATAGTTAAAAATTATTGGAACATACCTTATATACTCTACCAAACCCTCCCTCGCCAATTTCATTTGAGGTAGAGAAATTATTAGTTGCAGTGGAAATTTCATCCAACTCGAAAAAACGGCAGTCTGAATCTTCGTCTTGAGATCCAAATTCTGTCAATGGACTGTGTTCTGGTACTGATGCAACAAGAGCGCATTTCAAAGATGCATTCATTCTCAAACTGAAATTTCATTCAGATATAGGAAATGCTATAGATGAAAGTATGGGTACTATACCTCTTGTCTTTGATCTTTTGATAATACACGAAAATCTAAATATAACACCCAATAGAAGGGCACAGGAAGTTGTAGATAACAGAACAATCACGATAACGAATATAAGTTTCTTGCTCTTCTTGTGTACGATGGAATCTGATGATTAAAACATTTAGAGGAAAGGAAATAAGTGGATTTAGAATTCTGATTGGTTAGCAAAATTAAAATGAATGTCATCAAACATCCTGATTTTCTCAGTTTGTTGTCAATAAAGATAGCAAAATGAACTCATCATTAACTGTGGTTTCTATCCTGGAGCCGTGTAAGTATCACTGAAACTGCAGAACCAGACATAGGATAACCAACAGATGATCTTGAACACCAGAAACTTTATCTTCATTTGAATTCATGTTAATTAAGTACATAAAATTATCCCCCAAATAATGGAACCCACGGTGAAGAAAAATTAATTTCTTCTCTCATTTTTGGACTTTTAATGGAATAATTTTTTTTGGTTTTAGTTACATTCAGTTGATCCAATCGTCTCTAATAATAACACTGTGTAATCCTTTTGCACAGTCTCTTTCCATGAGTGTTACTAGTAATTGCTCAAAAGAAAAATACATAGAATTAAAACACTGTGAAACTGACAATGAGCCATTTCATAATTAGTACCTTTGCACAATCTCTTTATGACGAAAGTTGCTACTGATGAATACGATCTAGTGATACTTACAGGTTTATAGATTTATGAAGATGCCTGGAATGCATCCGATCTTAATTTAATTTCATGTAGTTGAGTGATTCAACCTTATAATATAAATATAGTAGTAGGCCGATATGATAGTCACCGCTATTGTGGATTCATAAATTATATCACTTGTGAATTCTAAATAAATGTTCTGTTAGACATGTCCATTGTCACTTATGTAGTTATATATAAGGAGTATTGCCAGGAACATACAAAAAATGAGGTAAAAAAGCCATAAATAACTTAAAGAACCAAGTACCTATCTCGATGTGTGACATGCGTATGTAAAGATCATTGCCGCCTCCATGAATCACTCGCAGATCAATGAGATCATCAAACCAAACCACACAAATACTCCCATTGCCATACATGTTCAAGTTAGTGTATGCCATACAGTTGCAATTTTTTGCACACTTGTTCTCACATTCTCTTGTGCCTAAAGCACCCCAAACAGTTGAATTATCAGGCAACTTCATTTGTTCATACTTCAAGAACCCGTCTCCATTGGAGCAATTCAGATCATGTTTTCGCTTGCATCCACTAGAACACTCGAATCCACACCAATCTATTGATGAAATTGCCATGAAACCTTGCTCCAAGCATCTACAACTAGGATCATCACTATAACATATGCCATATGATCCACATGATCCAATCCTGTCACAATTATCTTTATTTAAGGTCAAAATTGTTAGCCACCCTTCATTTTTGCTCTTCCACCAAAAGAACTGAAGGCTTCCTAGGGGACTCAAGACCAGTCGTATTAAAAATGAATCGTTTTGGGCCGCAAACTTTAATGAAGCTTCATCGTTAGCAAACCTCAACGTTGGTGACAAGATTGGATTATCCATCAATGAATTCATACCGCTAAATTTTTGTCCATCCCATGGCCCCCATCGCGAAAGCCTAACACCACTCTCTTTCGTGAGTACCAATTGGGGAGATTGAACTGATTTGTCAAATCCAAACTTAAAATCACCATCGGATGGGTCATCTTTCTTTCTCCATGAAGTGATTGCACGGTATCTCTGCCTAGACCCGTAATCCAGACTAAGATCCATCCCAGGCAATAGTGTGTCTCCTGGATAATTAAAGCTTTCCCATATATTCTCTCCACAAGATGAATTATCACAATCTCGTACCACAAAATTTCCAGAATTCATAAGCTGCATAAACGGTTTACTAGAAGTATGAACGTAACCTTTAAGAAGTATCCTCCAGATGACTCGTTTACTGCCATCTTGTATTGAAAGCACCCCAGAATCATTTACCAACAGATGTACACCTGAAGATGGTCTTTGAATTGGCCTTCTTCGATTAGCTACCCACACGATAGTGAGAGGCGATATATTTTTGTACCAAATTCCGACAAACTTAACATCTTTACATGGATTTGAAGGGCAGAAAAAGCCCAATTCAAATCGTTGATTTGGAGAGACCAATGTTTCACCTTCATGAAGCTGTGCGATTGAAGTATGGGATTTTGAAGTAGAAATGGAGGTGATAGAAGACGCATTTGATGTGTATATGTAGATGGCTGCAAATAGCCAAAAACAAGTGCCAGCCATTTTTGGGTATTGTTATAACTCTCTACTCTTGGTGGAGTGAGACTTTTGAAGAAGATTTTCTGATTTGATGTTGACACTTGGAATTGTTTATCCAGTGTGAAATTTGTTCAAGTTTGCAATAAATGTTTAAGGATACATGTCAGCCATGTTCAAAGGGTTGACATTTTTTGAATTAAAAAACTAAAAATTAAAAAATAATATATTAATTTGTTAAGAATATATATCAAAAAAATTTGTTCTTAATAAAATAACTTACATTACTAGAAAACTGAGAGTTGATGATGTTAATCGGAATCGCAAGACTATGAAATCGGGATAAGCGACCACCGCGATAAAGCTTGATGCAACTCGTCCTTGCCAAATTGGGGACAAAAGTCCGGCGGCGAAGGTGTTAAATAAAGACTTGTATGAGTGCGTTGATCACAAAGAAATATTGCAAATGTTTGATCATCGATCAAATGGCGTAAATGAGATTATGATGTTCAAAGAATGAAGCTTATGCATGATAGAAAGAAATACTCTCAATAGACATAAGCAAAGGTATTAGAGTTGGCAAGTGTGAATACTTGACTATCTCAAAATAGTACTAATATTAAATTCCGTATTATGTAATGATACATACTTAAATACTCTTAAATGTTCTTTAGCAACATTTATTTATCAATGCAACCATGTGTAATAAATCTCTTTAGGCAGGTGAAAAATCAGGAAGGAAATATCAAATATAAAATCATCAACATCATATTAATAACCTATAAATATCTATAATTTATAATCTATAAATCTATAACTAGGGACGGAGCTAAGGGTTCCCGCGGGTGCCCGTGACCCCTATGAAATTTTTCCGTGTAGTGTTAATTTGTGAAGAAAACATTGATTTTTTCGAAATCCATCTTAAATACACGCAGTCAATCGGAAAATGTTTCTACCCTTCGGTTTAATTCATTTTTTACATTTGTTATATTACGGTTCAAAAAATTTGTGCATCCGATAATATTTCGTCCTGACTTCGTCCCTGTCTATAACTATATTATAATTATTTGAAATTTTTTAAAAATAACAATATTGAATTTTGAGATATTTTTTTCTATTTTTAAGAGATTTATTTTAATTTTATTTTCACAACTTTAACATTAATGTGAATATAAACCTAATAGTAAGAAAATAACATTCTTTCGCCTCAAAAATCATCACCGGGTACTCGCGGCCACATTTCGAGCGTACCATATTAGTACATTATAAAGTATTTAGAACTTTTTAAAAGTTTAAAAGCTAATTTTTCAGTCAATTTTATTTACTAAATATAGCAAGCTGTTGATGTATTCTTACATTTTATAACATATTATCCTTTTTAGCAATCTTTTAAAATAAATTTTCGTAACAACTTATTAAAATAATATTTTTATATTAAATTAAAATATCCTTTATCAATTTATTATTTTTATAATTTTAGTTTCTAATATTTTTTAAAATTTCGTTCTTTTTAATTCAATATCAATTTCGACAAGTTTTATTAATTTTTGGTTTATGTTTTTAACGGATTTATTTCGTTTCACATATTTACCCATTTAACATTAATGTAATACAAACTTGATAGATAAAATACCAACATTTGTTTATTTCAAAAATTATTATTAAATACTCGCTGTCATATTGCACGAACATTATACTAATTGAAATAAAATGATAAACTTAAAAACTAAAGTTTTTTTTATCATTCTTTTTTTTGGACGGTTAATACTGCATCCATTTTCATACTTAGGCAAACATAAAAATCGTAAGAAATACACGTGGTATTACGTAATCAAACCCAAGTCGTATTCAATGTTATATGTTTCAGGTGTGAAAAGTGTGATACATAGCATGTTGTTAATTGTATCTTTAACATACGGAAAAATAAAAAATAAAATCGAAAATAGAAGAACTTCCTTTGAAAATTTAAGCTAACGTCCTCGTCGTACGATTTGTAACAACATGATTGGAATCTAAACAAGTAATCCAGTCAAAGGACACAAAAAGATAAATGAGGGAAGTGCAAAAATCATCCCTGTGGTATGTCGAAAAATCGAATTACATCCTTCGTTAACTTTTTGGACAACAGCCATCCCTCCGTTAGTGCGCGGGGCACAATACATCCCTCATGGACTAACGGTGCAAATGTTTTCTCGTTAAAAATTAACAAAATCTAAAATAGAGGGTATTCTTGTCTTTTTCCTTTCCCAGGGATGTATTTTGAACCTTATCATAAATAGTTTAAAAAAAAATTTATTTTTGAAAAAAAAAAATTATTTTCAAAAAAAAAAAATTATTTTCGAAAAAAAGTTTTATTTTCTAAAAAAAAAATTATTTTCGAAAAAAAAAATATTTTCGGAAAGAAAAGTTATATTTTCTAAAAAAATTATTTTCGAAAAAAAAAATTATTTTCGAAAAAAAAAATTTATTTTCGAAAAAAAAAATTTATTTTCGAAAAAAAGTTTTATTTTCTAAAAAAAAATTATTTTCGAAAAAAAAAATATTTTCGGAAAGAAAAGTTATATTTTCTAAAAAAATTATTTTCGAAAAAAAAAATTTATTTTCGAAAAAAAAATTTATTTTCGAAAAAAAAAAAATTATTTTCTAAAAAAAATTTATTTTCGAAAAAAAAAATTATTTTCGAAAAAAAAATTATTTTCAAAAAAACAATTTATTTTCTAAAAAAACTTTATTTTCGAAAATAATTTTTTTTTCGAAAATATTTTTTTTTTCGAAAATATATTTTTTTAGAAAATAATTTTTTTTTTCGAAAATAAATTTTTTTTTCGAAAATAATTTTTTTTTTTCGAAAATAATTTATTTTCGAAAATAAATTTTTTTTTTCGAAAATAATTTTTTTTTAGAAAATAAAACTTTTTTTCGAAAATAATTTTTTTTTTGAAACTATTTATGATAAGGTTCAAAATACATCCCTGGGAAAGGAAAAAGACAAGAATACCCTCTATTTTAGATTTTGTTAATTTTTAACGAGAAAACATTTGCACCGTTAGTCCATGAGGGATGTATTTTGCCCCGCGCACTAACGGAGGGATGGCTGTTGTCCAAAAAGTTAACGAAGGATGTAATTCGATTTTTCGACATACCACAGGGATGATTTTTGCACTTCCCTCAAGATAAATATATAGAAGATTTATAATGAAGAGATGCGATCTTGATGGAAGCCAAGTGTTGAAAAACCGGCTGACTTGTTTCTAAAGACTCGAGATCGCGTGACGAAAAGGGGTCTAGTAATATGGGCATAACTTTTGCATCCTATGTCCGTTTTCCGCCCGTGACCTGTCAAAACGTGCGTAAATAGGAGGCGTACGACGCTGTAACCACCTTTTAGTTTGTTGCGGATTTCCCAAGGCCCGAAAAGCCTTTTACTATCATTTTTTTACATATTTATGTTTTTTTCACTTTCAGTTGGACTTTGTGTTTGGGATACGGTCTAGCCCGTAGGATTTTTAGGGTTTTTCTTTGTTTGCAGTCATTATTTAATGAATCTGCTGTTACCCTAGCAAGATAGTTATCAGTTTAATAAAAGTTAAACCAATGGCCGTTGTGTTGCCGTGTTTTACCCTAATTTTAGGGCATTCTTCAGAATCAACGATTATTAGCAGAATTGTTTCTGGCATTCTTGTTGAATCAACAGATCCAATTACTTATCTTTGTTACTTTGTTTTTTAGTCTACATCAGTTGGTATCAAGAGTCAAAGTTCCTGATCAAGATGCCTCCAAGGAGAACTAGGCCTATTCACGATGTGAATGAACAGAAATTTGAGCAGCGTGTGATGGACATAATGGAGGAGCGATTCGATCAAATGGTTGATCAATTGACCGATCCGATGGACAATTTGATGAGTAATAGGAGGCCTCGTAATCGCCGTCATGTGGATGAAGATGGAGATCTAGAAGAAAATCCGTTTGGTGATGGTTTGTCTGATGATGAACAATCAGTAGGGCGACGGATGAGAGATCGCAGTGGGAATAATGATAGGCGTTGGGAGACTGGAATGAGGGTTAATATTCCAGAGTTTAATGGGGACACTTTAAATCCTGATGAGTTTATTGATTGGCTTGTTGCTGTTGAAGAAGTATTTGAATTCAAAGAAGTACCAGAAAACAAAAGGGTTTCGTTGATCGCTACCATGTTACGTGGTCGGGCATCCGCGTGCAGGCAACAATTGAAACTGCCGAGGAACAGAGTTGGGAAATCAAAGATCACGAGTTGGCAGAAGATGAAGAAGATCATGAGGGATAATTTTATTCCTCATAACTACCAGCGAATGATGTACCAGCGGTTACAGAATCGGAAACAGGGGCCAAGTCTGTTGAAGATTATACAACCGAATTTTACCAACTAATTGCAAGGAATGACATTCAAGAGACACAAGATCAGCTTGTCTCTCAATACATTGGTGGTTTAAGAGTCCAGATCAAGGATTCTGTTAACATGTTTGATCCGATAACACTTTTTGAAGCATATCAACGTGCACTGAATTTTGAGAAGTAGAACCGACGAGTAAGGAGTTCGTCTTCTCCTGCAATAACAGGTGCTTCTGGTTCGGGTAATGCGGCATCTCCTTTTGCCCCAAGTCAGGCAAAAGCAGTTGGTGAGAATACTGGATCAGTTCCTAAAACGAGCAGCAGTGGTTGGTTCAAGTGCATTAACTGTGGTGAACCTGGTCACCGACAGTCGGAGTGTAAGAAGGCTGGGAAAAGGCAGTTATTTATTGAACCTGAGGAAGATGATGATGTGGCTTATGATTATTACATGGGAGACGCAGTTTATGATGCAGAACAATGAGGAGAAGTATGTGTCTGGAGATGTGGGGGTGAATTTGGTGGTAAGGCGCTCCTGCTTAAAACCTAAAGCTGATGGTGATGATTGGCTCAAACACAACATCTTTCAGTCAACTTGTACCATTATGGGTAAAGTATGCACTTTTGTATGCGATTCGCGTAGTTGTGATAATTTGATAGCTAAAGAAGCAGTCCAAAAATTAGGGTTGAAAACTGAAAATCGTCACAAACCTTATAAGTTACAGTGGCTTAAAAAGGGTGGGGACATAACAGTTTCCAAGCGTGTCTAAATTCCGTTTTCTGTAGGAACAACTTATAAGAATAATCTTTGGTGTGATGTGATACCTATGGATGCTTGTCACTTGTTGTTGGGTAGACCTTGGGAGTATGATCGTGATGTAACTCACCATGTGAGAACTAATACTTATAGTTTCTTGTTTGGGGTGTGAAGATTACTTTGATGCCAAATAAACCCAAGGAAGTAGTTAATAAACCCACTGGTCATTTACTAACTCTTTCGTAATTCGAAGAAGAGCTGGAGATGGGAGGTGATATTTTTGTACTAATAGGGAAGGAGGTTTCTGAAGACGGTGAAGTTCCTGAAGCTATTTACTTGAGGAATACTCTGATGTTTTCCTTGATGAATTACCTAATGGTTTGCCACCATTGCGTGACATACAACATCATATTGATCTAGAGCCTGGGTCACAGTTGCCTAACAATCCACATTATAGGATGAGCCCGAGAGAACATGAGGAGTTGCGCAGGCAGGTTGAGGAGCTGGTTTCCAAGGGTCATGTTCGCGAGAGTATGAGCCCGTGTGTTGATCCTGCCCTATTCACTCCAAAGAAGGATGGTACATGGCGTATGTGTGTTGATAGTCGAGCCATCAACAAGATTACTGTGAGGTACAGGTTTCCTATTCCTCGCCTTGATGATTTGCTTGACCAGATTAGTGGTGCAATCATTTTCACGAAGCTGGATTTGAAGAGTGGGTATTACCAGATTCGTCTTAGACCTGGTGATAAGTGGAAGACCGCTTTCAAGACCCGTGAAGGGTTGTATGAGTGGTTGGTCATGCCTTTTGGTTTATCAAACGCACCAAGCACATTTATGTGTGTGATGAATCAACTGCTCAGGCCTTTTATTGGCAAGTTTGTTGTTGTTTATTTTGATGACATTCTTATTTATAGTGCTTCTCATAATGAGCATGTCAATCATGTGAGGAAGGTCTTGACCTTGCTTCGGAAGGATAATTTTTATTTAGCCACGAAGAAGTGTGTGTTCATGACCCCTAAAGTTTTGTTTTTAGGGTATAATGTTTCGGGTGATGGCATACAGGTAGATGAGTCTAAGGTAGCAGCTCTTCAGGAGTGCCAACTCCAACTACCATTACTGAAGTTTGGAGTTTCCATGGTCTTGCTTCTTTCTATAGGCGGTGTATCCCTAATTTCAGTTCTATTATGGCCCCTTTGACAGAATTTATGAAGGGGAAGTCATTTGTGTGGACGGAGGAAGCAAAACTGGCTTTTCATGTTGTCAAGGAAAAGCTTATTACATCACCGATCCTAGTATTGTCTGACTTTCTAAAGTTTTTGAGCTTCATACTGATGCTTCTAAGGTTGAAATTGGTGGAGTTCTTAGTCAAGGTGGGTCGACATGTTGCTTATCTTATCGAGAAGTTGACAGGGCCAAAGTCGAGGTACTCTACTTATGACTTGGAGTTTTATGTAGTGGTCCAAGCTGTGAAGCATTGGCGCCATTATTTGTTTCACAAGGAGTTTGTTTTGTTCACTGACCATGATTCCATAAGGCATATTCGTACTCAAGATAAGGTTTCACATAAGCATGGGCGTTGGTTGGCTTTTCTTGAGATATTTACTTTTGTGGTGAAACACAAAACTGGTGCTTCCAATCGTGCTGCTGATGCCTTAAGTAGGAGGAGTAGTTTACTTGTAACCATACAGGTTGATGTTCTAGGACTTGATGTCATTCGTGACATGGTGACTGTGGATCCATACATTTTAGTTGTTTTGCAGGATTTACAATCCGTAGAGAAAACAGATTTTGTTATGCATGATGGGTTCCTATTCAAAGGGAATCAACTTTGTATTCCTGATTCAAGTCTTCGCTTGCAAATTATTAAGGAGTTTCATGGTGAAGGACATGTTGGTCGTGATCGCACTTTACAGTTGGTTCAAGCTTCTTATTTTTGGCCTACTATGAGGAAGTAAGTGGATCGATACGTTAAGAGGGGTCGTATTTCTCAAGTTTCAAAGGGGACGGCTACTAATGTAGGACTTTATTTGACTTTGCCAGTTCATTTGAAGCCTTGGGTTGATATTAGCATGGATTTTGTGTTGGGGCTACCTCGTACTAAAAGGGGTAATGATTCAATATTTGTTGTTGTTGATTGTTTTTTCTAAGATGGTTCAATTTATTCCTTACAAGAAGACAACAGATGCAGTTAATGTAGCCCAACTTTTCTTTAGGGATGTGTACTGTTTACATGGTTTACCTTCCTCCATTGTTTCTGATCAGGACACCAGGTTTTTGAGTCATTTTTGGCGTAGTTTGTGGAAGATGGTGAATACTCAACTCAATTTTAGTAGTGCTTATCATCCTCAAACTGATGGGCAAACAAAAGCTCTTAACAGGTCCCTTGGTAACCTGTTAAGGTGTTTGGTGGGTGATCATGTGAAGGCATGGGATCAGAAGTTGTATCAAGCTAAGTTTGCTCATAATCATGCTGTTAATCGGAGCACTGGGTTTAGTCCATTCCAGGTGGTTTATTCTGCTCAGCCACATGGTCCTCTTGATCTTATGACTCCTCGGGTTTCTAGGTCTCTTCCAAAGAAAGTGCAGGATTTTGTTGAGGGGTTACATGATGTTCATAAATCTGTTCGTGACAACTTCGTTCGAGCTAATTCGAAGTACAAGCAGGATGCAGATCAAACAGAGGAGACATGTTGACTCTGAAGTAGAAGACTTTGTGTGGGCTGTTTTGACTAAGGATCGTTTTCTAGTTGGTGAATATAATAAGTTGTCTGCTAAGAAGATTGGTCCAGTTTAAATTGTGGATAAGATGAACTCAAATGCTTATCGTTTGAAGTTGCCAAGCCATATTCGTTGTTCTGATGTTTTTTATGTGAAGCACTTGTTGTCTTACTATGTGGATTCTTTAGATGATGATACAACTGGGAATTCGAGGACGAATTTTTCTTATCCAGGGGGGAATGATGGAGGCCTAAGTGTTGAAGAACGGGCTGACTTGTTTCTGGAGGCCCGAGATCATGTGACGAAAAGGGGTTTAGTAAAATGGGCATAACTTTTGCATCCTAAGTCCGTTTTCAGCCCGTGACCTGTCAAAATGTGCGTAAAAAGGAGGCGGACGACTTTGTTACCACCTTTTAGTTGGTTGCAGAATTTACAAGGCCCAAAAAGCCTTTTAACTATCAGTTTTTTACATATTTATGTTTTTTTCACTTTCAATTGGACTTTGTGTTTGGGATACGGTCCAGCCCGTTGGATTTTTAGGGTTTTTCTTTGTTTGCAGTCATTATTTAATGAATCTGCTGTAACCCTAGCAAGACAGTTATAAGTTTAATAAAAGTTAAACCACTGGCCGTTGTGTTGCCGTGTTTTATCCTAATTTTCGGGCATTCTTCAGAATGAACGATTATTAGCAGAATTGTTTTTGGCATTCTTGTTGAATCAACATATCTAATTACTTATCTTTGTTACTTTGTTTTTTAGTCTACGTCAGATCTTTAAAAAAATAAAAAAGTACAAAAAGTAATGAGTTGGTGACAAGTAGTGATGTTATCGGTCGGGTTTTATCGAGTTAGATCGGGTTTTGGATTATAAAAACTCACCCATAACCTGACCCGTTAAGGATTCGGGTTATCGGGTGTGGGTCGTATTCAGGTCATGTATTATCTATCGGGTTATCCGGGTTGTCGGAAGACCCTACAAATTTGTAAACTCACTAAGAGCCTTCATCCTCTGCTGTAACATTGATTGTAGTAAATTTAGATAACTTGCTTTAGGAAAAACAAGCAACTAAATATGAGCGGTAAGTATCGAGTGATGATTTTAGGAAAAATCAACACTAATGACCCACAATCAAATAAAAGAGAGAAAAGATTCGTTTCCCAAGGAGGTATATGTGTGTGTTCTAATTTGTATTTCTTTGAGATTAATATTGAGAAGATGGAATGACGGTTTCGTGAAAATTACACTATGACGTAAACGTAAAGCCGTAGAAAAACACAAAAATTAAAAATTTATTAAAATCAAAAACAAAATATCAAAAAGACTAAAAACAAGTCTTAAACAATATAAATAAAGATAAAAATCCAACAAAGATATTTTAAAACCTTTTATTAATTAAATAATTAATTTTAAATGCTAATTAAAGCCCTAAAATTAAATTTAACTAATTCAAATGTCTAAAATATGAATTTATTGAATAATCACTTAACTTATATTATTAGAAGACTAAAAAGTATTTTTCTAAAAATTAAAACCTATTAAAACTATTTTTAAAACTCTAAAAATGATTTAAACTAATTAAAAACTAATTAAACTTAAAATAATTATAAAAATAAATCTAAAAGCTTAAAAATTATTCTAAAAATGGAAATGATCCTAATTAATGCTAAAGAATATAAGAAAAATGAAAAAGAAAGAAAAATAAAATTTTGAAAATTTAATAATAAAATATTATTAAAATAATACTAAAAAAATAAAAGTTTCTAAAATTTAAAATAAAAAATCTATAAAAATCCTAAATATTATAACTAAGAGAAAAACACAAATTAGAGCTTCTAAACCTTTTTTAATAATTTTATAAAAATCTTTAAAGTTTATAAAAAAACTTAAAATATTATAAAATTAAAAATAAATGTTTTTGAAACCAAAATTAGATGTAAACCTCAAAAATATATTTTAAAAACTAAAAACTATTT
The DNA here is from genome assembly GCA_025667525.1 of Glebionis coronaria. Classification (NCBI taxonomy): domain Eukaryota; kingdom Viridiplantae; phylum Streptophyta; class Magnoliopsida; order Asterales; family Asteraceae; genus Glebionis; species Glebionis coronaria. Next base: position 350,124,747 of record CM046881.1, on the reverse strand, counting down.
TTCCTAGAAATAAAAACTATTTTTGGTATTTTTTATTGATTTAATGAAAAACGTCTATTAAATAAATTCTAAAAAATAAACTAATAAAGTGAAAAATATGAAACTTGGCCAGAAAAATCTCTAACACTAATATAATTCTAAGAAAAATTAAAAGAACAAAAATCAACTTATAAATAAGCTGGAATAAGCTTCAAAACCTACGGCTTAATAATAAGCAAAGCAATGAAAAACAGGTTAAGTAGAAAACAAAACCACTCCCTAGTAGTCAAAGACCCTAGGGCGCAGTGGTGAGTGTGGTGTGGTGTGAACGTGGTGACCAGGGGTTCGAATCTTGAAACCCCCCCTTTTTATCACTTAGTTGCGCCGCAACGCTTGTGTCTTGCGCCGCAACTAGTGTTGCGAGAGCACCATGATCTGCAGCTCCTTCAGTTGCGCCGCTGTAGGTAGGTCTTGCGGCGCAACGTGTATTTTTTTCTTCTTTTTAACTTTTTGCCAAATCAACCAGTGACCTTAATGAGCTTCAAACCAAATCCAATCTTCCTTTTTAACACTTGAGATTAAGCCAAATGATTACAAAACGTGACAGACTAAGAACTTGACACTTTAGCAGATTTTGCACTAGTGTTTTGCTTTTTGATGAAGCCAAGAGGAGCTGTGGCTGTGCTTATTATAGTGATTATTATGGACAAATGGGGCACTCTTGTGATCCTTTGATCACAAGAAGTCAATACAACAAAATTCAAGCACGTAGCAGGCAAGTAAATCAAATCCAATGCACACACACAGGCTATCTAGTTCTCTGTGACAGATAGCTAGGACAGTGGGCTAATATGGCTAATTTCAAGCACTCTTGTGACTATCCAAAGCTCAAATTTAGCATACACCTTCACCACTTAGCACTCACACAATAGCAACAACAAAATACCCTTATCACTCTCAGTTTTCCAAAGATCCTTACTCAAAATTCAAGAAAATACAAGCATAAAGTGATGTGCAGATTTAAAACACACTTTTATCCTCTTAACCTCACAAATTTGCTACCAAACTGATCCAAATCTATTTATCAACTAATTAACATCTAACTCAACCTTAATCACTAACTCTAACACTCTTACAATTCATGAATCAACAACCTTACCCTGCTTAAACCTGTTGCCAAACACCCTTTAAACTTTTTGAAAACCAATTTTTCCAAATCAAAACCTTATGAAACCTAACCAAATTGTTATCAAAGCTTCATAACATGTATATCAACTCAAAATAACATCAAATCAACAGCTAAATCACACTTAAACACATAATCAAATAATATCATACAACTTGCTATTTTTTTGAGATTTAAACCAAGGTAAAGGGAATACCTTAAGGTCTTACATCCAAGACCCTAGAGGATGTAAATCCTCCTCCCTACCAGCCCGGGCTGGTGCTGAACTAAATCAACAAGCTTCACAACACCTGCTCAAAATCAAAACCAAAGGAAAAGAACAAAATAACAAGCACTATGATATTTCTGATTCTTTTCTCCTTTCTTAAAAATTTTACCAAAACTTTTTCCAATCTATGAAACACGTTTTCTATATTACCTAAACACAAATAACTTGAAATTCCAACACCAAAACCTAAACGGATTTCTTCCAAAAATTCTTTGATTTTCAGAAATTTTGAAAATATTTTGAAACCTCAAATTCACTTAACCAAAATTAAAACTTGGAACTCAGTATCAATCTCCTCACAACACACAATCTTTTAAAAACAATAAAAAAGGAATTACACTTGAATTATTCAAAAACCAAACTTTTTATTTCTTTAAAAAGGAATTACAAGTGAGAGAATTGAAACTGGAACAAAGGGATCACCACAGCTTGGGTCTCCTTTTATAGAGCCTATAGAACATCCTAGAAGCATAAAAACATAAACCCTAATACATAGAAAATCCCAAATCTACCCTTGGACGTTTTTGGTGCATTTGAGCTGTCCATTTGATCTTGAACGTTTATTTTGCTTTGGGAGGAAGCAAATGATCTTGGCCATTCAATTGGGACACGTCAGTGTGCTTGGAGGCTAAGGAATGATGTGATTGGTGGATTGGGGAATTGGGGGTTTGGTGCACATGTGTGGGATGCAGGTTTTTAGGAGTGGGTTGAGTTTAGGTACGTGTGAATTACTTGTGTGTGAGTTTAATTGGGTTTTACCCAAGTAAAAATGAAAGTGAAACCTGGGGAGTAAAAAAGATGAACAGTAAGTTCATTGATCCGAAAATAGGGGAACAGTAAGTGTTAGGCGCACTTTTCTTTTCAAATGTTTCCACTTTGACACTTCTGGTCCTTATAACTTGAGATTTTTGCCATTAAAGGTTTTCAAGCCCTAAAACTTGTTTCTGCCTTGTTAATAACTTTCAAGGTTTGGCAGTTTTGGCACAAACTTAATAAAAAGGTTATCAAGGGTAATTTTTGGCATTTTTGAATATTTCAAGGGCTGAACTTGGACAATGATGATCTTCAAAGGTCTTCAATGCATCTTAATCTTCATGAGGGACCATTTTTTGCAATTTGAATTTGTTGAGGGACTAATCTTGCCATTTCTTCAAAGTTGAAGGACCTTTTTGCAATTTTGACAAACTTAAGGGACCAAACTTGTAATTATTAATATACAAGGGTTTTAAGTGTCATTTCTTCAATAAATGATGATCAATCTTGTTTTGTCTTCAAGTCTTCAAGGGTATTTGATGAAAATTCCATGATTAGGGCCCGGTTCATTGTACGGCTTCGTTTCTCGTGTCCGTTTTTCCTTGTATCTTGTGATCTTTTGTCTTTTTCACGATATCCATACCTAAAACACACAAGTAAACAAACACAAGCATATATATGGTATTTTATGACATTTTTATGCATTTAAAGCCCGAAAAGAACGATGAGATCATGTATAAATGCCATCTCATCACTCCCCCATACTAAGCCATTGCCGTGCCCTCACGCAATGCTAGAATAAAGTATCTAAGCATCACCAAAGTTCAATTTTATTAACCTTTATTGAAGAGTAAAAGACTTGCAACATACTACGAGATTGTGTAAAGACATAATGTATGATTTTCATCACCAAAATGTGACTTTTAGGGTCTAAGAATAGAAACAAGTTAATGTCCCTTAGAGTAAACTTCGTCATCCTTGATTGTCATACATTCCATGCTAAGTGCAAAAACAAGATCATTGTTGGTACAAGTCACAATGCTAACACTACTCATACGTTCAAATTGTGTAATACTTTTTCTCCCCGCAATCCTAGTTATTATAAAAGGAAATGGGTTACTAGCATTTTTTTATCTAATTGTCATGGATCACAAGTGATTCATATTGACTTATTTAAGTAGTTATTAGTCCGAAAGCAAAGTAGCATGATTTGATCAATAGTTAGCCGAAGGACAAAATCTTTTAAAACGGCTTCTCGTGTATCTCCTTAAGTTCATATCTTGGCATAACTCGTTTCACGATTTGAGACCTTTCTCGGACCGATATTTGGCATGTACTTCATACTTCAAATCTTGGGAAGACGTTCTCGAAATTATGGTCTTCTCTTCATATATTTGGAATTTCTTCACTTGACGTTTTTGAGAGATTCTTCATATAGGACCACGACTTCATCATTTTTCTTCAATCTTTACTTTGGATTTTGATATACAACGATCCGCCTCCTTTTCGGACTTGGATATATTCATCCTCATACCTTGTTAGGGTCTTTTTGGATAGACTTTCTCCATTCTTTAGGGGAGTAATTGCTTCTCGTCGTGTGTCTCGATCCTTCATATTGATTTTGGAACAATGATACTTCACATCATCTTTGGATCTTTAGCAAAAATAGAGCTCCTCATGCCTTGTTAGGGCCTTTTTGGATGATCGCCAATCTTCGCGTCCCGTTTCAATAAGTTATGCCTTGGCTATGAACTCTATTCAACCCCGAGCAACTTTTAAACGATCTTGTGCTAGAGGCTAAGTAACCTTTCAAACCGTACGACCTTACTTATTGCAATTACGTTTTATTCCTAATGCATTGATCTTATGGGAAGAAAAAGCCACAATTAAAAACATATGAGTTTTTGAAAGAACACTTTCATGTTCTACGTTTAGCATGATCACTTGTCTAACTCTATCATTTCTCGTTCTTCACTATTTAAAGACCTCTAATTAAAGAGACTCGTGAATACTTAGCCATGCAAGTCAAAATTAAGCCAAATTTGGATTAGCTTTCATTAAGACTATATCAAATCAAAGTTTTGGGTTTTCAAGCCACCTATAGGATCTTGCACTTTCTTGGACTTTTACAAGTTTAGAGAATGCGTTTTAAAGTTCCCTTGATAAGTGACTTTCTAGAATCAATTATAGGAACTTGCGAAAAGTTCTTGTTCTTAACCCGAATGAATTAAGACTTTCGCGTTTTAAAGCTCCCTATATAAAAGTCTAGCAAAACTTGAATTGAGCGGGTTAAGGAATGTAAATGGCTCCAAATGCCCATCAAGTCAAAAATTAACTCTTATTCTACCCATCGGAAAATATACATTCGTGTCTTAAAAACACTTATGAAAAGTAAGAAAAATTTTAAAATTTGGCCATTTTTAGCCTTATTAGCAAAACAAAACATTGAAAGTTGGAAAACGTGAGGGCGTAGCAAAGCAAGTACCTATTCACCCCCCCATACTAAAAGTAAACATTGTCCTCAATGTTTCGAGTCTAAAGGTGGAGCACCCCCATACTAGAGACGAAGAATCGAATGCTTAGGATCTAGCATGGAAAGGGTGATTAACAATATATCTAAAGCCGTTTATTAATTATGCTAAAAGATAATTGTTAGAACAATAAAGGATATGTCATGGATTCGTGAAAAACTTCTTCAAACGAACGATGGAGGCTCACGTAAACGAACAGAGAGTCTTCAATCGTAGACGATGATGATGATCTAGATAACACAATCACAAACAACCACGAGACAACGAGTTGGAAGGGTACAAGTCCCCTTATTAGTGAACATAAAGCATAAAGATAAGCATGGGATCTCCCCCACGAGGCACCTCGTTTTTGATTACCGAGTCATGAGCTCGACTCGATCCCCTCAATGTGAACATTTAGGGATATCATGGTGTGGTCAAAGGGGCTTACATGATAAACAAGGCCCAAAAAGCAACCGGTATAAAGGACTAAGTCCTTAGATGATGCAAAATACCGGGGTCAAAAATGGCGTTCTCGTTTCCATTGGAAAAACAAATTAACACCACTCCAACATGTGCCATAAACTCAAAGAGTTTGAAGAAAATAGATGAGAAATAGAAGGGTGAGACAATTGGTAAGACAAACGTTTGAGCTACTCGAGGTAGACTCGCACCAAGCAAATAGATATAGTTTCCATTTATTGCATCGGTGGAAGACCGAGATTTCCCTTTACATGAAATTCCGGGATCGAATATCTCGTCCTCGGTGGACAAGGATGAGGGAACATAAGGGGCTTCCCCCATACTAGAACCACACAAAGCATCGTCAAAAGGAGTAGACGAGTTTGTAGCACTCAAAACACGTGGTGATGACGGAGTTAGATTTGTAGAAAAATCAATTAAATCACATTTAAGATCTTTTTCTTTGTTATCTTTTAAACTCTCCTTATGAAAACCCTTTTTGATTATGTCGAAAATATTCGGTGTTTCTAAGACGATGTTAGTCACACTAAAAATTCTCACATTTTGAAACCGTTTTGGTTTTGGTGGTGGCAAGTTCTCAAAACGTTTATCGACGAAGAAAACCTCCCCATCGGGGTCAACATATTCATCATCCGAAAGATCTTCCGTAGAAACCGGCAACTTATCAACACTTTTCAAGAACGAATGTGAAGGATTTTTCGATTCAAGTATTGATGGTTTCTTCTTTGTAGGCTTAGCACTCATAACCTCTACCGGCGGAGGAAATGGTAAATTGTTTTTGGAGACATTCCCTAAAACTCTTGGTGAAAATTCTTTGCAAATGACATTGGTCGAGTCACCATGGTTTAAAGTTGCAATAGAATATACATGAGAAAGATTGGAGTTTTGTGTTGCATTGATGACAAGTTCTTCTTCATTGAAACGAAGGGTGATTTTCCGAGCATGAACATCGATAAGTGCTCTTGATGTATCCAAAAATGAACAACCCAAAATAAGAGGAACTTTTCGATCGATGGGAATGTCTACAACGATAAAGTCAACGGGATAGTAAAACTTTCCGACTTTAACGAAAACGTCCTCGGCTACTCCACATGCCATGATCGTAGAATGATCGGCCATCTCGATGGACATGTTCGAAGGAGTAAGAGCCGGAAGCGAAAGTGATTTGAAAATCTCGAGAGGCATCAAATTAATACTAGCGCCAAGATCGGCCAAGGCGTAGCATTCCTCCATATCTTGTATAGCACACGGAATCAAAAATTTACCGGGATCACCGACTTTTTGTGGTATGCGGCTTAGAAAAACCGATGAACAACTAGACGATTGTTGTAACTTTTCTTTGTTGTTTAGCATACTTTTGAAGTTTGCGGCGAATCGAGGCATCATGATTAAAGCATCGGCAAAACTTATGTTAAAATGCAAATCACGAAACATTTTCATAAATAGCTCAAATTGATAATTGTTCCTTTCTTGTGCTTTCTCTTTGTTTCGTCTCGAAGGGTAAGGTAAAGGTGGTGTGGGTTGGTCATTAGGCGACGGCCTTGGAATCTCGGGTTCCATAATTGGTATTGGTGTAACCGTAGGTGTGGTTTGAGCGGTACTTCGTGGGATTGTAATGTGCTCCTTTTCGACCATCACCTCGGGTTCTTTCTCGATTTCCTTCTCCGTAGAAGTACTTGGTCGAGAGATTGGTTCCTTGAAAGTTTTACCACTTCGTGTAGTAATAACCTTCATTTCTCCCTTCGGGTTTGCAATGGTATCACTAGGAAGACCACCCGAAGAAGAGGGCTTACACATGATTGCTTCAAACATTTTAGCCATTCGGTCCTCAAATTTTGATTGCCTAGCATCCGCTTTCAATAATTCTTGCTTAATCTCATGTTGTCCTAATTCCATCTTTTGTTGGTTTTGTTGAAGACGTTGGACATTTCCTTCCATTTTGTTTGCATGAGTTTTAAGTTCATTAGCAAGTTCATTTTTAAGCTCGTTTTTCAACTCGGATCTTAAGCTAATCATCTCACGTTGCATATTATCAAATTTAGCATCATTTGCTTTTGCATAATCTAAAAATTCTCCTTGCAAATTTTTCGTGTGAGCATTTTGAAAACCTTGTGTAGTGTTTTGAAAATCACGGTTTTGGTTTTGATTAGAGATTTGTCCATTCCCACTTTGATAATTCCCTTTGTTGTAATTGCGTGTGTTGCCTTGGTAATTACCTTGGTTGTTGTTTCGATAATTATTAGCATTTTGGTTTGGTGGAGTTTGATTTTGGCGGGAACCTTGGCCGTTTTGGTTGTAAGTTCCCGTTGCTACATAAGCACTCGAAGTGTTACCATCCGCGGTAATGCACTCGGATAAATCATGAGCTCCTCCACACGATAAACAACTCTTAGCAACCGCTTTAACCGAAGCGGAATTGGAAGCTTCTTGAGCCTTCCAATGGGACATTAGATTAGCAAATCTATCAAAAAAACGATTTTCCTCATTAGCTTCATCATGTAAGGCGTTAATGCTACGAGACGATTGTGATGACGATGATGAACCCATATTGGCAACACTCGGTGTGTTACGAGGGCTATAAACCTTAGATCGATTTTCAATGATTTGTAAAGCCTCATTTGTCGTCTTGCACAAAAAATTACCACCCGCGGCGGCGTTCAAATAATCTCGTTCATGATCATTAAGCCCATTATAAAAAGTATCAATTTGATGCAATTCCGAAAAATCATGATGAGGACATTCATGTAACATCTCTTTAAATCGTTCCCATGCCATTGAAAAACTTTCATTGTTTCTTTGCACAAATCGTGAAATTTCATTTTTTAAGTGTGTTGTTTTCGATGGTGGAAAAAACTTGTTCACAAACTTAGAAACGAGATCGGCCCATGTCAAAATCGAATTTGGCGGTTCTTTCTCGAGCCAAATTTTAGCGGGTCCATCCAACGAATATGGAAACAACATCATCTTAATGGCGTCATGCGGAACATCTTTGAATTTGCTAGTGGCGGTGAGACGGTTGAAATTCCTAATGTGGTAATGCGGGTTGTCTTTCTCGTGACCTCGAAATTTGTTTGCTTGTAGCATCGACATTAAACCCGTCTTAATCTCGAAATTTTCCGCAAGGATGGCGGGAATAACAATGGCCTCTCCAAAACCCTCGGTGGGTGCTTGTAGCAACTCCATCATAGTACGATTAGCCATTACGACTTCTTGTTCTATAATAGGTTCAACAATTGGAGGTTCTTCAACAATCAACGATCCTTGATTTGCTTGCTTTTGTAGACGTTTACGAGCTCGTTTTGCTTGATTACGAGTGATCATAAACTTCACGAAGAATGGGAGGTGAGCAAAGAAGATTCTTTTTGGTTGTTTTGTGGATTTTCAATTTTTTTGTGTTTTTGATGATATTTAATTTTTTTGGATTTTGGTGTATCTTCGTAGACAATCAATCTACAAAATCTCTCCTCGAATCAAACTCTTGATTAAAGAAGCCTCAAAGGAATGAAAACGATCACGTGGAGTGAACGCCTTCGAATGACTTTAGAACTTTGGTGAAAACCAAATTGTTCACGAGGGTTTAATCACAAAGAAAACCAAGCAAATATAGTATACGTATTAATACTTTGGGCGGCAAAACCCTCGATTAGCCTTCAATCTCAAAATACTCACAAGCAAGCGGGGAAACGAGGCGGCGCGAAGCACTTAAGAGCCTTTTTCCTTAGGGTATATTTTATAATACCCGCCTTATACCCACCTTATAGTTCGTATCTTTCAAAATCGAGCTTCACGAAAGTATTTATCTATTTTTGCCTTTTCTTTTTGTTTGAGATTCGAATACAATGATCGAGTGATGAAATCCCGAATCAAGGTTGTGTTTTCACACTTTTGGAGATATTGTATTTTGGTTGTGATACTTAATACAATATATTAATAATATTCACAAAGAAAAACCAAGAAAACCGATAATACGTGTTAAGGGAGTTCCACTTAACACAAATACTATTTATGGATAATATCAAAAACAAAATTTTCCAAATTAAATCACGACACACCTCCCCGGCAGCGGCGCCAAAATTATTTTGGTAAATTTAGATAACTTGCTTTAGGAAAAACAAGCAACTAAATATGAGCGGTAAGTATCGAGTGATGATTTTAGGAAAAATCAACACTAATGACCCACAATCAAATAAAAGAGAGAAAAGATTCGTTTCCCAAGGAGGTATATGTGTGTGTTCTAATTTGTATTTCTTTGAGATTAATATTGAGAAGATGGAATGACGGTTTCGTGAAAATTACACTATGACGTAAACGTAAAGCCGTAGAAAAACACAAAAATTAAAAATTTATTAAAATCAAAAACAAAATATCAAAAAGACTAAAAACAAGTCTTAAACAATATAAATAAAGATAAAAATCCAACAAAGATATTTTAAAACCTTTTATTAATTAAATAATTAATTTTAAATGCTAATTAAAGCCCTAAAATTAAATTTAACTAATTCAAATGTCTAAAATATGAATTTATTGAATAATCACTTAACTTATATTATTAGAAGACTAAAAAGTATTTTTCTAAAAATTAAAACCTATTAAAACTATTTTTAAAACTCTAAAAATGATTTAAACTAATTAAAAACTAATTAAACTTAAAATAATTATAAAAATAAATCTAAAAGCTTAAAAATTATTCTAAAAATGGAAATGATCCTAATTAATGCTAAAGAATATAAGAAAAATGAAAAAGAAAGAAAAATAAAATTTTGAAAATTTAATAATAAAATATTATTAAAATAATACTAAAAAAATAAAAGTTTCTAAAATTTAAAATAAAAAATCTATAAAAATCCTAAATATTATAACTAAGAGAAAAACACAAATTAGAGCTTCTAAACCTTTTTTAATAATTTTATAAAAATCTTTAAAGTTTATAAAAAAACTTAAAATATTATAAAATTAAAAATAAATGTTTTTGAAACCAAAATTAGATGTAAACCTCAAAAATATATTTTAAAAACTAAAAACTATTTTTCCTAGAAATAAAAACTATTTTTGGTATTTTTTATTGATTTAATGAAAAACGTCTATTAAATAAATTCTAAAAAATAAACTAATAAAGTGAAAAATATGAAACTTGGCCAGAAAAATCTCTAACACTAATATAATTCTAAGAAAAATTAAAAGAACAAAAATCAACTTATAAATAAGCTGGAATAAGCTTCAAAACCTACGGCTTAATAATAAGCAAAGCAATGAAAAACAGGTTAAGTAGAAAACAAAACCACTCCCTAGTAGTCAAAGACCCTAGGGCGCAGTGGTGAGTGTGGTGTGGTATGAACGTGGTGACCAGGGGTTCGAATCTTGAAACCCCCCCTTTTTATCACTTAGTTGCGCCGCAACGCTTGTGTCTTGCGCCGCAACTAGTGTTGCGAGAGCACCATGATCTGCAGCTCCTTCAGTTGCGCCGCTGTAGGTAGGTCTTGCGGCGCAACGTGTATTTTTTTCTTCTTTTTAACTTTTTGCCAAATCAACCAGTGACCTTAATGAGCTTCAAACCAAATCCAATCTTCCTTTTTAACACTTGAGATTAAGCCAAATGATTACAAAACGTGACAGACTAAGAACTTGACACTTTAGCAGATTTTGCACTAGTGTTTTGCTTTTTGATGAAGCCAAGAGGAGCTGTGGCTGTGCTTATTATAGTGATTATTATGGACAAATGGGGCACTCTTGTGATCCTTTGATCACAAGAAGTCAATACAACAAAATTCAAGCACGTAGCAGGCAAGTAAATCAAATCCAATGCACACACACAGGCTATCTAGTTCTCTGTGACAGATAGCTAGGACAGTGGGCTAATATGGCTAATTTCAAGCACTCTAGTGACTATCCAAAGCTCAAATTTAGCATACACCTTCACCACTTAGCACTCACACAATAGCAACAACAAAATACCCTTATCACTCTCAGTTTTCCAAAGATCCTTACTCAAAATTCAAGAAAATACAAGCATAAAGTGATGTGCAGATTTAAAACACACTTTTATCCTCTTAACCTCACAAATTTGCTACCAAACTGATCCAAATCTATTTATCAACTAATTAACATCTAACTCAACCTTAATCACTAACTCTAACACTCTTACAATTCATGAATCAACAACCTTACCCTGCTTAAACCTGTTGCCAAACACCCTTTAAACTTTTTGAAAACCAATTTTTCCAAATCAAAACCTTATGAAACCTAACCAAATTGTTATCAAAGCTTCATAACATGTATATCAACTCAAAATAACATCAAATCAACAGCTAAATCACACTTAAACACATAATCAAATAATATCATACAACTTGCTATTTTTTTGAGATTTAAACCAAGGTAAAGGGAATACCTTAAGGTCTTACATCCAAGACCCTAGAGGATGTAAATCCTCCTCCCTACCAGCCCGGGCTGGTGCTGAACTAAATCAACAAGCTTCACAACACCTGCTCAAAATCAAAACCAAAGGAAAAGAACAAAATAACAAGCACTATGATATTTCTGATTCTTTTCTCCTTTCTTAAAAATTTTACCAAAACTTTTTCCAATCTATGAAACACGTTTTCTATATTACCTAAACACAAATAACTTGAAATTCCAACACCAAAACCTAACACGGATTTCTTCCAAAAATTCTTTGATTTTCAGAAATTTTGAAAATATTTTGAAACCTCAAATTCACTTAACCAAAATTAAAACTTGGAACTCAGTATCAATCTCCTCACAACACACAATCTTTTAAAAACAATAAAAAAGGAATTACACTTGAATTATTCAAAAACCAAACTTTTTATTTCTTTAAAAAGGAATTACAAGTGAGAGAATTGAAACTGGAACAAAGGGATCACCACAGCTTGGGTCTCCTTTTATAGAGCCTATAGAACATCCTAGAAGCATAAAAACATAAACCCTAATACATAGAAAATCCCAAATCTACCCTTGGACGTTTTTGGTGCATTTGAGCTGTCCATTTGATCTTGAACGTTTATTTTGCTTTGGGAGGAAGCAAATGATCTTGGCCATTCAATTGGGACACGTCAGTGTGCTTGGAGGCTAAGGAATGATGTGATTGGTGGATTGGGGAATTGGGGGTTTGGTGCACATGTGTGGGATGCAGGTTTTTAGGAGTGGGTTGAGTTTAGGTACGTGTGAATTACTTGTGTGTGAGTTTAATTGGGTTTTACCCAAGTAAAAATGAAAGTGAAACCTGGGGAGTAAAAAAGATGAACAGTAAGTTCATTGATCCGAAAATAGGGGAACAGTAAGTGTTAGGCGCACTTTTCTTTTCAAATGTTTCCACTTTGACACTTCTGGTCCTTATAACTTGAGATTTTTGCCATTAAAGGTTTTCAAGCCCTAAAACTTGTTTCTGCCTTGTTAATAACTTTCAAGGTTTGGCAGTTTTGGCACAAACTTAATAAAAAGGTTATCAAGGGTAATTTTTGGCATTTTTGAATATTTCAAGGGCTGAACTTGGACAATGATGATCTTCAAAGGTCTTCAATGCATCTTAATCTTCATGAGGGACCATTTTTTGCAATTTGAATTTGTTGAGGGACTAATCTTGCCATTTCTTCAAAGTTGAAGGACCTTTTTGCAATTTTGACAAACTTAAGGGACCAAACTTGTAATTATTAATATACAAGGGTTTTAAGTGTCATTTCTTCAATAAATGATGATCAATCTTGTTTTGTCTTCAAGTCTTCAAGGGTATTTGATGAAAATTCCATGATTAGGGCCCGGTTCATTGTACGGCTTCGTTTCTCGTGTCCGTTTTTCCTTGTATCTTGTGATCTTTTGTCTTTTTCACGATATCCATACCTAAAACACACAAGTAAACAAACACAAGCATATATATGGTATTTTATGACATTTTTATGCATTTAAAGCCCGAAAAGAACGATGAGATCATGTATAAATGCCATCTCATCAAACATCATACAATGGACATTGTGCTATTTTGGATCAAATGATCTTAATTTTATGGTTGTGTTCTCGCATGCGATGCAAAATATGTGAAGATGTCGAGCTTGACAGATGCACTATAAAGAAGATAATCTAGTATGTATTACATACAAATTTTTAAGCTGAGTATTTACTTAAGCAGGTAGCAACGTGTATCGGTTGACCGAAGGAGACCAAGTTAAAGTCGGCCGTGACCACTGTGACGCACGATTTGCCTTGGTCAATCACGTGTACTCGTTCATCTCCCGACTATTCTAAAACAAATAAAATCAAAAAGAAAAAGAAGGGAACTTGCCGTTATATATATATAAAAAAAAACTTTTTTAAAAAAATTAAAATTTAAACCCGCTATTATAAATACTCAACTATTTCTACCAATTTTCTCAGACATTCAAATTCAAACTTCTAAATCAAAACAATAACTATCTAACATGTCTAGCAAGAGAACCCAAAAAAAAAACCCTGAGATCCCGAGTTCCTTAACAAAGTGTTCCCCATGTGACGTAGGATTAGACTTTTCGATTATCCGACATGTCACCTAACTTTCAGTATATACCCGCCCGATTTGAATATCGTTCACTACAACCATCTCACTCAAACATGAGTTATTCAAACCGTCCGTCCTATCCTCCATACCGTGATAACTGTCGAATGTTTAAGTGCTTTCTTGTATTTTTGTATATGTTGCCTTGTGTATTTTGTTTGTAAGTGCAGGGACTATTTCTAGCAAGTTTGGAAGCTGAAGGACTAATGTGCAAAGCTGAAAACTTGTTGGACTATATAACATAGACTTGGGATCTAGGGTTCATTCATTCAGTCTATTTTACTCTCTCTCTCTCTCTCTCTCTCTCTCTCTCTCTCTCTCTCTCTCCACACACACACACATCTGATATTTCTCTCTCTAGTTTGTCAGAGTAATAATCGTTCAGTTACAATTAATATCTTCTTAGTCTGTATTCATATCAATCATCTTGATTGATTTAGTATTCTGTTCTTGATCTGAGTGTTGAGTGTTTGTATGTGAGTGATAAGATCCACCTAGTGGGAATTATCTTTGCTATCAAGCATACATTTGTGGACTTGATCGTATTATAACATATATGATTCATAATAAGCACAAAGCGATGGTTGGTTGAGTGCAATTACTGTATTTTTTATTGTCTTAATATATTTTTTTCTTCAGATTTTAAGCTTATTTTTCGTGTTTGGCTCGTAAAATTTTCCGACTCAAAATTTAAAAAGTTTGCATTTTAATGGATCTTTGGTTGATATAATACTCGGAAGTACAAGCCGTTTCGTTAGATTTGATCAAAATCTTGTTCTTTTTGAACTTGAAAATATTAGAAAAAACTCGGCATCCTTAAAACCCTAATCTACCGAGAATTACATTTTCTCCATCTACCGAGAATTACATTTTCTGCATCTGCCGAGAATTACATCTTTTGCATCTGCCGAGAATTACATCTTTTGCATCTGCCGAGAATTACATTTTCTGCATCTGCCAAGAATTACAATTTCTGCACGTGCCGAGAATTGCATCTTTTTCAAGTGCCAAGAATTGTGTTTTTCAAGTACCGAGAATTTTGTTTTCAAGTGCCAAGAACTTCATCTTAAGTAGTGCCGAGAATTTGGTTACGAGAAATTAGTGCGGAGAACTATTCTTGCTGAGAATATTGTCATGCCGAGAATATTGTCATGCCGAGAATATAGTCATGCCGAATTTTAGTAGTGTAAAACCCGCATTAAAATACCATGAACAGTACACATGAACAGTAAATACACGAAAGTACGATAAAATTTAAAACTTTCCATTATGATATATTACACGTGTCACGACATTAAATAACATGTATTTATGTATGTTATAAATGTGACGTGTTCACGATATATTAATTCACGATAATTAAAAACACGAACGTACACGACTATTATTTAAACTTAGGAAAAAACTACGGTTTGCCTCGTGGGCTTTAAGGGTGCCGCGGCTAGAGAGCAAGAGAGAGGAAAGATGGGATTTTTGGCCCATGACCCATTACCAATCCAATAACAAGTAAAACACAGGAGAGTTTTTATCATAATTTAGGTTTACCGAAAAATCAAGAAACCCTTTGCCTCTCTCTCTGTTGCCGCCGGAAATCATCAACACCAAGGGGGGTGTTTTGGTTGATTTGATCTTTGATATTTGGTTGTACGTGTTCGTGTTATTAATCCTTTTTCTTTCACGTATAGGGTAATCACCTTAACATTTTCTTTTTAATTCTTTAATTGAATTCATGATGTCATATTAACTAATCTTAAAAAACAATCAAAAGAACATGTAAAGATTAATCGTAAAACATGTTTAAGGGGGTTTTGGTGTTGGTTTTGCTCGGCCGTGACACAAACCGAGAGCCATAAGTCTTTCGGTGTGGCTATTGCACCACCACTGAGACCAGAAGGGTCTCGGTTTGGTTCGGTTTTGGCTCGATCGCAACACAACGGAACCCCAACTCAAGGTCGGGGTATGGTTTAGTATTTGGTTGGTTTGATTCGTGTCAACCGTGACCAATAGGGTCTCGGTGGGACTTAACAACAAGAACAGTGGGAACCGCCCTAAGCCGTGGTCGAACCGGGCTCGGTAGTGGCTAGTCGAGGCTCGACAGTTGGAACGATAGGCCACCAATGGCAACCAGCTAGCTGGTCTAGCCACTGGTGGGGTTGTGTTGGTTTTTCAGCCGTTGGCTGACACCACTAGCCGCCGGCTATGTGGTGTCGGCTAGGCATTTTCGGGTTTAGGATAATTTTAAACACGGGTTTGGGCTCGGGAATTTTTAAAAGTAGTTTAATATTTTAATTAAATTATTTCCAAGACTATTTAATTTAATTAAATACATGACTTAGGTTAAAATATTTAAATTAATATTTTATGACTAACCTAAGTATTTACTTAGCTTAATTTAATTAAACATGATATTTTAATTAAATTCATATAACCTGTAGTTTATTAAATCAACCATGCTAATTATTTAATAAGCTATAATACTTAATCCATGACTTGTATTTTTACTAATAAAATTTACTTTACATTTTAATAATCCAGCTTATTTCTAATTATGGGAACTTACTATTTTTGGAAACTTGCGACTTTGGGAAACTTACTATTTTAGGAAACCTGCTATTTTTAGAAAGTTACTTAGTATTACAATACAAGTATTATAATACCTTGTTACATGAATAATAAACAACAGAATACAAGAATAACTATAGATTAATACTTAAAACAGTTAAAACATGACAGAACATGAATAATAAGCTAAAAACACACAGAACCAGTAAAACACATGTATCTCAGACAACTCATACACATCCCTATTCTTATGTATTATTATCCGTCAAGGCGGAGTAGGTTCTTCAGCGTTTCCGTTACGACACAAGGTACGACTTTCCTGTCCTTCAGTAAGGACAATATCTTCCTTTATTAGGATTTCCCGTATGCAGCCAACTGTTTTCCTAATAGTTACAAATTTAAATGCTTATGTTTAATTAGTTACCTTAGCCATATACATGCATGCCAGTTTCACCTAGTTATGGAGGTACCATAACCATAACACTAGAGGAACTAGTGTTATAACTTCACCACGGCGGAGTGATAGCTCGTGGTATCCCTTTTAGTTTATTTGTCCTTTACTATTATTATGTTATCATGTGGGGCGTATGGGTGCATCCTAGTTACAGTGTCATTCAGGATTTCATGGTGAATGTGGTGTGTGCCTGCATCCTTCACAAGGAGCTGATCCCTCCTATCCATACCATATTAATTAGAGGCATCCCCTCTAATTTCATGACGAGGTCACCCCTCCAAGTATTCATGCACGTTGTTGACCTCATGACCTATATTGGCTTTTGGTATATTAAACTAATACAGACTTTCATAAGTAAACATAAGCTACGTTTTAAGAACTAAAACAAGTAAACACATTATACGTCTAGGTTTCCCAGGACTTATCCATTTCCGCTGCTATTCATGCTTTATATGCTCTTTTTATGCTCTCATTATTCTTTCTCGTTCCATGCTTTATTGTATATCCGTGTACTGGTCGTTATGTTCAGCCGTTTTCCATTTCCATGTTCCCAAACAGCAGGTACCTAAGGTCGCAAGTAGGATCTCAAGAGTATATGCATTCGGATAGAAGCTATCCAACCTTCTATATCTTATGTATTTATCATACTTTATCTTTACTTTATTTCATGTTGGACATTGTTTAGTCCTTTCCTTTATAGTACTTATATTTGCTTGTGTTTGAGTTACTTGGACTACCGATGTTTGTTTCCGGTATTTCCTTTTATGGTCATGAATGTTTGGACATTTACCTTTCGTGCTTTGATGAACGCCATATATTACTGTGATATTCCATTTTACCAAATGGGGTGTTACAAGTAGTGTTCGTTTTTAGCCGTTCTCACCCTCACCACTTAGTTCAGAACATGGTTTCCAAGAAAAGTAATTTTTTCCTAAACCATTTTAGGCCATTTAAGCTTCACATTCAAATTTAAGTAATACAGAAAACGTTTTGGGAAAAATTTCAAATATTTAGGTCAAAATTCAAATTTTTCGGTTTTATTTTTCATCGAAATATTTCATTTCCAAAATTTTTCCATTCTTAGGTAAATTTCAAAATTTGGTAATTCAATTTTTTTTGGTCTACGTTATATCAGACTGACAAATATCAAGGAAATTCGAAGATCCGAAAATCAGGAACGTGCTTTCTACGAATTGTGATCCTATTTTACACACGAATTTACGATGACGATTCATCGAGATAAACAACAAGAAGCAAAGGAAACAAGTGTAGTCTTCTTCAAACAACACAACTTCCTCTTGCCAAGTCTCCATAACCCTTGATATGCTTGCAGGGGCACAAATGCAGAATTTCAACGGGCATTCAAAATATACTTTGTTGAGCCACATGAGACATTCATAAATAAGCTATTTCAGAATATGAGTCACTTACAATAACAATTTGAGAAACCCACTCCATCTGAGAAGGACACAAGGAAGTGTCTTTAAGAGGTTCGGAATCAGCTTTAGACTTTCTTCACCTCGCCACTGGCTAATTCATTAGAACAAAAATATAAATACTCACAAGATGAATTTAAAGGGTACACAAGCTCAAACCCTCCGAACTGAATTAATCTACTGCTTAAATGCACTTGAGATGCAAATGCACAAAATAGTACTTCATGAGAGTCACCGACAATTGGTACATCCAGAGGTGCCGCAAAAACATGATGAAGGAACATGTGATCCGATTTCGGTTGATCACAGCATGAAAGAAAAGGTGTTGCAGACGTCAGAGAATACGGTTGATACAGAAAGCAGTGGGACAAAGTCTAGAAAGCAAACCACAAGCACCAGTTCGAGAAATGATATGGAAGCCGATGATGGAGCTATCAGACCCATGTATACAGATGACCAAATGGATGGGGTAAAATTAACTGCTAATTCAAAGATTCATGAGCTCAAACTTATTTTATCTCAAAAGACACGATATTGAGGATGCAAAACTTGAATTTTCAAAGAAAACGGAAGAGTTTGAAGCATATTTTGAAAAACATGAAAAAGAAAACGTTGTTCTTGAACGAAAACTAAATTCAAAGATTCAAGATTCTAAAGTCAAAAAAGATATTTTTTCGAAAAAATTAATTTGTTAGAATCAAAGTTTCCTTCTCAAATTCAAGGTCCTCCACTTGCTTCATCAAATGAAATATCTGTGCCACCTATCGACACTATAGAATGTAATAAACGAATGTTAATCATGACATAGCTGTATTTGACACTATGAATATTGATCTAGAACAACATGTCGCTAAATTACCTCTACAAAATGAGCACTTCAAAGCTCAGATTCAGGAAAAGGTCTTTACAATTGCGGGATTAAAGAAAGATAAAAGGACCTCGTGTGGATAGTAAGTTGGCTAAACCGTTAGTCTTAAGGAAACCTCTTTCTCAACCTCTCAGAAACCATTCCGTTGCTAGACAACCGAATGCGTTTATATATGAACATCCTAAAATGTCGAAATCAAGGTTTACCTCCCAAGCTGATGTGCGTACCAAATGGTCAAAACCAGCCACTCCACATCCTAGACATATCTTAAGAGATTCTTCTTTTGCAAAACCTTATCACATGAATGCATCTAGAGAATCTAGGAAGAGTTCAAACAACCTGCCAAGGTGTAGTTTAAATTACACGGGTCATAAAAGCTATCTAGAGGACGCTAAGAGAAAGGAACAATAAAGAGATAGGAAAAAAACACAACCTAGGAAAGTTATTCACGTATCCAGGAATTGGCTTGCATCTAAGAGTAGTGGTGTGTTGTCTAATGTTGTGCACAAATCAGATTACACTAGCAACTCTAAATCCTTTCTTTGTTCGAAATGTAAAAAAGGTGTATTTAATGCTATTCATGGGGATCACATTATGAAAGTCTTGAATAAGGTGAACTCCCATGCTAGAGTACCTAAAAGATGGATCCTTAAGGAGATAGTTTTTCTACAAGTAAGTCTGTCGTTGTGCCTGAGTAGACTATGTCTCCTAGATCTAGTCTTAGGTGGAAACCCACGGGTAGGATCTTCAACACCATAGGTCTTCTGTGGGTTCCTACAGGAAAGTTATTCACCTCTAGCACGAGAAAGGTTCAATGTGAACCCCCATATGATCCTATTGTAGATATCCCTAACCTACATGAATGCATACAATCTCTTGATGAAAGTGTAGGAACAAATTTCAAGGTTTAACTAAAACACAATGGTACACTATTTGTATATCGTTCAACCAAATACACTATCAGAGTTTGGCTGCTAAAGAAGCAAATATCCAATAAACAAGAGTCTCAGGGGTTTCACAATTAAGTGTATTATGACTTACAGTCACATAACCGAGTGTACCTCGTGTTGATCCCTTTTATTGGATCTATATTCTGTTAAGAACTAGTATAGTAGTTTGTAATCAAACTAAAACACATTGAGAACTCTTACTCAAACTAAATAAGTTATGCGGAATCTAACTTATAAAGCACAGAAGAACATAATTACTTTTAACTATTCGATTTTCTTATTAATCGACTTGAATGAGGTACATGAATGACATTGTACCTATGTTATTTTATAGAGTAAGGAACCCTAGAAACCTTAGAATATTCTTTAAAGATAACTATATCACAGACGATATATTATCAATATTATAACTATTTAAGTATATCACATAAGATATACTCTAACTATAACTATGACATATCTTATACAAACATATATTCGTCCTAATCAGTATAGCAATACTTACTATATAAGTAGCAGTACTTACTATGTACCGCGTTAACACTAAAGGTACTTGCATAACACTAACAGTACCTAAATTACACTGACGGTACTTTGACACTTAACAAATAATTCCCAACAATCCTCCCCTAAACAAGAATGATAACTTGTTGTCTTCTTGTTTCTCTTGTACTGGATGTATTTAAAATACATGTCTTCAGTCTTTCCTTCATCATTGGATTAAACTTGGTAATTTGTATTTGTATCCAACTGAATGTAGCCAAACACTTCAATGTAGATCTTCTTCTGATAACATAATCTTCAAACAGCATGAATATCATCTTTGTCTTCAAACTATGATCTTCCTGTGTCTAGTAAACATTCATTTATCTTTACAGCATCAGTAATTGTCTGCTTGAGTTAAATCTATGAACTCTGAATCATGAACTTCAGTCTTGATTCAATGAGACAAAACCTTCTAAGTATTTTCTTCTCTGAATACTTATTTGCTTGCAATCTTCATACCTGAAATAAAACAGTTAACAACAAAAACCAATATGTATTGGCTTCATGATTTTTAGCAAATCACCAGCTATCAACGGATTTGATAAATTCTTTACCAGTTAGCCGTACACTCTGGAATAGCCAATACTTTATTCATAAAGAATAAGGTGTACTGATAACCTTACAATTTTTGGTAAATTATCAACCATCAACGGATTTGATGAAGTCTTTACCTAGTACCGTTTGTCTAGGACTAGCCAGTTCTTATGTGTGTCAGACATGGTGAACTGAGAACCATTTGTGAAGTGTGACTGAAAGTCAAACACTTAAGGCTCTTTCTCAGCTTCTACCTCATCTTTCAAATCCTTGATTTGTTGTTTAACCATTCTGATCAACTCCAAAGCATCAACAGATTCTTCTGTAACTTCCAATTGTTGTTCCAACATTCTTTCTAACAATATTCTTTGGAATGGGTAAGTCTTCTCTTGCAACATATAGTATGTAACATCATCTATATCCAAAATATGCAATTCACATGACCTATAATATCTCCAGTAACTAGGAACCTGATTCTCTAATCCCTTCAACATTTCTTGATCACAGTTGTGTGGCTCATACATAAAGAGAAATTCCCTATATAATAGTGATACTTCAGTTTTACCTGCACTAGCTTCTTGAACTAACCTGAAAAGATCCTGAATATCTTGTCTGTCAAGAATGTGAAGAATATCCTCCAAAAGTGTGAATATCCTTGTTGTGCCATCTGTTCTTTGAATTTCATGAACTTCAAGTCCTTGAGACATAGAGTAAATCCATTTAGCAATAGATGATCTCTTTCCAAAAATCTCTGTATCAATCATTGATCTTCAAATTTTACAATCTTCAAGTACTTCTTCAAGTTCTCATCATCATCACTATCTTCTGCTTTTGATTTAGCCCTTTTGGATTTCTTTTTTGTCTTTGTTGACTTTTTCCTTTTAACACCCTTGGAGGTTCCCTCAAGTTCTGTTGAACCCTCTTCCAAGTTTGTATGTACCGTCTCTTCAGTATGTACTGTTTACTGTGTATGTACTGCTTGTACATTTTCAGTCTGAGCAATATCTTGACCTTCTTCTCCCTCATTCATTCTTTGAGCAGTCTCTTCCTCCCTTGAACTTGCCTTCTCCTTTCTATTATTCCTCACATAAGTAGTCTTGATAGTTGGATATGTATTTGTAGGTTCAGAAGTACTTGGATCAATTCTAGGAGTACTTCCAAATTTCCTTTGTTGTTGCAGATGTCTTTTAAGCTCTTCAACATCCATTCTATCTGCTTTAGATCCAATCTCAACAAAATTCAATTTAGTTCTCTTATTTTGCTATACAAAGTCTTGATTTCTACAAAAACTTTCTTGACTAGCTGAATATGAGTAAAACCCTTAACTCTCTTGAGAAAATTCATCATTTGATTAGTAGTTGGAGGCTTAATCTTTTCTCTTCTTATCTTTTCAGCAAAGAATGTTTATTGCTCCCTTACCAGATCATCAATCAGTTTTGATTTTTCTTCTTCATCATAAGCATCTCTCTCTTCAACTATTAATGAGTCTACAAGAAGCTCACTTGCATGTAATCCAGCTTGAATCCTATGATACTCTTGTATGTTCCATTCTTACTATATTCTCTTGGCTTCTAGCAAATGCTTCTTTGCTGCAAGTTCTTCTTGTAATTCTTCTTCACGAATTTGTGCTTGCATTCTGAAAGCATATTCCTCATCATGGTCCAATTGATTAAATCTGTACATGACTTTGCTTATATCATCATCTGAATCACTTTCATTCTCAGATTCTGACAATATTTGCTTCTTCCCCTTAGCCTTTGGATTAATCTTAGGTAGCTTCTTCTTCAGCTTGGAAGGTCTTTCCTCATCAGCTTGCTGTTGAATAACTATACCTTTAGTGGGGTGTGAAGATTGAATTTTCTTACCTTGAATTTGATCCTTTTTGGCAAGAACTTCTGGTTGTGTCTTTTTCTCTGCCTCTGCTTGTTTGGTCTTCTCATCTGAATTCTTCTTTCTTAAGTCAAGCATTAATTGGGCTAAAGTCTCATCTTCTCCAAAAGGAGTTTGACATTCTAGTGAAGGATGATCACCAGCGGTACTTGCAATCGGCTTAGTTGGCTTAGTAGTACTTGGGTCTTCAATAATGTCAGCAGTACTTGCAGTCGGCTTAGTTGGCTTAGCAATACTTGGATCTTCAACAATGTTGATTTCACAAGCATTAGACACACTTGTTTTTTCAATCACTTGTGTATCCCCAGATACCCTTTCTTCGATAGAAGCCATCATTTCAACTTGCACCTCTTCAGTCTTGTCTGATCCATTGCTCATTCTTGATCTAGACAGTACTTGCAAAGTCTGTTTCCTTTGAAACCATACTTGTCTTTATGGTGGTGGAGTTGAAGATACAGGAAATTGAAAGTTAATTTCCTCCAACTTCTCATAGAAAGTACTCCAATTCACTTGAAGTGGTGATTGAGGTGTTGGTGCAGGCTGAGTTACCATCATTTCTTCAACTTGTGGCTCCTCATGAGTAGGTTGTGGTTCTTCCTGTTGAATCTACATATTTGAATGTCCATCCACACCAGTCTCTAAACCAGTTCCATCTTCATAAGTCCTCATGACATCTTCATTCAGTTCAAAATTGATGTCATTTCCAGAGATCCCTGTCTGATCATTAGAAGAAGGTGGTTGTTCTTCATAATTCCTCCCCTGTTTGTTTGCATTCAGTTGCCTTTTCTTGTGGTTCCTGAATCTTTTCTTCTTGAGTGCAGCCTCTGAATAGATCTATGTTGCCTCATCCAAGGGGATACTTTGTTCCTCAACTTGACTAGGCTAGCTTCCAATTCAGCTATTTTCTTGTCTTGAACAAGTTTTTCTTTCTGCAACACCTGTACCTGTTGGGACAAACTAGTAGACAAAGCAGTTAAATTTGCAACATCCATCACCTCTGGTGCTTGTGCTTGTGGTGAACCACTAGCAGCAATAGAAGCAGCAGGTGAATGGATCATCTCATCACTGTTTGGTGGAGCACCAACATTATGAGAAGAAGATTGTGAGTCTTCAAGGGAATAGGAACTCTGGTGAGAAGGAGTTTGCTGAGAAGCACTAGCATTGCTAGGTTCCTCACCTTCTTGATTGGCAGGTTGGGCTAACATATGAGTAAACAATGGTGTAACTGTTCCTGTAAAGGCATTGCCTTGTTTGGTCAAGAAAGAGAAGGTTCTCTTTGTGAATGTAGAAACATCCCATGTATCAGTTAACTCTGGTAGGTTAGGTATTTGTTCACTAACTAAAGTCTGAATAAATCTAGGATACATCAAAAACTTTTTAGTTCCTTCCAAATTCCTAGTCATGCCTTCAAAAATTAATTTTGAAAAATTGAAAACTCTGTTATTTGCTAGACAAATACCAGCTGATGCCAATGCAGCAGGAATTTGATCAAAAGATGTACTTTTAGAGCTTAAACAGTGAATAATAACATGAAAAAGTAATTTCCATTGAGGTGAAAATAAAGCTTTAAAGAAAGTAAGACTTTCCCTACCACCTCCATAGCCCATGGCTGCAAGGCCATCATGAATCTCTGTATTATTAAGCATACTAAGTCCATTTTCATCATTTAATCTCAAACTTGCTCTTAGCAGTACCTCAGTTACATAGATGTTTCTATGATTCACCCTAGCCTTAATGTAAGGTTGATCAAAACGAGTACCTAACACAGCAGTATTCCAAAATTGTTCAACAATAGGAATGGAGACAATGGGACTTACAGTGAGTGCAAAATTAACAGGACTTCGAGATAAAAAGCCTAGTATCTCATGAAAACAAAGAGAATCATCATTATGAGCAAGGTTCGCAACCAAATTGTGCTTAAAGATCACTTGTAAAGCAGCCATTGTTATTTTTGATGATCGACGATTAAACGAAGGTTGTAGAATCGAGTTGTAAAAATAAAAGATTTGGTAGATCAATAATGTAATTGGTGTTGGTATTTATAGAAGGAAGTAACCTATCCACCAAGAAACCGCCAAATTTACCAAAGAGACCCTTAACGGTACAACGGACATGTAGCGGTACATGAAACATACTCGGTACTTGAATGTTTGCTAGCAGTACTTGGAGTTATAACGGTACCTCACGATTTTGACCAGTTCATGCTTTCCACTATCATTGTAACCTCTTTTATCTTGTTCTATTAACCTACAACGACATCAAAAACACAAAAACATACACTATACAATAAAAATTAGTATAAAATTTTGTACAGCTATTACCTCCCCTCAACATATGCAGCAGTCTATTGGTTGAGCATACCAATATGTGACCAAGAATTCAAATCTCTTTTCATCAAATGCCTTGGTCAACAAATCAGCTACATTGTTGTCTGTATGAATCTTCAAGACTTGAATATGCTTCTTGTCATAAGCATCTCTTATGAAGTGATGTCTTATTTCAATATGCTTGGTCTTGGAGTGAAATACTGGATTCTTTACAATGCAAATAGTACTATCATTATCAATGTAAATCTTGGTGTTCATGAAGTTAAACCCATAATCCAACAATTGATTTTGAATCCAAAGTACTTGTCCACAGCAATGAGCAGCAGCTACATATTCAGCTTCAATTGTAGAAGTAGCAACAATGGTTTTCTTCTTACACTGTCATGATATGAGTCTTCTGCCTAGGAATTGACAACCTCCTGTTGTGGATTTCCTATTATGATTAGCTCCAGAATAATCACTATCTGAGTAAGATTCCAATTCAAAGGTGGAATCCCTAGGATACCATAATCCTAAATTGGTTTGACTTTTAAGATACTTAAAAATCTTCTTCACATCATGTAGATGTGACACCTTTGGATGAACTTGGAACCTTGAACACGCACACACAACAAACATAATATCTGGTCTTGAAGCAGTTAGATACATCAATGAACCAATCATTGATCTATATAGATGAATATTAACATTTTCTCCATGTTCATCTTTTGATAAGGACTTCTTAGCTTCAAAAGGTGTGCTTGTACTCCTTGTATCCATACATGAAAATTTCTTCAAGATTTCAGCAACATACTTATCTTGGCTGATAATTATTCCATCTTTTCTTTGTTTGACTTGCAATCCCAAAAAGAAAGTTAGTTCTCCCATAGAACTCATCTGAAATCTTCCGTTCATTAAAGCCTCAAACTCTTCACACCATGTCTTCTTGGTAGAACCAAAGATGATGTCATCAACATAGACTTGAACTAGAATGATATCATTAGAATTATTCTTGATCAATAGAGTTTTATCAATGGTCCCTCTCCTATATCCATGCTCTAGCAGAAAATTGGATAAAGTTGCATACCAGGCTCTTGGAGCTTGATGCAGACCATAACGTGCTTTAAAAACCTTGTAGACTCTATTAGGGAATTTAGGATCTACAAAACCTGGAGGTTGTGATACATATACCTCCTATGAAATAGTACCATAAAGAAATGCACTTTTCACATCCATTTGATAGACTATAAAACCCAAATATGATGCAAAGGCCAAAAATAACCTAATGGCTTCTATCCTTGCCACTGGTGTAAAAACCTCGTGCAAAAACCTCATCATAGTCTATCCCTTCTCCTGAGGGAAGATCCACAAGAATCCAAACTTTTCGTAGCTCAAATTGCGTTAATTCTTCTTGCATGGCATCTACCCAACTTTCTTCATCAAGAGCCTAAGAAATGTTTTTGGGCTCTATTTGTGATAAGAAACAGGCAAACAAACAATGCTGAGTATCTTTATGATTAGTTATATGCTGTTGTTTGACATAACTCACAAGTGCATGAGTTTCAATATTGGTTTGAAGTTGTCTTCTGGTTTGTATAGCAGATTTGGGATCACCAATGATCTGTATAGTAGGATGGTGGTTGTTGACTTTATGAGTGGGAATAGAACTGACTGGAATTTCTATTTCCAAATTGTTAAAATCATTTACTGCACCCTGCTCATCATAGGAAGCTTTGGAGAAGATTCCTTTAGCTGGACTAGCATATACGTCTTCATCGTCCATAGCTTGTAAAATCTCTTCTAGTGAGTCAACAGATTTAACAGATTTTGACTTAGCATTACTTGTAGATGAAGTACCACTAGGTGTAGTATGTACTGCTGAGTGTTGTGACTCAAAAGATTCTTCTCCTGAATGCTTATTAGCAGAAACATCTTCTTGAGTACCTACATTAGTTGCACTTGACTCCTCACCTGCATTGTTAGTTTGACAATCCTTTTGCACAGAATAGTAATCCATGGAGTTAGTTAGATAATCTAAATCAAACATCTAAGCATAACCTATTCCTGGGACATTGGGTTTATTTTCTAAGAAATTAACATCGGAATTTTCTTCAACCTTTTTAGATGCCAAATTATAAACCCTATATGCCTTACTTTGCACTGAATATCCTACAAGATATCCTGGATCAGACTTTCCATCAAACTTTCCCAAATAATCAAGAGTATTTAGTATAGACACATGACACCCAAAAGGTCTGAAATAAATTATGGTAGGCTTCACACCAGTCAAAAGTTCATAAGGTGTTTTGTTTTGAGGCTTGGTCACTAAGACTCTATTCAACACATAACATGAAGTGTTGATTGCTTCTGCCCAAAAGGTATTTGGCAAAAGAGAATCAGCCAGTATAGTTCTAGCAGCCTCAATTAGTTTCCTATTCTTCCTTTCAGCTACTCCATTTTGTTGTGGAGTCCTGGGATTACTAAATTGTCTCTTAATTCCTTTAGACCTACATAATTCATCAAATTTAGCATTCTTGAATTTTGTCCCATTATCAGTCCTAATGATTAAAACCTGTTTAGCGAACTGCTTTTCAACTAAAGTGATAAAGTCCCTAAGTAATTCATTGGTCTCACTTTTAAGGGCTAAAAAGAACCCCCAACTAAATCTACTATAATCATAAGTTATGACTAGACAAAAGGTCTTATGACAAATGCTTCTTACAGAAACTGGACCAAACAAATCCATATGAAATAGCTGCAAAGGTTTTGTCACAGTGTTGACAGTCTTGGTATTACAAGAGGCTCCATGTTGTTTACCTTTTTGACAGGCAGCACATGTGAAATCATTTTGAAAAGATTTGTTAGGTAAACCTTTAACGAAATTCCTATTCACCAATCTGTTAAGATTCTTGAAATTCACATGACCTAACCTTCTATGCCATAAATTAGACTCATCAAAAGAAGCCTTAGCTAGCAAACATGTAATACCACCTGTTGGAGTAATAGTATGAAGATTAAAGGTGTACATATTTTCTTGCCTGGGTACTTTTAGTAGTACTTGAGATTCCTTAGGCATCTCAAAGTCTTTAGACAACACCAAGAAGTCTTTGTCTGTGAACAACACCTTGTTCTTCTTATCACACATTTATGATACATAAAAGAGATTGAACTCATTCAATTCTTTTACAAAGAACACATCTTCAAATTCCAACTTTCCTGTGTTGATTTTCCCTTTGCCAGTGATTCTGCCTTTGCTACCTCCAAAGGCTACTCGTCCTTCTCTGAATTCTTCAAATTCAGCAAGAAAATCTTTGTTTCCTGTCATGTTTCTTGAGCATCCACTATCTACTATACCTTTATCTTTCAGTTCATCAATTAGATTCCCCTGCACACAAATAAAACTCATTAGTTTTTAACAGGGACCCAAGCCACATTTGGCTCAGATCTTGTGGGACATGAAATGTGTCACTCCCAAAGCAATGAAAAGTCAAGCTGATAGGATAACCCATGGTACCTATGGAATCAACTGTATGCGTTTCGGTTTGGTGTAGTGAAAGAGAACAAGTAGCTTCAGTTACTGAACAGGGCTAGTATACCTAGGAAAGAAAGATTGGGATCCCATTGATCCAGCAGAAGCAACGGCTAGGGCATGGACAATAACAGATCCGGAGGTAGACCTTCTATTAAAGTGGAGTCACGACCATATACTGAAAAAGAAGGTAGCAGCTACAGAATCCAGTTGATAACAATCAGTCTCACTTTACTGGCTGTGGGAGTTCAACTTTCTACAATCGAGCATAAGCCCTCTTCTACAGAAGCGCTTTTGCATGAAGGATCCAAAACAACCCGAAATCCCAGGAGCTAATCCAAAATCACCTACTCGATTGACAAGCATAGCTTACCAATACGGATCCTTTCTCTTATGAAAAGGAAAACTACGAGATAGCTATGCTGCAGTCAAAAAGACATATTTATGGATATGTACTAAGCCGGCTCTTTATACTAAGGCATATCCAAAAATGGGGTTCGATATAGGGAGTCTTTGCTGTTTACTGTTTACTTTACCTTTACCCAGCTTAAAGAACTGTGCCCCCATAAGGCCCCACCGTCGGGGCATAAGCGCCCTCTTGCTACCCATATGCGAGGCGCCGTCTTAGCCTTCCCTGACCAGGATCGCTCCCACACCTATAGCGTTCGTGATCGACCTCCTCAACTGTGTATCGATCGAAAGGAGGGGCGACCTACACACTTAAGAGTTTGTTCTGAAGCATTACCAGTAATGCTACTTTTGCTCTTATACTTCATGGTTTCAGTTATGTAGTCAAAGACATAGGGTGACTCTATGTGTTCAGACTTCTTTGCCTTAAGTACCGCTTTAGCAGTACTTGCATTAACGCAAGATTTTTCTCTCTTAGCGACCCACATTTGCACTGGTTTGTTATTATCCTTACTTCTAAATGTTTTAACTTTTTCAATAACATTTTTAGAAGTCTTAGAGAACATTGGTTTTACAGACTTTAAACCAACAGTACTTAAGTTTGGTCTAGCAGTACTTGCAGGTCTAGACTTGCCGGTACATGGATTACCAGACTTCAAAGATACTAGACCTTGTTTCAGAAGTACTGCTCTAGGAACAAAACTTTTGACAGGGATATTTTTATCCTGTTTGGCTACTTTTGAATGATCAAACTTAGGTTTGTCATTCTTAAGTTTCTGATTCCTATTAACCTGTGCATTTTCCCATTACTGTTTTTCATGACCCTTTGTGCAGCCTTTTGCTTCACAATTTTATCTTCATGTAAAGTACAATCTTTGATAAAATGATTTAGACTATCACAAACATAACATCCTTTATATGAGCTTAAATACTCGTTTCATTTATATCAATAACACAATAAATAAATGCATAAAATCAATAAAAAATGCCTTGAATATGTTTGTTTGTCGTTTCATGTGTGTAGGTACCGATGATCACGAAAACCGACAATCTCGACACGAGATTGAAGAAAAGATCAACAAAGCCAAAGTCAAGCTCGTTTTTAGCAGATTTAATCTTGAATGAAGTTTATTGGGATTGTGGGTCCCACTTTGGATCTATTGGGCATGAAAGCCCAATAAAAAAATCAAGTTATCTACTCTATACCCGAATGAACCACCAAATGACCAAAGTAAATTATTAATGTGTCAGATGGTAGTATCTTTGGGCTGTAAGCCCAATTCAAAGCATGTAACGAATTTGTGGGCTTTGTTCAAATAAACAAAATGCAACAAACGTTTTTTTTTGTTTATTAAATTTACTTGGTCAAAGCTTATGACTCACACACACCAAACGAGTCATTCATTCACATCCACCACACACATAACTCGATATTTCCAATGTCACTTAATATCTCCTTCTCTCTCCCATAAACCTATAAATCTACTATTCACCAAAACCCGAAAGTTGATAACTTTTGTGGCTTTTTTGAGGCACGTGTGATTCACAAACTTGGGAATTAATTCCGAAGTTTTTTGGGGCAAAGAAGATGCGCATTCCAGGTGACGTGGCATCCCTCTCTCATCATTCTCATCACTGATTGGCTATGACACCTCATTCCTCACCATCCTCCAATCATATCACTCCACATCACCCTGAAACTAACACAACTAGCACAACATCCTGCCACCGTGGCGATCCGTGTGCAAAAGACTTATTTTCGACCGTATGATCAAGAGAGAAGAAAGAGTGTGAAGATTGAAGGGCCAAGATGGTTTCCCTGCTCAACAAACTCATCTCAACAAGGATAGGGTTTGCCTATAAATACCCCCCTTTTTATTCAGTAATGTATTCCATTTTTTACTTTACTGTTTTTATGTTAATTTAGAAATAGGATTAACGTAATTTTTTTTATAAAGTTGTAATGTTTAATTTGAATTAATAAAATTTTTATTTCGTTCCATCAATTTTGTTATACTGCTTTGTTATTGTTTATCTTAAATACTTGCAAAATTAAAGGATAAAGTAAGATTGGAATAAAAATTCAAACCCTACTGGTTTGATTCATATAAACTGTACGGTTCGTTTGTCTTTTGGTTCGAGTTATGGTTCAAATGGAGTTGACGGTGATTGTTCGACGTATGGTGGTAAACGGTGGTCTAGATTCGATTTTTAGACGGCTCAGAGCCGCTTCTACATCCCAAATGTTTCTTCATCAGGTTTTATTTCTTTTTATTTATATGTTTTAGTTAATCTATTTTGTTTATGAATTTATTTCTGAATTTGCTTTGTCTGGATATGGGTTAATTGATAAGTTTGATTCTGCTTACTTATTGATTTGATACTGTTATGATGAATCTGATTTATTAGTGTAACTGATATGATTGTATAGATTTGTTAATTGATTTGAGTGACTGTAATATGCATTCGTTGAGTTACGGTTATGTTTTGGTACGTGTTTATTGTTCGTTAGGGTATTTTAGTGAGATGATTTAATCTGTTTAAATATAGTTTGTAGTAAATTGATTAAGTAGTTGAGTTTTAGTCAGTTTTATCAAAAATGATATTCTCATAACAACCACGAGATGTTGCTGATATAATTGTTTTAGATCTTCGCAGAAATTTGACTGTATTATTTTTATCAGTTGTTAAAAAAGAATCTTATTAACTGTTTTTTTAGAACGGCTGAGTTAGCTTTTAATGTGGCTTAAGTTTTTGATAATTGTTATTTATGGTTAAATTCTGATTTGCTGTATTTTCGAGTTACTGATACACATATTTTACTGTATTTGTGTTTAGTAAGTGATATTGTTCTGTGTTAGTGAGTTGCCTTATTTGCTTAACCTGCATTCTGATTTACTCTTCTTTCTTTCATTTCCTTCTCATGTTTGTTCGAGATTGATTCTTGCTGAATATTCAGAATAAGTTGCTTATTTGTCTTGATTGTTTAGCCTGTTTTTTTTTTACATTTTTTGAGTTCCAAAATAACTATCAAATTCACTAATCTGATAGTTCACAAGCTGTTTTACTGATCAACTTTCAAAAAGTGTAACAAATAATTCACTCCTGTGATTTAATCTTTCGATTTCTGTTGTCAAAAAAATTAATTCATCAAAATAAATCCCTCATGGGATTCGAACCCTTGACCTCAAGGGTGAAGGCCAAACGTGTCTACCATCTCATCCAGGCTCCATTTTTGGTTTAATAACTGTCTTGGTCATTAATATAGGTAATTAATTCGGCTGTCAGTTTTTTAAAATACATAGTTTTTAATTTAGTTTAACTTTTTAAATCAATCTAATTTCTTTATTTAAGTCTTCAAATAACTAAATAAAAACAAAATAAAAAAAATGTTTTATTAATTTTATAAGTTTAATTAGTTATAAAAATTTGTTTTTTAATAAAGTAGATTTTAATTAAATTAGTTTTTAATAAAATAGTTTTATAAATAGATTTTCTTTTAAATAGATTTAATAATGTTTAAATTAGTTTTAATAAGTTTTTTTAATAGTGTAAAAGTTATTTCAATTAAATAATTAATTTTTGATTGATTTTTAAATAGTTTAATTTTTAAATAGTTTAAATAGCTTTATTTTTTATATAATTGTCTTTAGATTAAATACGGGGAATGATTCATGCACTTAGGTTTTAAAATTGGTAGAAGTAATTTTAATTTAAAAACCGATAAGCCATTTAAATCAATTGTCCAAATCGAAACAAAACGTCTCAAATTCACTCGATCTTCATGTACAACGAACTTGGTTCATCATCGTGTTTAATTAAATCCGTCTTTGGTGAATTTTGTCTATTAATTTTTCCTAAAGGTAATTTTCTAAGTTTACCCTATAACGTATCTAATTAATATACATTCCACGACACATCATAAAATTTTGGCGCCGCTGCGGGGATCTTGTGTACGATTCGTCTTTGTGAGATTTGTTGATCGTTGATTTGAAGACCCTTTCCGTCCTCGGAAAGTTTTGTTATTTTTCTATTATTATAGTATGTATCTTTTTTCGTGTTTTTTGTGATTACTATATTGTATTACGTAGAACAATATATTTACCTAATGCCAAATAAGACCTTAGCTGGGATTTCATCACCTAACTATTGTATTCGAATCCAAAACGAAAAAAAGGCAAAATAGATAAATACTAATAAAAAGTTTGAACTCGATTTATACAAACTATAAGGTGGGTATAAGGCGACGAGCTATAAAAGGCCGTCTAAGGAAAAAGGTTTTTAATTGCTTTGTGCCACCTCGTTTCCCCGCTTGCTTGTGCGTATATTGAGAGGGACGACCGATTATTGGTTTGCCAACTCAAGTAGTATTAAATCTTATTTTTGTAGTTTACTTATTGAACCTCGAGACGTTTAGATTTTCACCTATCGTTTCAAATTCTACCGAGGGTAATTGACTTCCATAGTGATTATCCTTATTCCTTGTTTTTGTCAATCTTTGATTGATTTATGAAAAATACCAAAAATAATCTTCTTAATCCTCTATCATGTCTAATTCTTTTTCTCCTCACCCTCCAAATTTTAATTCTTCTATGAATTCCTTCGTCAATTGTGTAGGGTGTGGAGAACCGTTATATGGTCTTTTACCATGTCGGTGGTGCACGTGTGAGCGTTGGGGAAATGATTTACGTCACGATATACGAGTTGGATTTTGTCCTTCTTGTAATGAAATTACTTCATGTGGAAAACCGAATTTTTCGAATAATCCTCTCGATTCTTACCCACCTCCACACCCAACATACGAGACACCCTCGTGTGAGTTTTGTGGAAACGATTCTCTTTTTGAAATTAATTGTTCGCATTGATTCTCGCTTAATTACGAGCAAGAACCGAGCTACAGTCAAAACTTTAATGATAATTGTTATTCACAATATTTACCGAGTTTATCACAACAAAATCTTTGTTGTGAGTATTGTGGAGGTCCTCATGAGAGTTTTAATTGTCAACCGAAGGATAAAATTTTTTATGAGCCCTTTTCTCTAGTAAGTTAATATTTTAAACGAATTGATACATTGTTCCAACAAGTAATGAATCAAAGAAATGTTGAAATTGTTGAAAAGAGCATTGAAGATATGTTGCTAGAAAAGAGACAAATTAACCAAGAGATTAATGATATAACTAATGAATTGGGAAGTCGTAGATTTCATGGAGAAATAATCGAGGAGGGATTTAAACGAGATTGTGAGAATAAGATTAGACAACTTTCGCAAGATTATAAGGGATTAAGCATTGAAATTTGAAAGAAAGAACAAGCTCAAGAGGAAGCTAAATATCTTGCCACTCGTGAACTCGAGCGTTCTCTTCTTATTGATGATGATGAGGATAGTACTATCTCTTTGAGAGATCTTATTGCTCTTCATCCTTCATCGAGTGCAATCGTACTTCCTTTTCAGGTTGTGCCGGCTATGGAGCATGAGAATTCGGCCATCCTAGATGATGAGGATATCTTTGATCTCACTCCATCTCATGAAATCACTACTGCTATTCTTGAATCTTCCACCGTGGAACCCGAAAATTCTCTAAGCAAGGGGGACGAGCATTTTAGACTATTCTGGACACGGAATCGGACGAAGTAATAAAGTCTAGTGTTGAAATCCTTGTACAAAACCCAAGAGAGTTCGATGGTATTTCCAATGAAATGTGTGTTTTGCCACAAGGTGATGACTCTACTTCTTTCAATCACTTTGAGATTTTCTCCAATTCTAATGATGAAAATTGTGATGGAAATGAAGATTTTGAGAATGATTCGACTTCTAGTGAATTTTCTAATGAGGAGTTCTACGGTGAACTTTCTTATAAAGATGACATTCACGACTCGGATTTTGAGGGGTTTCCTGATGAACCTACTCTTCTTCAACCATTTCCACTGGGAAATGAGGATGATAGTGA
The DNA here is from genome assembly GCA_025667525.1 of Glebionis coronaria. NCBI lineage: Eukaryota > Viridiplantae > Streptophyta > Magnoliopsida > Asterales > Asteraceae > Glebionis > Glebionis coronaria. The sequence goes on along the minus strand of CM046881.1, from coordinate 350,089,591 downwards.
TCCGGTTTTTGAGAGGTTCACGTTTGAACTTGATCCTTTAGACCCATTCCACCGGGAAATGAGGTTGATTTGAATATTCCGATCCCTGACAAGTTCTCCGATGAACTTACTCATTTAGATGTGGAAGACGTGGTTCTTCGTGAAAAATTATCCAACGTCTATCTTCTCATTTTTAAAATCGAGACTTTGAATTCTAAGCCTAATGTCAAGTCTTTCTCTCCATCTCCTATTCCCGTTGAGGCTAGTGATCCGCTTATGGAGGAGATTGACATGTTTCTTGCTTCTCATGATTTGATACCACCGGGTGTTGATGATCTTGACCCGGAGGGGGACGCTCTCTTTTTAGAGAATTTACTTGATGATGATTTCGTCCCAAGTCCTCCTCCCACCCACTTTGACCTTAATGTGCGGGTTTTTCATGTGTCTCATATTGAGTACAATGACCCGATTGATCACATTTCTAAGGGTGAAATGGTCGTTAAAGCTAAGAATGTTGATTCCATTATGGATGAAACTTTTACCACACCATTACCATTTGCTTTCTATGATCTTGGATTAGCATAGGGGGACGACACCGTGTTGTCAATTCCTTTCTATCCCGAGGACGAGGTATTCGACCCCGGAATCATTGATTTAGGGAAATCTCGGCCTTTCACCGATGTAATAATTGAAAGACTTTTCGATCATCTTGGTGCGAGTTTATCTCGGGGAGCATGCTATATCCATTCCATAATTTGTTACTACTATCTCTTTTTGGAGATTTGTGTTGGAGTTTTATCCTTTTGTTTGTCATCCGACAACGAGGATGTAATATTTGACCCCGGCATCATGCTTCATGTTGAATATTATTCCATTATACCGGTTTTTACCATTTTCCCTAAGGACCAATGAATGCAGGGATCGAGTAGAGCTTATGACTCGGTTAACAAAAACGAGGTGCCTTGTGGGGGAGTCCCATACATTCTATCTTCTTTCTATTTTCTAACACTAATAAGGCTTGATCTTTCAAGCTCGTGCTCGTGTTTTGTTGTGTTGTGAATATTAGGTATGACCCTAATCATTGAATACTCTCGTGTTCGGGTTTTGCCGGTCCACTTGATCTTCCGTTCTTTGGTTGCCAAAAGGGGCACACTCTCTATCCTTTGATTTTTATCGACTAACGTTTTATCATGAGGCATAATTAATAAACGGCTTATAGATTTGCGTGCTCTTTCCATGTTAGGATTTTTCATTAGACTCTTCGTGTTTTAGCAAGGGGGTGTTACTCTTGAGCTAAGAAACATTGAGGACAAGGTTTGGTTTTAGCATGGGGGAGTCAATCGATATAATCGCTTGAAATTGCTTTTGTCGTGTCTAAACGTAATCGTTTTTCTCGTTTTTCATAAAATTTTAAAATTTTTAGTGTTATTTTTAAATTTTAATAAATAAAATAAGGGCTTTTGACGCAAATGTAGGCGTTCCGTTGGTGAAAATAAAAATAGTTTATGACTCGACTCGGTTTTTACCTTAGCTTTTCCTTAACGTGTTTGAATTAAGTTTTGCTAGGCTTTTATATAGGGAACTTTAAAACGCGAGAGTCTTAACTCATACGGGTTAAGAACGAGAACTTTTCGCAAGTTCCTATAATTGATCCTAGGAAGTCGTTTATCAAGGGAACTTTAAAACGCAAATTCTAAAACTTGAAAAAGTATAATAAGATGCAAGATCCTATAGATGATTGTAAACCCAAAACTTTGATTTAATAGGCTAAGTATCCATTGATTTCGCATTTTTGAAATTTTACAATATGGAGAACAAGAGATGATAGAGTTTAATCATAAGTTTTTAAAGTTAATTCTTCTTTGTATAAGTATTTTTGTGTTTGATTTAATCTCCTCGTATTTATTTTCCACACTTGAATAATAATTGCTTAATAAATGAAGTTTTTAGCGGTTTAGGCTTGATATCTTAACACGTAACTCCTTCTTTTTCTTCCCTTGTAATTAAAGTGAGAACACATTAAGGGTGTCAGCGTCATGGACTTTTGATCATGGGATTGCGGAAATTTGGCTTACTATAAATATCATATTAATAAGAAGAATAAATAAAAACATGTTCTCTAGGAGCCTTCGGGTGGGAGTCATGTAGCACTAACCTTGTCATTTGAGCCTTAGGGTGTATAGCAAGGGGACGTGTTGAATACAAATTGCTTCATCATCATAAAGAGCCATAAGGTGGGATGATGAATGTCAATTCCCTTATTTTTGTCCAAGGAGCCTTCGGGTGTGGATTTTAAATAAGGAGCACAATTGCATCTTAAAGAGCCACAAGGTGATATGATGTAATTGTTGCTAACTCCATTAATAAGGTCATAATTGACTTTGGATGTTTTATTTTTGCTTTTAAGTAGACCTATTAGCCAAATTTCGGGTCCGGGGATTTATCCCTCAAATCGTGTTAAGTTATCCTTGATGTGGGCTTTCTTTAGTGACAACAATTTTTAAAGTCGAGGTTAGGTTTTGAGTGTTGAGTTTACACCGTTCTTGCCTTCATTTTTGGACTGATAAATATCAAATAAAGTCAAATGAACCTTTGGGAGAATGACAAATAAAATCTAGAGATACAATTAGGAATAATAGGAGATTAAGTTTAAAACAAATTACTTGTATGAGTTGTTTTAATTTTGGGGCTTATGATTGACAATGATCTTGTTTTTACACTTGGTATGGAAAAGTGAAAAGTCTTGGACGATGAATCTATTTGAGTTTTGTGATCCTAAAAGTTATTTTTCTAATAATGAAAGCAATACATTATGTCTTTGCAAAATAAAGTTGAATAAAAATGTAGTTAGAGTTTTATTTTATCATTGCGTGAGGACACGGCAATCGCTTAGCAAGGGGGAGTTTCATATGAGCTTAAATACTCATATAATTTATATCAATAAAACAATAAATAAATGCATAAAATTAATAAAAATGCCTTGAATATGTTTGTTTGTCGTTTCATGTGTGTAGGTACCGATGATCACGAAAACCGACAAATCCGACACGAGATTGAAGAAAAGATCAACAAAGCCAAAGTCAAGCTCGTTTTTAGCGGATTTAATCTTGAATGAAGTTTATTGGGCTTTTGGGTCCCATTTTGGATCTATTAGACTTGAAAGCCCAATAACAAAATCAAGTTATCTACTCTATACCCAAATGAACCACCAAAAGCCCAAAGTAAATTATTAATGTGTCGGATGGTAGTATCTTTGGGCTGTAAGCCCAATTCAAAGCATGTAACGAATTTGTGGGCTTTGTTCAAATAAACAAAATGCAACAAACGTTTTTTTGGTTTATTAAATTTACTTGGTCAAAGCTTATGACTCACACACACCAAACGAGTCATTCATTCACATCCACCACACACATAACTCGATATTTCCAACGTCACTTATCATCTCCTTCTCTCTTCCATAAACCTGTAAATCTACTATTCACCAAAACCCTAAAGTTGATAAACTTTGGGGCTTTTCTGAGGCACGTGTGATTCACAAACTTGGGAATTAAGTCCCAAGTTTTTCGGGTCAAAGAAGATGCGTATTCTAGGTGACGTGGCATCCCTCTCTCGTCATTCTCATCACTGATTGGCTATGACACCTCATTCCTCATCATCTTCCAATCATATCACTCCACATCACCCTGTAACTAACACAACTAGCACAACATCCTGCCACCGTGGCGATCCGTGTGCAGAAGACTTATTTTCGACCGTATGATCAAGAGAGAAGAAAGAGAGTGATGACTGAAGGGCCAAGATGGTTTCTGTGCTCAACAAACTCATCTCAACAAGGCTAGGGTTTGTCGATAAATACCCCCTTTTTTATTCAGTAATGTATTCTATTTTTTAGTTTACTGTTTTTATGTTAATTTAGAAATAGGATTAATGTAATTTTCTTTTATAAAGTTGTAATGTTTAATTTGAATTAATAAAATTTTTATTTCGTTCCATCAGTTTTGTTATATGATTGTAGGTTTTTCGTACATGTTTTAGGAAAAACGTGTATGTGGCAAGTATTAAGTCTTACGCTTTAGGAAAAACGTAAAACCGAATAAGTACGAGTTCGTTCTTGAAGGAGGTGTGTGAATTTGACTTCTAATATGTAAAATCAAAGTTTGGATTAGTGACGTTTTTGGATGGGAAAAAGAGGGAAAATAAAGACGAGTTATGCTAAAAATTACCCTTACGACGTAAATAACACGAAATTGTAAAATTCGACAAAACAAAAAAATGCTCTAAAAATTACCAAATTTTTATCTTAACTAAAGAAAAATATAAAGATTACAAATTTGAAAACCAAAAAGTCTAATATATTAATTTTTAAAGTTAATGAAAAACCTCAAAATAAAATAAAATTAAAAATAAACTTAAATGGAAATTTTAATGGATGTAAACCTAAAACTAATTAATTAAAACCTAAAAATAATTTTTGAAAATTTTTAAAACTAAATTAACTATTTTTAATCTATTTATTAAAAACCGGATTTAAAAATAATGGTAGAAAATAATTAAATAAGGTGAAAAATAAAAACTTCAAGCTAAAAAAATCCTAAACAATGCTAGAAACGAAAGAAAAATCAAACAAAGCAAAGTAGCTTATTGGATAAGCTGGAATAAGCTGATTAAGGTCCGAATTCTATTTATAAGCCCAGTCCAAAAACCCCTTAAGTAACTAACCAAAGCACCGTTGGTCAGTAAAAGACCCAAGGGCGCAGTGGTAGTGAGTGTGTGTGGTGAGAAGGATGGCGCAGGTTCGAGTCCTGGCCAACCCTTTTTACACAAAATAATTTTTTTTACTTTTCTTTTGCAAAAACTCAACCCTAGTAATTATCTAACTACAAAGAGACAAACACTTTTTAAATCCAACAAGATTTAACCCTAAGAAATGAAAAATGGTACCCAGATATGCTATAGTTGAGAAAAAGAAAAGAAAATCAAACAAGTGGTTTCTTCACTAGTGAAAATTAGAATAGATGTGCTTCTTTCTTGGTGATTGCTGATTGTTTTTGGCACAAGGCGGCACCTCCATGACCAGTTGGGTTATGGGGAGTCAAATCAAGCACAACAAACACACTTCCAATGCAAGAAAATCACACCAAGGTCTAATGACAGTTACTGATATAGATGACTAAGTCTGGTGGTGTATAGCTGATATAGATGGCAAAAAAAAACGAATTTCACTTCATCCAAATTAACTCAAATGAATACCTATCCACCAACAAACAATCAGTAATCCTATAATTACCCTAACTCTAACACATGAACAAGTTTTCATGATCAAAATTACTAGAAAGCGCCCTAAATGCCTATTGATTCTTAATAGGTTTTTACCAAAAAAATGAGCATGTAAAAACTGTTCTAACTTACACTGCTTGAAACAAACTTTCAAATACACCTAATACTAATTATCTAAGTGTGTCTAAACAGATATTAAGTCAAACAATGATCAATCACTTGTTTAAAGACCTAATCCCAAACACCCCTTTAATAATCAGTTAAGGCAAAATAACAAAGATATCTTTTCAAAATCAAACCAAACTTTTTAGAAAAGACCTAAACATGAATTATACCTATGGATAACACTTAAAAAAACTGTCGATGTACAGTCGGTAATAGGCTCGACCCGCCAGGCCCACGACTCATACACACCTTACTTATCATACAAGAAACCCTAAGCCTATATAAACAGGGGTAGGGGTCTCATTATAAACAGGTTATCTCTCACAACTACACCACTTTTATACTATATCGTCCCGATACTAACTTGACCGTCGGAGGTGGACCCCAGGGCTCCGGCCTCGGGTCTACGTCTAATTGGTTTACCTTTGTTTGTAGCATTACTCAGGAGCCGGGAACACGACGAACGGCCCAGGAGAGTCGTCAGGCCGGCCTAGCCAAATTATGCTCCAACAAGTTGGCGCCATCCGTGGGACTCTGAACATACTATGTTTCGTGTCTCATATTATCGAACAGAAAGATCTATATCAAAAATCGGTAACTCTAATACCCTTATAATTTTTTGTTTTTTCTTTAGTTCGTGTACCCTCTTTAAAATATTAATGTCTGCTAAATCGCATTTCCACACGAATAAAACTATTAAAAAACGGAAGATGATATATACACTATATTCCGAGCCATTTAGACTTATTGTATCAATTGTTGTGAGCTTGATATAGTTGATTATCGCATTGATTGCCATTCATCTTTATTGTATTTTCCAAGATTAGCATCCAAACAGTTAAATATATTTTTAGTTCAATATATCTTGGATAATATAATCTACTCACTGACAAAAAGTCTTAGCCCATCATGGCCATATGGGAATATATTTCATATCATAATCTACTCATTGTCTAATTGGGAGGTTATGACCATATGCAACTATATTGATTATCCGCATGTTATAAAAATATCAATTTGCACTTTAGATATATTCTGAATGTTTTTGCGTATATCGTATAGCTTGCGTATACTATACATCCATATAGGTTTTTTGTTGCCATTGTAAATAAATATATGATTTTACTCGCGGTCGTGGATCTCGCCCATCCGCGCTAGTCTACCACGTTAAGACATTTTTAACATTTATCCGCGGTCATGGCATATCCAGCCGCGTTTGTCCGCACGTTTCGTAATATTTTGTTTTTTTAACTACGGTTATAAGCCGCGTTTTTCACGTTAGTCCGCCTAATCGGCCATATTGTTTATAGTAATATTATATTACGTAATCTTTTAAATTTTTACAAAGATATTTTCAAATATCTTATTTTTAAATAGGTAACAAAATATTACCTATATCTTTTAAAATTCAAAAAATATATTATCAATATCATTTAAATTACTACAAGATAGTATTTAGGATATATTCCGATATTTTTTATTATATATATCTTTTAAATCGGTAAGATATATTACATATATTTTCTTTAAATAATATATTTTATTTCTCATCCGCGGTTATGGGACATCCATCCGTCCCAGTCCGTACACTCGGATATTTTCTGCCTACGGGCGTATATGTACTTATCGTTCCCAACCGGAATAAGAGGATTGAGTGAACCTAATAATTCAACTTTTCGTGTAAGAGGGTTGCAAACCCAACGACCACGGATCATGTATCCTTGTTAGACGCCTAACTATTAAGACGTTGTAGTAAGTTGCACAAACCACATGACTCATGATGGACTTGCAAAAGACACACTGTGCACGTCTAACAACATTTTGTCAAAACTTTGACCGTCCTTAAGGTAGTAGCGGTACGCCGCACGTAATGGCATAGCTCATCCAATAAGTTAGTTAAGATACGTCTTATACTATGTGACAATTCGCGGTTATGGCAAGACCCATCTGCGTTGGTTCGCACGTTCGAACCCAATTTCTATCTTTCGTACGCGGCTATGGTACGTCCATTCGCGCTGGTCTATGTGATCTTAATTTTTTGAATACTTGATTAAGTTTAATACTACTAATCGAGTGTAGCACCATTTAACTTGGGGGGCTACCAGGGTATAATAATACCACTATATCCGTGCATGTCAGGCAAATATCTTTGGATTTATTCCTTTGCCGCAGAGGTCCGCCTTCTATCGGTTTATTTGTCGCGGGATTACTCCTTCTGCGCTTATTTCTTCGTCACGGAAGTATCTTCTGTTGGCTTACTCATGCGCCGTGGAAGTATCTCTTCCACGTGCTCATTATCTTTCGCCGTGGAAGTATTCTTCCACCGTGGAAGTATTCTTCCACGAGCTCATTATTTTTCGCCGTGGAAGTATTTTTCCACGGTCTCATTATCTTTCGACGTGGAAGTATTCTTCCACGAGCTCATTATCTTTCGCCGTGGAAGTATTCTTCCACGGTCTCATTATCTTTCATCGTGGAAGTATTCTTCCATGGTCTCATTATCTTTCGCCGTAGAAGTGTTCTTCCACGGTCTCATTATCTTTCGCCGTGGAAGTATTCTTCCACGGTTTCATTATCTTTCGCCGTGGAAGTATTCTTCCACGGTCTCATTATCGTTCGCCATAGAAGTATTCTTCCACGTGCTCATTATCTTTCGCTGTGGAAGTATTATTCCACGGTTTAATTATCTTTCACCGTGAAAGTATTCTTCCACGGTCTCATTATCGTTCGCCGTGGAAGTATTCTTCCACGTGCTCATTATCTTTCACCGTGGAAGTATTCCTCCACGGTCTCGTTATCTTTTGTCGTGGAAGTATTCTTCCACGGTTTCATTATCTTTCGCCGTGGAAGTATTCTTCCACGGTCTCATTATCGTTCGCCGTAGAAGTATTCTTCCACGTGCTCATTATCTGCCGTGGAAGTATTCTTCCACGGTCTCGTTATCTTTCGCCGTGGAAGTATTCTTCCACGGTTTCAATATCTTTCGCCGTGGAAGTATTCTTCCACTGTCTCATTATCGTTCGCCGTGGAAGTATTCTTCCACGAGCTCATTATCTTTCGTCGTGGAAGTATTCTTCCACGAGCTCATTATTTTTCACCGTGGAAGTATTCTTCCACGGTCTCATTATCTTTCACCGTGGAAGTATTCTTCCACGAGCTCATTATCTTTCGCCGTGGAAGTATTCTTCCACGAGCTCATTAATTTTCGCCGTGGAAGTATTCTTCCATGGTCTCATTATCTTTCGTCGTGGAAGTATTATTCCACGAGCATATTATCTTTCGCCGTGGAAGTATTCTTCCACGCTCTCATTATCTTTCACCATGGAAGTATTATTCCACATGCTCATTATATTTCGCCGTGGAAGTATTCTTCCATGAGCTCGTTATCTTTCGCCGTGGAGGTATTCTTCCACGGTTTCATTATCTTTCGCCGTGGAAGTATTCTTCCACGGTCTCATTATCGTCCGCCATGGAAGTATTCTTCCACGTGCTCATTATCTTTCGCCGTGGAAGTATTCTTCCACGGTCTCATTATCTTTCGCCGTGGAAGTATTATTCCACGGTTTCATTATCTTTCGCCGTGGAAATATTCTTCCACGGTATCATTATCGTTCGCCGTGGAAGTATTCTTTCACGTGCTCATTATCTTTCACCGTGGAAGTATTCTTCCACGGTCTCGTTATCTTTCGCCGTGGAAGTATTTTTCCACGATTTCATTATCTTTCGCAGTGGAAGTATTCTTCTACGGTCTCATTATCGTTTGCCGTAGAAGTATTCTTCCACGTGCTCATTATCTGCCGTGGAAGTATTCTTCCACGGTCTCGTTATCTTTCGTCGTGGAAGTATTCTTCCACGGTTTCATTATCTTTCGCCGTGGAAGTATTCTTCCACGGTCTCATTATCGTTCGCCGTGGAAGTATTCTTCCACGAGCTCATTATCTTTCGTCGTGGAAGTATTCTTCCACGAGCTCATTATTTTTCACCGTGGAAGTATTCTTCCACGGTCTCATTATCTTTCGCCATGGAATTATTCTTCCACGAGCTCATTATCTTTCGCCGTGGAAGTATTCTTCCACGAGCTCATTATTTTTCGCCGTGGAAGTTTTCTTCCACGGTCTCATTATCTTTCGCCGTGGAAGTATTCTTACACGAGCTCATTATCTTTCGCCGTGGAAGTATTCTTCCACGCTCTCATTATCTTTCACCGTGGAAGTATTCTTCCACATGCTCATTATATTTCGCCGTGGAAGTATTCTTCCACGAGCTCATTATCTTTCGCCGTGGAGGTATTCTTCCACGGTCTCATTATCTTTCGCCGTGGATATATTCTTCCACGGTCTCATTATCATTCGTCGTGGAAGTATTTCTTCCACGGGCTCATTATCCTTCGCCGTGGAAGTATTCTTCCATGGTCTCATTATCTTTCGCCGTGGAAGTATTCTTCCACGGTCTCATTATCTTTCGCCGTGGAAGTATTTTTTCCATGGGCTCATTATTCTTCGCCGTGGAAGTAATTCCACTGACTTATTATATTCGTCGTGGAAGTATTCCTTCCACTGGCGTATTATCTTCGCCGTGGAAGTATCTCTTCCACGTGCTCATTATCCTTCACCATGGAAGTATCTCTTCCACGTGCTTATTGTCTTCGCTTTGGAAGTATTCCTTCCACTGGCTTATTTTCTTCGCCGTGGAAGTATCTCTTCCACTGGCTTATTGTCTTCACCGTGGAAGTATCTCTTCCACGTGCTTATTGTCTTCGCCGTGGAAGTATCTCTTCCACTGGGTTATTGTCTTCGCCGTGGAAGTATCTCTTCCACGTGCTTATTGTCTTCGCCGTGGAGGTACTCCTTCCACTGGCTTATTGTCTTCGCCGTGGAAGTATTCCTTCCACTGGCTTATTGTCTTCGACGTGGAAGTGCTCCTTCCACTGGCTTTTTGTCTTTGCCGTGGAAATACTCCTTCCACGTGCTCATTATCTTTCGTCGTGGAAGTATTCTTCCACGTGCTCATTATCTTCTCCATGAAAGTACCTTTTTCGTTGGCTCATTTTCTTTGTCGCGGAAGTACATTTTCCGTTGGCACATATCTTTGTTGCGGAAGTACGTCTTCCGCGACGAATTACTTTGCCCGGCCATGGAGTGATTTTTCCAAAGTTTATATTATTTGGCCTTAATTAGACGGAGCCTGATTAACTAGGTTTAGTTCAGGAAAAACCACAATAGATTTTGGCATTTATTATCAGATGTCGTGGCCTCAAGACGGATGTAATATCCGCGTTTCTTCCCCACAGAGGTACGTCTTCTGTTGGACTTAAGACGAATGAAATATTCGCGCTATGCTGCATCATTAGTGGGTATAAGAAGTACGCCTTCAAATGTTCACAATACAGCATACGGGTTCCACCTCCACCTTCACAAAACCTTCTTATCATCCTCACGTTAGAGATGAATAAGAATGATACCTTGCCAATACCAGTGTTACCCCGGCTATAGAACAAGTTTTCTTCTTACGGGGTCCTTACCGTCTAATCACGGGAAACCAAGCATTCGAGCACACCCACCCGTCTTACGTACACGGGTTCCCTATTTCTTTCGACGTAGATACACTTACTGGTAGCGGATATGGACTAAAGTCTAGTAACCTTGGTGACAACCACGCATACTAGACTGGGGGGGACATGATGACGTATAGAGGCTTCGCTCACTATTCGCAACCCTAACCCATCATCTTTTTGCTAAAGGTAGCCCATTTACGAGTGGAGCCATATGTTACAGACGACCCACGAGGATGTCCTAAGCAACAAGCCACACGCGGTTGTTAGTGAGCGGGACACATGAATGAGTCCACGTCTAACTGGTTTACCTTTGTTTGCAGTATTACTCAGGACCCGGGAACACGACGAACGACCAGGAGAGTCGTCAGGCCGGGCTAGCCAAATTATGCTCCAACACAAACAACACATCTATCATTCAAACAATTTCACATAAAAACTCATGACCATCAAAACACTTAGCCAAGGAGGGTTCAAGCCTAGGATTTTTACCTTGTAGGACCCACATCCGGGCCCTACTATGGCTGACAAGCCATCTCAATACAAGCTGGGGCTTGTGCTGTGGGCTAATGGATGATGCTTGATGTAGAGATGATGATAGGCGGGGACTACTACAGTCCCAAACACCCCCTTATGTCTTCAACTATGAATCTGTTGAAATAATGGAAACCAAGAAAAGATAAGCAATGAAAAGCAAAAGCTAACAAGCCCTGCTTATTAAAAAGCTGGCTCGGTAGCTTATTGCTTATATAAAAAAGAAACCCAAAGTGATGCACTTTCCTTTGAAACTAATTTTCTTTTGTGCTTCAAGAAAACTTTGAAAAACGTTTTATCAACTAAGATTATCAAATTCTGAACACCTATCCAAACTAAAAGACTCCACTTTCACTTCCTCAATTAGGTTGGACTGAATGTTTTAGAAATAGAACTAAAAAAAAAACGTTTTCCACCAAAAGCCTTGAACAAATGAAACCTCTATGAAACCTATTACACTGATTTGCAAGATAAGATAAATATTACACTAAGAAAGATTTTTAAAAGAGGAACTCAGAACTTTGTATAACTCAAACTGTTCATTATCATTAATAAGTTTAAAAATTACACAAAAATCTGGAACAAGAAAAATACATCCCAGGCGGATTGTATTTATACTATCTAAATGAAAATTCTAGAAGACAAATAAAATAATATAAAAGGTATAAAACCCTAAACCCTAATCTTGCTGAAAGTCCATATATGCCCTTTGTTGAAAATTCAAAAATCTGGTCAAAATCGTCATGCGATGTTGCCAGGATGTGTAAGAGTGATCTTGGTCAGGTTTTGGGGAAGTGTAGACAAGGACGGGTGTAGGCGTGGTCAGGGTATGCATGTGAAGTGAGAGTGACGGGTAATTTGGGTGTGAGATGTGATTAGGCTTAAGTTAATTACCCATCTGGATAATTTGGTTGAAAAACCCATTGATTAGGGCCTGATTTGGGATTAGGGTTTATGGTCTGGATTAGGGGTGAATTAGGGTGGGGATGTTGTACAGTAATAATTTGGAGGGAAGGGATTAGTTAATATTAATTTCAAAAATTAATAAAACTGGTTAGGTTAGTGGAGGGTGAGTTGGAAGGTAGTTGTGACGTGGTGGACTGGTATTGGTGGGAGGGGGTGAGGTGGAGTAGTGATAGGCTGGGGTGAGTTTAGTGGTCTGGCAATATTAGTCCTCCAATTCCCAAATTGTCTTTATTTCAAGTTTTATCCAGCAATAAACCTTTTTCCTTTGTAGCCAAGTTTTAAAATTTATACTTTGGCCACACAATCTTTCTTAAACATGAACCAAGGACTTTTTATGCATTAATTGCATTTTTGAAGGGCTAATCATGACATGTCTTCTAACTTCAATGATGTATCTTGTACAAATGAATAGTAGAGGGTATGATCCGGGTCCGGTTCCTTATGCGGCTTCGTTTCCCGTGTTCGTTTTTTCTTCATTCTTGTGATCTTTTGGTGAATTCACGATATCCGTACCTAAAATACACAATGAACAAACACAAGCATATATTTGGGTATTTTGATGATATTTTAAGCGTTTTAAGCCTGATTTGGACGATGAGACTATGTATAATTACAGTCTCATCACTACCGCATACTAAACTATTGCCGTGTCCCCACGCAATTCTAGAATTAAGTATCATAGCACTTCCAAAATTCATTTTATGATGACTTTTATTGAGGACATAAATTTAAATAAACTACTACACACGTTTTAGACATAATGTATTGTTTTCATCACGATTAAGTGACTTTTGGGATCATAGAACAAGAACATGTGAATGCTTCGTTAGAAATAATTTCGTCGTCCTCGATTTTCACCCAATTCCATGCTAAGCGTGTAACAAGATCATTGTTATTATAAGTTAGCAACACGATCATATCTCATGAGTGTTAATTACGAACCTAAACTCCCTTATTCCTGCTTGGTATCTCTTATATTTTATTTTGTCTTAATGATCACGAGGATACATCATTGACTTATGCGTGAATAGATATTAAGTCTAAGAATAGAGTCTTAGCGGTGTAACCAAAATCATTGAATTAATAATTCATCCTAATAGACAACGATGTCAAAAAATTAAGTCAACAAGAAGGATCGATAAACACGATTTTATACCGGTTTTGAACATGAGACTTATTACCAAGACTTTTAACGACCCCTAACGGAAGTGCCTTATTATCATAGGTTTATGTAACACCCCTAAATTTACACAATTCAATACAGCGGAAGACTCGTTGGTGTTACGGGATAGCACATTACTCACATCATAGACAACGCTTAAAAATCGCGTCGTTTAATAATAAAGCATTTCCATTCATAAATATCAAATTTACATAGGTCCCAAGTCATTGTATTTCATACAAGTTTTACAAAGCATTTGAATGGAAATTATTAGTTAAGTGTGGGCCATGAATTCTTGTCGTCTTCCCGAGAATTACCTTCAAGTACCTGAGATAAAACATGTTAAAAGAAAAGGTCAGCGATAACGCCGAGTGAATTCATAGAGTTTAATAAAACCATTAATATATCATCAATATATAATTATTACCGAAAATCATTTTTGTACAAATCATTGTAATAGGCCATAAAATAGCCAAAGTCATTTTATACAAATCCTTATAAAAAATCATAATATAGGCTTTTTCCTTCAAAATATTATACGAACCATTATCGTAAAAACATCATACAATACGTTTTATAACGTTCTATAAATTTAAATAAAAACCGTTATATGAATATGGTTATGTAAAACCAAAACACGAACATAAAATCAATAATAAGACCCCGTATTGCTAGTCAGGCAATTCATTGTAATTCAGTGCGTATAGCAGTATTTCGTTATTTGGATTATTATAAGCCGCATGACATTGTTACCTTACTACAACAAACAACGGGTAGCTAGCCCGAAACTTAATTTCCCATCTAAATTAGCGTGTCGTCACAAAAATCACGCTATGGAAATATTCTCATACATAAATTCGCTTACCAATCAATATGGCATGACGGGGATCAACCGTCAAGGCGCGAACTGGGGTGATCTTCCCCAAATAGTACTATTATATGCACAAGCGTCTACCAAATCCCGGTAGTTCACAATTCATGCTAATGGGACTTTTAGTGACATAACCTAACTTTAATAATCTATTTTACTTCATACATCGGTCATATAATCATTCATCGGGTCATACAATCATTCGGGTCCAAATCAATAAACAACAATCGGGACAACTGGTGTCCTATTTTATTAAAACTAACATGTTATCTCCCTCGCGGGTTTATAAGACATTTCATAAAAACATTTAAAAGAGTGCGAGGCTATGAACTCACGTTGATGTGGGAAGGCGGGTTATCGGCAATTCGGATGTACGGTACGTGCTTCAATCACGGAACCTAGACAAATAATACTCGTCTTAGACTCTTGTCCAATGACTTTATAAAAATAACAATTATGTATACATATGATGATTTTATAAATATGATGATGATCAAGTGGGATTGTACATTTTTACTCATTCATTATAGTGTTTATGTGTTGGTAATTTTCAAGACTAGTTACACTAGTTCAACTTGTTTACATTTTGAGGCCCAATGGGCCCATTACAAGCCCAATATATTATATTACCCCAATTATACTTCTATTATCAATATTATACTTTACATGTTGGGCCCAAATGGGTTAAGCCCAATAAGTAAGTTTATAAGTGTTTAGCCCATTTAGTTGGATTAATAGTCCAATAATGCTAACTTAGCCCGTTAATGTCTGTATGTTATATAGTTCGGGTTTTATCGGTTTTTACTTGTATTAGGTACTTATGTATCATTATATTACTTTTAAAAAGTTTAGATTATAAGGGTCCGATCGTCTAAGTTTTAATTGACGAAAAACGTTAATTTTACGGTACTAGCCGAAAAGACGTAAAAATCATGTTTATAGTTTTTATAACTTATAAAACTTACCAAACTATCATTTTTATATAATGTCCATTTATTTATCCTTATATTTATTTATATAAATGAAATATATAAGTTAGTGGGTTTTAATTCACATTTTATACTATATTATTTTGAGTGCTTATATAATACTATTAAACTTTAATTTCACAAAATCTGATTTTTAGTTTCACTTTCACCATTTTTATCATATCTTGAGTTCTATAAGGAGATAGAAGCTAATTTTTGGATGACATAAACTTCATATTATGTGCTACAAATAAGTTAGTTATAGCTACTGCTCAATCCATGTCTAAGTATTCTTAACAGTCCCTACAAAACAGACTATTCAGATTGGTATACTAATTTTGTTTTGATCATATCTCACTCATTTTGATGATTCCATTGCATGGCCAACTCTCACATGTGTATGACATCTAATACTTACTGTAAATTGATCCAACTATGCCCTTTTATCAGTTTATGATTTGGTTACTTACTGTTTTTATACAGCCATCATATTTAGCAAGATTTTAACCATTTTACATGTCGTTTTCCATCTTTTTACCCATGTTTATCAACACCAAATCCCCATATAATATTTTTATCATCATTCATCATCATATACATATACATAAATAAATAAAATACAAGATTACATAATCAAAATAACAAAAGGATAGGAAGAACAATCTTTATACCACCAAGATTAAGTAGTTTATGATCAAGGCTTAGATTTTTGATGGCAAAACTTGTGATAGATCAACACCAATCTTCAAGACCATCAATACTTGTAAACTTCTTGTAGAAATTATCCCTATGACACCAAAAAATCTTCTCCTTGGATGTTAAAATCACCACTAACCAATAGAGCTTGAAAAGGGCTTCATCATATGTGTGAATAACATATGATTTCATGGTTAAATTTGATCAAATGAGGGTGTTTAGGGGTTGTGGTGGACGAATTTTAGAGAGAGGGAGGAGAGAGTTGTGAGTTTTTGGTGGTATTGCATGTAGGAAATGAAAGTAACTAGTTTATGTTTAGTGGTTTTGGTAAGTTGCTAGTAGTTTAGGTAGTTTAAGGACATGTGTCCTTAGACTTGTATAAAAGTGACACCTTGTGAGGTGTGTTTGCCAAGGTTGCCTCCCATGGTGACGGGGTGGGACAAGTATAACTTGTTTCATCCCCTTATTAATTTACAGGTACTCCTCGATTCTAGTTTCCTCGATTTGCGTGCCCTCGGGTCATTTCACGAAAAAAGTTTTTATAAATTATGAATCAACGGCACAAAGCGAATCTAATAAAAATTGTCTCATAAAAAACGAAGTTCAAAAACGTAAATAGGTAATCCTAAGGTTTCTGGTTTAGTCGTAAAGGACGTTGATTTATGCATGTAAGTCCTAATCTCTTCTCGTAAATTTGTGAGTTTATGAACCAACCCAAATTTAAAATCCCAAAATAATATTTTCCGATAAATTTATTTTCTGAAATGTCGGACTGTCACCATAATGGTGTATGTAAACGTAAGTACGTAACGTAGAATCCTCCGGTTTAGACGTAGTCGATGCTACTTCAAGACGTAAATCCAAATTTCCTCCCAATAATAAGTGAGTTCATAATATAACAAAAATAATGTTTTTAAATAATATTTGAGAATAAAATATCTACCAAAAATTGACGGATTGTCACAGCATTTACCCCTAAACAGGATCTTTGTCCTCAAAGATCAATTTATCTTACTACTCGCTTCTTATAGAGTTAGAGCCATGTGGGTATTTCCTCCACATTCGGTCTTTTATCACAAGTGTAATTCATTACAATACGCGAGTTTCATCAAACATAACTACAGGAATAAGATCAGGCTTAATGTTGACTTACTTTCTCTATCCATGATGTTCACGGGTTTTTTATGAATGCAACTTTTCGCCGATCTATACTTCATCAAGAAGTAATCAGATTTTCACTTGATAGACATTTCATCAAGTTAGATATATGAAACATAATTCACGCAGCCCTTGAAGTCATGGGGTAGATCCAGCTTATATGCCTTTCTAACCAATTTTTACATCATTTCAATGGTCCATACAACGCGGACTTAATTCCCATGATCTTTCAGATCATCTATTCATTTTTTTTTACAAGGTGAAAATTTTTGGCATCACTTCGCTACCCATCCGGCACTTCAAGATCTACACTTCATAACCTTCTGCCCACTACCGGCAGTCAATAATCAAATCTTAATTTCAACCATCATTTCAAGTCTCGCGGGTCGGGTATTTTGTAAGGTTAGGTTTGTCGTCATAGAAAACCTTAAACCTTAAAGACAGTCCAACTCATAGTGGGTGTATGTCAGATGTCTTCATCCCAATCCCCGCTTACAGATGCTCTAATATTTAGATCCTAACAAGATTCGATCTTGACCCTAATACGATAATTATCAATGATAATTTCTCCAAAGGAAAACGATTATACGGTTTATTACTAAAGGTCAATCATTCAAGCATAAACCAACGCTTCTAGTATTTTTTATCGTTACTTTACCTCGTCCCTTCGATTGGGATGGTAAACAGTACTCTCATCAAGGTTCGTTCCCAATGACTTCTGAGCAAATCTCTTAGAAATTCGATGCGAAGCGAGGATCTTGATAGAGATGATCGATACAGGCACACTATGTTTACACAACTACTTTAAATACAACGAGTCAATTTCTTCATCGAGAATCTATCATTAACAGGAATGATATTAACAGATTTGGTCAGTCTGTCGACGATGACCCAAATCGAATCAAATTCAGATGATGACCTTTGCAATAGTTAGACGTTTACTAATGTATGAGGCGATGTCTGCCTTCATAATTTCCCATCAGTATAACTTCTTCTGATAATGATACATTTAATCAGAAATGACATGAATAGAATACTTATACTTACGAGATTCCAACATAACTATATCTCACAATCCACCATATTTAGGCAACCACAAGTGGCCTTTTATACATTTAACGCCATCGGCTTCTCAATTCTAATGGTTCACATTAGCCGCGAACCCCTTTTTATTATCTATATTATCCTTCTTACAAGCATCGTCTATCTTTAAATTGTTCGGCAATTTATTTTGCACAGTCATTATTAGGGAACACATCCTAATTGGTTCTTTATCTTTTTTACATTATGTGTCAGTATCTACATTCATCTTCCCTGATGAAATAATTATCATGACTGTATTCATTCAAAATTTCTTCATATTTTCTAAGTTTTATTTCATCTCAACTATCATTTTTATCTGTTTTACTCAATCCGACGTTTTAAAAGCGTCAATAATTATCACAAGTAAATTAATAATAATTATTAAATTTTTATGAAACGTAAACGTAAAAATTTTAAATTTCTTAGTTCGACCAATTATATAGAAATGTTCAAAATAAATTTGAATTTAATTAACAAGATTTTTGTTGATTTATCGAAAATAATTAAAATAATTAATAAGATCCGTAAATGTTCGAAAAATCTTTGTTTATACTTTGGTCACAATTTTTCTTAGTTGAAAAGCAAAAATTGTCGTTTCAAATTTCAAGTCATGGTTTAAATGGTTTTCCTCAATCCATCTTAAGTTGTCTTAAGGTATGCACAAACATTTATCCCTAAACAGGAGTTTAGTTCAATGTTTTGGGTTTAAGGGAATGATTCCTTAAAAATACTTTTGATAAAACATTTGTCAAAACATATTTGCACTTTCTTTTTAGTGTAACTCAAAGTCTTAAATGGCTCTAATTTTTGAAGAGTCAATATAGATTCCATTATCTTTTAATCACACGGTCCAATAATGTAAAGGATCAAGCCTTAAATCACATGTTATATATTCAAGGTACAGGTTTTCACTACTCGGCCAATTCAGGGCAATCTATAAATATTTATTAACTCCTTCCTATTCTTATAAACAAACATATGGTCGTTAATGATCACAAGCATGAATTTATCAAATTACAGCCTACACACGTGATTCACCTAATTTATGAATGCTACATGTATATTAGTCAACACAAACGACATCACGTGAAACTCATAATGTTCATTACAAGTTCTGTATGTAGTGATTGGAATAGATAATCTTTTTCGCGGATACGAAGTTGATGATATCCATGCCGAGGATCAAATCTTTAGAACATACGCTAGAACCTTGTAAATGATCGAACAAATCTATCATCTTGGGTAGTGGATATAGATTTTTAATCGTCATTTTACCTAGTTCACGGCAATCAATAAATAAAAGAAATAATAACACCATAGCTCTTCATGATGACGAGCTCGGTAGACTAAAAGCTTTCTCCGACAACTCTCTCAGTTGTACGGTAATTCTTTTAATTCAGATGGTGCTGACGTACAGTGCACAAGCCACAGGTGCAGCACCGAGAATATAATCAATACCAATTTCAACTTGCCTTAATGGCAAAAGTCTAGGTAATTCACTAATAAATACCTCCTAAATTTTCAGATAACAGAAACATCTTTTATTAAATTCATATTAGGTTCTTTCTAGATTATAGTATCTATGACTATTTCACAACCATTCACGGTATAATTTCAAGTCTAAATACAGGATATGGTCATCCATCAAGAATTATTTAGATCACTTTTGATAATCAACATCTTATCATTTAGGGTGTCACACCCACCATGGCGGAACATGGGGCGCGACGTATGGATATCATCACAACATGGCGTGTCTATAGAGATAACTATATGAAATAAGAAATGTCGTAAAAATGGTGACACGAAGGTCATGACAATATCTCAACAAATGCAAGGGGTCTAGGTAAGTAAGTAACAGTCCTACTTCTTACCCAAGACAACAAATATCATACCAAAACAATCATATGTGTGCCACAGTATCACTTATTAAAATGAACAAACAAATAAAACTAAGAAGGAAACAGGGATATCCTTCTATATGCAATCCTACTCTCTCTAAGTCCTAGCCACTTAAGTTCTCATGCTTAACCATAGTATCACCTGAAAGAGACACTAAAACACGTCAACATAAAGTTGGTGAGAGTCATAGGTTTAGACTCCAACACAAGATAAGTCATAAGCTGTGAATACCATAAACCAATAAACATATGGACAATGCGCTACAATCATGTACTAACAACTAGCATTCAAGTTCAATCAATCATTACAATTCCAAGGTATCACGCCTTACCAACAATCACAATTTCCAAGGCATCACGCCTTACCAACGATCACAATTTCCAAGGCATCACGCCTTACCAACAATCATAATTTCCAAGGCATCACGCCTTACCAACAATCACAATTTCCAAGGCATCACGCCTTACCAACAAGACATGAGCCTTAACCGTCCGCGAGGAAACTTATTAAAACCATAAAGTTATGTAACCAACCTAACTAAATCTCGCAACTCATCAAAAAAGAACTGTCTAAAAACCAAGTTAGGAGCCATCACATAACTCGACGGGTTTAAAACTGTCACCCCGATTTCAGTCTTACTCATAAATACCATAAATCAAAAATCATCAAATATAACCACGTATTCTAAAGTCTAAAGAACTCTCACATTCCATCCCAACTCATCTCTATGTTAACCCTCCAAGTGTTCATTACCACAAAATACCCAAAACACAAGTTTAATCAATGTTGTCTGAAAATTAACCTTGAACTCGACACTTGCACAATTAATTCGACCAAGCTACTGACTTCTAATTACCAAACTTTCTGAATATTCGAAAATTACGTTCCGATTACATAATTTTAGGCTTTTGAATCACTCAAAAAGCTTTAAAAACGAATAAGTTATGACCAAAACGATTTTACCTAAAATCTGCCAAGACATTAGCGACAGTTTCTGACAGTTTAACGACGAATTTTGACAGTTTAGCGACAGTTTCTGCCTACTCCGATTTATACCCAAAAAACGATTTTAAACCCTAATTTATTTTAATTCCAGAAAATTAAAACTCTCACCCATCATATGATTAAATACATGACTTTAACATATTTAATTTAAAAAATAAATTCTAACTAAAGAACAATAACTTTAGGTGATCAAAACCAAAATATTTTAAAATAAACAAGACATGCTTAAATGTAAAAAAAAATTTATATTCCACTTTATTTCAAACACGTTTTCGACACTTTACCCTCATTTTATGGACTACCAACAACTAATTTTTTTTTTACTATTTGCAAGTTCCATTTTTTTACCATGTAAGACTCAAAACAAAAGATATCGTTATTCCAAAATAAATCTTCACCCTCCTAATAGCTTCTACACCAAAAGTGTCGTACAAACAACCACGTGAAATGAGAACTCGATAAATGCGCTACTACAGAAGTTGAACATCCCAAAGAGAAAAGAGCTAGAAAACCATCCTAAGAATACAACCGATAAGTAGAAGGGATATATACATATATAGGCATACGCGTACATACACTCTAATCCATCCAACGTATACTATACAAACATGTATTAACCCTCTTCCATGCAACCATACGCAGGAATCCATTAATGTTGTGGTACTTGTATAACTATGTTGGCCACCATACTTATACCAGTCCCCTTTCACTAATGCACTCCCTCCTATGATGACACTTATAAGAATTAATACTACGCATAACACATCAGTCTACCAACTCAAATAAACACATAGATCCTACAACTCATATAAGCACATAACCACAACATAAAGTAAGATCCAAAATCCATGTATTAAAATAACGTAGCCAATGCATGAAACATATAAACTCGTAATCCAGCTGAACCACCGTAGACAAAATTCAAAATGTATAAAGAACATGAAAACGTAATTAAAGGAAATCCAACAATGACTAGCGTATACGACTATAGTTGAACCCGCACTATTCAAAACTCGTAAAGAAAATAACATGTAGTTAAGTATGAACCATAGTAGTTCATAACCTAACAAATACTGCGAAAATAATAATCAAACACATCAATTACTATAAAATGCACACATACTCCTATGACGCCTATATGCAGGGACCCTTAAGCTATAGACTAGGCTACACGACTAGGAAACCAAATTCTCTATAACCATTGGCTCTGATACCATTCTATTAACCTTCCCTAACAAGTCCTTAACTTGATTAAGTCTAATAACTATCCCATTCATATTTTACACAAATCAGTCCCAGTTTTTAAGTCTCAAAACTTTAAGTCAAAATTCCACTTAAACATACCCATGGTTTCTGTAAAAGGAATATTAATACCCTTACATATGTTGGCTAACACCTCCCACTTGCCCTAACCTTAAAGCTACTGTTAAGGCCCCGATATACATATATCTACTTTTGTCATTCCATATTTCCTGATTTTAAACGTACAAAAAGTTTGTTACCATTAAGGGGTCTTACCCTAAACCACAACCTTAGCACAAGTGCATATACTTACTAAAATATATAAACCATCTCTCACGTTCGTGAGAAGATCCCAATGAAACCCTAAGTACCCCAAACAACCCAAAACTTAAAAAGAAAACAGGCTGAATTCAAAACTGTTTTGACCTCTGACTGTTGTAACCTGTTTTTGACCCACTTCCCCGCCTCTAATTTAGTTCTCGTTTCTTGCATTAGAAAGCCACTTCAAATATCTTTCCAGGTGTACTTGGATCGTAAAATAAGAGTTTATAAAACTCATGATATGATCAAAACAATTGACTCAAAATTCTGCCCAGTTTTTTAAAAACGGGTTTAACAAAATCAACCTCATTAATTAACCCTAATCCCTCTAATTACAAGCCCTAATTTATGTAATCATTATAACACCATTAATATAACATTAATTTAATATTCTTAAATTAAACCCTAACCTAAATCCATCATAAGATGATTATAAAAAACATAAAAACAATTAAATTAAAAAGGGTTATGAAGGTTTGCCTTTGATTTATGAAAACCCCCAAAATTATGAAGAACCCTAAAAACCCTCATGAAAACCCACGAATTTTTTTATTCTCCAGGGAATAATAGTGAATTTTGATTGTGATTAAAAACAATATATAGGGTGTACATAAAATCTTAATCCAAAAATAAGCCCACTTTCCTTTTTTCCCTCTTTTTCCCTTTTCCCTTATTTTCTGCGTCCAAAACCGACTATGCACCCTTAAAATTCGTTTTTTTCCTTTTTATTATTAATATATATATTAATAGTATTACCTTAATTTTCCTTAATTTATTTCAGCTCCTAAAGCTTCCAAAACCTCAAAACCGTAAAACTAGTCAGTTTTTACGCGATTACCGTAAAAGACGTAAAATATACACTTTTAAAAAAAATCTCAAATTTTGAAATAAACTTTATAACTAAGTCCTAAATGACTTAAAACCATCCCGAAAAATATTCATATGGATAATTACCTCACCCGAGACCTCTAAATGCTAAACCATAAATCCTAAAAAATACACTATTACGATAATACTTATACGTATACGTAAACACCAAAATATCACCATTTTATTTCATAGTCGCTAATTGTGAGCTCATGAACATGAAGTAACCGTTCCTCGATTTACTTATGATTACTTCTATACTCATAAATGATAACCACACCAACCTCGTTCACACAAAATAAACACGTAAACACACAATTCAAGTAAGCACACATAAAATAACTTAAAAGTAAGACCAAGTGACAAATCCAAAACCTAGGGTTGTCACATAGGGGGAATTCTACTCGAGTTCCCATCAATTAAGACAATGTCGTCATGTCATAATCAATCAATTCATTCTACTGGCACTATAAACTTTCCAGTTTCATTGCCATCGATAAGATGTGAACTTCTCAAAAGACTAATAATAACTCATAATCCTTCACAAATTCAAGGATATATGGAGACACAACTACCATTAAAAGAGTAAGGTCAACGCATAATCTACGCGATAGAATTTCAAATCAGATACACACGAAAACATTTAATGAATATGAATATATCCCATGTTTTCATAATTTGAGTACGTATTCGAAAGCTCCTCAGTTCGTTACCCAGGTCATTCAAATGAAATCTAATCAAAAGAAATGATAGGAACGTCGATACATCCAATCGGGTATCAACACTCGATAATCAGATACTTTTCCAAAGAATCTCACCACGGGAGAATTGGACAAGAAGGGAATATCAATTGTCAATTAAGACAATTTCCACAGATGAGTAAGTTCGAGTCAGAAGAATAAATAGTACGGGCACATACGTAGGTGTCCCCATCAATATGTTCCTATTTTTCACTTCTTGCAGATCTCATAAAATTTAATCTTTCACAATCTTCAAAGAAAATTTATTGTTTATTAATAATTTCATGGTGACTACTAATCAGCCTTGCATGGTCACTTCCAAATTGTATGTAGGCGCGCAACTATATACAATTTCAAGATTAACGATGCAATACTCAGTTCGTCAAAATTTTATCATCATGTTTATAATAAAACATTTTCATGCTTAATTCTTAAATAAGAATCAAAAATAAATTTACAAAGATTTTCTTTGTTATGAAAACAATTAAGTTTTCCAAGGTGTTTTATAAACAACTTCATTTCGATAACGATCACTTATAAATCTCACTTTGAATAATCCTTATAGTGATGAAAATTCAATTTTTCTCAAGGGATACTATTTTATCTTATAAAAACAATGAGTGATCTGCAAAAGAGTGATGAAAAGTTGTTCACCAAGAACTAACTACAATATGATAGGAAATGAGCTTTAGCCAAATAATCATGAGGTTCATGACCACGATGGCACTCAGGAATACAAAGAGAATAATCCACAACGTAACTCAAATTAAGATGAGTGCTTGTTCATTGGTTGCATCACTAATGCGAACATTAGGATGAAGCAATAAAAGATAGACAACATCGATACATGTAGGATTTAGCAATCAATGGTAGTCTTTTCATTAATCACAAACAAGTCAAAATTGTACCGTAACACATTACGTGTCACTATGTCATACAATTCCAAAAACTCATCCTACTACTGATGTCTCAGTTAAGTTAGGGATTTTAAAAGATACCACAATGAATACTAATCTACAAGGGTCATTAGGTGTCCCACTTGTCCCGGAAGATCCATCGATCCCAATTCAGAAGAAGATTTCTTCAATTTATTTATTGGACACTGGGTATCCTCGTCATTGGACAATGGCCTAGGAACAACCCTTAACACGAATCAACAATTAATTAAAACCTTATAATTTAATCATAGGACTTAACGACTACCTCTTAACAATTTCTTATTCCCTACAAGTTAAATTTTTCTTTATTCAAGTTTCAACCAAATCATACTCAATGCAATATCCTATCTCAATCTCCAATACTTTCAATCTTATTCTTAGACCTTAAAAGGGCAATAAAAGCTTGATATGATCAACACTTAATTTCCAATCCTATAGCTCTTACAACAACAATTATCAAATGAGTCACTAGTATGAAATGACTCATATATTCAATTAGACTTCTCGGAAAGGTACTAGTGGCATGACGCTTTTGGGTAATGGTTCCATTGACAGCATCAAGTGCAACATTCACCCTTTCGATTTAAATTTAAGAATTGGGTGACAACGAATCAGATGACATCTTTCTAGGTGGTAACGTTTTTATCAAACTCCACTCTATAAGGAAAGATCGTCATGACATCGATATCAAATTTAATCTTGCCAATTCTTTTTCAATATCACAATCAACTAATATCTACATTTCTACGAGTATCAACCATTTTGTTGGGATCATAAATATCCACAACTTGGTTTAGATCTGGAATAGCTAGAATTCCTACGGAAATAGCTTCGATTAATTTGCTAGGGGGATTAGGGTTCCTTGTGACAATCTACGTCGTATAAATACCTCGTATAAATATAGAATAATCATCAAACAATCATGTAATCAAATTACATTATATGTATATATAATCCAAGTTATATATATATATTAAAATAACACTTCTCAGTCTGGCCTTGTCGGTAACTCGGGAATTCTTCGGCACCGTTATAGTCAAAAGATTTTTTTAGACATTTTTAGAAAAATGTTTATAGTTAAAAGATTTTGAAATGTTTTATTCAAAACCTTAGTTTTAAAAATCTTTCGTTCTCTATAACGAGAGCTCTGGTACCAAACTGTAACACTCCCAAATTTACACAATTCAATATAGCGGAAGACTCGTTGGTGTTACGGGATAGCACATTACTCACATCATAGACAACGCTTAAAAATCGCGTCGTTTAATAATAAAGCATTTCCATTCATAAATATCAAATTTACATAGGTCCCAAGTCATTGTATTTCATACAAGTTTTACAAAGCATTTGAATGGAAATTATTAGTTAAGTGTGGGCCATGAATTCTAGTCGTCTTCCCAAGAATTACCTTCAAGTACCTGAGATAAAACATGTTAAAAGAAAAGGTCAGCGGTAACGCCGAGTGAATTCATAGAGTTTAATAAAACCATTAATATATCATCCATATATAATTATTAACGAAAATCATTTTTGTACAAATCATTGTAATAGGACATAAAATAGTCAAAGTCATTTTATACAAATCCTTATCAAAAATCATAATATAGGCTTTAGCCTTCAAAATCATTATACGAACCATTGTCGTAAAAACATCATACAATACGTTTTATAACGTTGTATAAAGTTAAATAAAAACCGTTATATGAATATGGTTATGTAAAACCAAAACATGAACATAAAATCAATAATAAGACCCCGTATTGCTAGTCAGGCAATTCATTGTAATTCAGTGCGTATGGCAGTATTTCGTTATTTGGATTATTATAAGCCGCATGACATTGTTACCTTACTACAACAAACAACGGGTAGCTAGCCCGAAACTCAATTTGCCCATCTAAATTAGCGTGTCGTCACAAATATCAGCTATGGAAATCTTCTCATACATAAATTCGCTTACCAATCAATGTGGCCCGACGGGGATCAACCGTCAAGACGCGAACTGGGGTGATCGTCCCCAAATAGTATTATTATATGCACAAGCGTCTACCAAATCCCTGTAGTTTACAATTCATGCTAATGGGAATTTTAGTGACATAACCTAACTTTAATAATCCATTTTACTTCATACATCGGTTCATATAATCATTCATCGGGTCATACAATCATTCGGGTCAAAATCAATAAACAACAATCGGGACAACTGGTGTCCTATTTTATTAAAACTAACATGTTATCTCCCTCGCGGGTTTATAAAACATTTCATAAAAACATTTAAAAGAGTGCGAGGCTATGAACTCACGTTAATGTGGGAAGGCGGGTTATCGGCAATTCAGATGTACGGTACGTGCTTCAATCACGGAAACCTAGACAAATAATATTCGTCTTAGACTCTTGTCCAATGACTTTATAAAAATAACAATTATGTATACATATGATGATTTTATAAATATGATGATGATCAAGTGGGATTGTACATTTTACTCATTCATTATAGTGTTTATGTGTTAGTAATTTTCAAGACTAGTTACACTAGTTCAACTTGTTTACATTTTGAGGCCCATTGGGCCCATTACAAGCCCAATATATTATATTTGCCCAACTATAGTTTTATTATCAGTATTATACTTTACATGTTGGGCCCAAATGGGTTAAGCCCAATAAGTAAGTTTATAAGTGTTTAGCCCATTTAGTTGGATTAATAGTCCACTAATGCTAACTTAGCCCGTTAATGTCCGTATGTTATATTGTTCGGGTTTTATCGGTTTTTACTTGTATTAGGTACTTATATATCAGTATATGACTTTTAAAAAGTTTACATTAGACGGGTCCGATCGTATAAGTTTTAATTGACGAAAAACGTTAATTTTACGGTACTAGCCGAAAAGACGTAAAAATCATGTTTATAGTTTTTATATCTTATAAAACTTACCAAACTACCATTTTTATATAATGTCCATTTATTTATCCTTATACATATTTATATAAATGAAATATATAAGTTAGTGAGTTTTAATTCACATTTTATACTATATTATTTTGAGTGCTTATATAATACTATTAAACTTTAATTTCACAAAATTTGATTTTTAGTTTCACTTTCACCATTTTTATCATATCTTGAGTTATATAAGGAGATAGAAGCTCATTTTTGGATAACATAAACTTCATATTATGTGAGACAAATAAGTTAGTTATAGCTACTTCTCAATCCATGTCTAAGTATCCTTAATAGTCCCTACAAAACAGACTATTCAGATTGGTATACTAATTTTGTTTTGATCATATCTCACTCATTTTGATGATTCCATTGTATGGCCAACTCTTACATGTGTATGACATCTAATACTTACTGTAAATTGATCCCACTATGCCATTTTATCAGTTTATCATTTGGTTACTTACTGTTTTTATACAGACATCATATTTAGCAAGATTTTAACCATTTTACATGTGGTTTTCCATCTTTTTACCCATGTTTATCAACACCAAATCCCCACATAATATTTTTGTCATCATTCATC
This sequence comes from Glebionis coronaria, assembly GCA_025667525.1. Taxonomy (NCBI): domain Eukaryota; kingdom Viridiplantae; phylum Streptophyta; class Magnoliopsida; order Asterales; family Asteraceae; genus Glebionis; species Glebionis coronaria. The sequence goes on along the minus strand of CM046881.1, from coordinate 350,060,645 downwards.
ATCATATACATATACATAAATAAAGAAAATACAAGATTACATAATCAAAATAACAAAATTATAGAAAGAACAATCTTTATACCACCAAGATTAAGTAGTTTATGATCAAGGCTTGGATTTTTGATGGCAAAACTTGTGATAGATCAACACCAATCTTCAAGACCACCAATACTTGTAAACTTCTTGTAGGAATCAGCCCAATGACACTAAAAAATCTTCTCCTTGGATGTTAAAATCACCACCAATCAATAGAGCTTGAAAAGGGCTTCATCATATGTGTGAATAACATATGATTTCATGGTTAAATTTGATCAAATGAGGGTGTTTAGGGGTGGTGGTGGGCGAATTGTAGAGAGAGGGAGGAGAGAGTTGTGAGGTTTTGGTGGTATTGCATGTAGGAAATGAAAGTAACTAGTTTATGTGTAGTGGTTTTGTTAAGTTGCTAGTAGTTTAGGTAGTTTAAGGACATGTGTCCTTAGACTTGTATAAAAGTGACACCTTGTGAGGTGTGTTGGCCAAGGTTTGCCGCCCATGGTGAGGGGGTGAGACAAGTATAACTTGTTTCATCCCCTTATTAATTTTACGGGTACTCCTCGATTCTAGTTTCCTCGATATGCGTGCCCTCGGGTTGTTTTACAAAAACGTTTTTATAAATTATGAATCAACGGCACAAAACGAATCTAATAAAAATTGTCTCATGAAAAACGGAGTTCAAAAACGTAAATACGTAATCCTAAGGTTTTCGGTTTAGTCGTAAAGGACGTTAAATTATGCACGTAAGTCCTAATCTTTCTCGTAAATTTGTGAGTTTATGAACCAACACAAATTTAAAATCCCAAAATAATATTTACGGATAAATTTATTTTCTGAAATGTCGGACTGTCACCAAAATGGTGTATGTAAACGTAAGTACGTAACGAAGAATCCTCCGGTTTAGACGTAGTCGATGCTACTTCAAGACGTAAATCCAAATTTCTTCCCAATAATAAGTGAGTTCATAATATAACAAAAATAATGTTTTTAAATAATAATGGAGAATAAAATATCAACCATAAATTGACGGATTGTCTCATTTTACCTCCATATTTTATTCAACTCCGCCATGGAGCTTTTATTATGACTTCGGTCTTGCCTTGCCTTTTATTATCCGCTATCATCGGTGGTTTTGTTATGTCCAAAGACGTATATCCTTACGCTAAAGCGAATTTTGGATCTTTAAAGCATCAAAGATTAAGGCTTTATTCACTTACAATTTGGGCATAGATTTTTCGGCCTTGTGAGCTTCAAATTTTTGCTTAATTTAGGTGAGCACTTGAAATCTTATTATTAGGTGAAGCTTTCGATTATTCAGGTGCTAATACTTCAAAACCGTGACGCTGACGAATCCTCAATGTTTTCCCAATTTAATTACATGGAAGCTACTAAAAGAGTTGCTTTCAATAAAGAAAAGATCATGGCTTACATTTTTAAAAGAAAAAAACATGTGATGTCTAAACGTTCATTTAAGACAAGATTTATTTCTATTTTTGTGATTAAGTCATACGCAAAGATTATGGGATATAAATTTGGAGACACGTTTTGGTTGCTGATTTCTAGGAGATAGTATTTTATCTTCACCATTAAAACGGGAGTTATTTCAGCAAAAGCCACGAGAAGTTTTCTTTTGAAGCAGATACATGACGTGAGGGAGTATATTGTTTCCTATTTTGTGGGAGGTGGAAAAACGTGGGATATACTGTGAGGTAATATCATTGCAGTAACATGAAATTCTTATGGGCTGCATGTACATTTGGGCTTAAGACATACAAGCCATTGTTATTATTATCATTATCCACAGACAACAGGGACATAACCACAAGTTGCGTAAGTATCTGAATGGGACGTTGCTGTTTGTTAGTTAGACGCTGACAAGTATTGAGTTGACGCTGACAAAGAATAAGTGAACGCTGATATAGAGCGTTGACATGAGTTGTCCGAGAAACGTTTTGTTCAAGCGCTGATACGTTTTGTCCGATATTGGGCAATGCACATTACAGAGATATTGGACAATGAAGGTTCTCGGGTAACAAAAGGAATAGCTGCTGTTTGGAAAATTGATATGATTTTAGCACACAAAAAGGAGGTATTTACACGCAAAGGTACATGGAATCTCCGTTTTTATTTAGAATATCAATTTGATATTTATGGCTCGGATATTTTTAAAAGGGGTTAATTATTTAAATGCGAGTTGACAACAATTTTTGAAGTAATTTATTGCATTTGATTATATAATCGGGGTAACCTCGTAAAAGAGTTATCCACCGTAATGCTTTTACATATGATAAGAAGATTAAGATTCTTCATGAAGAGGTGTTGACTTAAGGAGAAGAATTCTTATGGTAAGTTTGATGTTCGAAGAAGATTTTCGCAGTTTGTGTTTTATCATATCCTTAAATCATGGATTGATCCCATTGGTTTGAAGATAACTTGTTCGTGCTTTAAATGTTTGGTGACGAAGACTTGTCATAACACTTGAAGGAGTTACATTATCGTGCTCAGTGTCTCACAAAGGATGAGAATTTTGACAAGGGATCGAGGTCTACTTATATTTAATCATCAGTATCAGTTCTTTATCACATGAATAGTTTAAGACATGAAAAATAAAGTTGGGTTATTCTACTTCTACATCAAGAATATTATATTTATTTTTCTTCAAGATCATTACACATAGCCTACATTTGGAGAATCTTCAAGATTGCATACATTGTTTACTTCTCTGTTGATGTGACAAAAAGGGGAAGACATACATGCTACAATTGAGGGGAAGCAATTTGAAGATGATGTACAACTTACAAGAGATACACAAAGAGTTTTGCCGACATCAACTAGGGGAAGATTGTTGGGTCAAAAAGTTGATGTGACAGAAACTCAAACACGAAGAAAACATGAAGGCATTTGTCTAAGCGTTGACAAGTGTAATCCAGACGTTGTCAAGAGTATATCAGGCGTTGACAGAAGTCAACATTGACAAGCATTGTCAAGTGCAATCCAAGCTATGTCACATGCAATCGAAGCATTGACAGAAACATTGACAAGTGTTGTCGGAAGCTTCTATTTAGATAAGTATGTAGAATATATTCTGTATTAGTTATTTAATTAGAATATTTACATGTTTATTCATAATTATCTCTTGTAAACCCTATTCCTTACACTATAAAAGGAACCAAGGGTATTAGGTTTTATACATAACTTTCATATACAATGGAAACCTAAAGCGTGTGTCGACTAGGTGTGGGATTTAATGTATACACACCTAGTGATTGTTTGTTATTAATATGATGAACAATCCATTTTTTAATTCATGTTCTTTGTGTCCAAACACCTTGTTAATGTGTCGTGTTATAATTCCGCTTTGATTATCTAATCATATGAACATGATGCATTCCTAGTAGCTAATAGATCGAGGAAACCAAGGTTTCCACAGCTAGTATAAGAGCAAACAGATGGAATAGAAGATTCAAGAAGAAGATGACTTTTAATGTTAAGGACATTGCTGGATTTGATAAATCCAAGGTTGAGTGTTATAATTGTCATCGAATGGGACACTTTATGAGAGAATGCAGATCTCCAAGAAGATCTGATTCTAGAAAACCCTCAAGTCAAATTATCAAGGCTCAAGATTCAAAAGCTATGGTTGCCATGCAAGACATTGATGGTGTTGGCTGGGATTGGAGCTACTTGGCCAAGGATGAGGAAGAAAACAAAGCTTTGGTTGCAAAAAAGGAAGAAGAAGAGCATGTTCACTATGCTCTCATGGCACACTCCTCATATTCATCAGACAATGAGGTATATGATGATGCATTTTGTAGTAAGGGTTGTCGTCGAAACATTGAAAAACTTAACAAAGAAGTTTTAAAATTGACAACAGATGTGGTTAATGAAAGATCCAAGTAGTCTAACTATCAACTTTCTCTTACTCAAACTGAAAAGACTGTAGCTGAGTATAAGAAAATGGAGCTTGACCTAAAAGATCAAATCAATATTTTAAAACATGATTTAAATGCTAGTATTGATATTAGAAACATCATGGAGAAAGTCAATGCTGATTTACAGGCTAAGTTAGATGAGGCTATCAAAATAAGGATAATGTAGACCTTAAAATTCAGAGATTTGATAAAGCCTCACACACCCTTGTTAGTGAACAAAGGGATTCTAGGGATATGACTGGGATTGGGATGAAAGAGTATGCTGGTGTTCCACCACCTGCCGGGAACTTCTATGGTGTCCAAAGAGAGGACTTGTCTTGGACTGGTTTACCAGAACTCCAAGAAGAGGAATTTATTCCTCCACCAAGAGTTCTTACCCCATTAGAGGAATACAGGCAGAAGTTGACTGATTTGGACCAATGGAAGAAAGCCAAACCTACCTTGTTTGTTAAGGGTGGCATGCTTAGTGATAGCCCAAATGAGTCTACACCCATCAAAGTGACAAACCCAACCACTGGCAAGACTGTTGACCTTGGCTTAAACGTTGATAGAAAACCTAGTATTAAATATGCAGAAATGTATAGAAAACCTAGGTCACCAAAAAGCCAAATTAGTGATAATGGAACAGGTTTCTTTTCTTCTAGACCTAGAGTTATGTCTAGAAAAGCATGTTATACTTGTGGAAGTTTTCAAATTTATCCTATAAGTGTGTCAATGCTTCAAAGGTCAACGTTGATAAAAAGTCAAACACTGTCAAACCCAAATCTTTTGTCCAGCAAAGTTCACAAGTTGTTAGGCCATCCCCTTCTTTACTAAAGGGTCTAATACTTATGGACAAAGACCTTTTTAGAAGACCAATACATGGTCTAATAGACAATGGGTTCCTGTAGCAAACCCTAGGTCCAACGCTGATAAGGGGTAATTGCAGCATTGACAAGACCAAATCAAACGCTGACAGAAACGTTGCCAGACCAAATACTTGCAAATATTTGCAACCAAAGGGAAAGTGTAACACCCCACTTGGATAAGTGGACCGTTACATGTATTTATGGCGTGTCATCAAAGCATAAGGTAAATGTCCTAAAACATTAACTGACCATAACGGAAATACCGGAATCAAACATCGGTAATCCAACATAAGCTCAAAACATGAAAAGTAAAATACTGAAAGAAATGACTAAACAATGTCCAAATAAGCAGAATAATGTAAGAAGTGCATAAAGTAAGAAGTCCGGATAGCTTCCATTCAATGCACATGTTCTCAGAATCCTAAGAGCGTCCTGGTGTACCTGCCGTTAGAACATGAAAGAACTATGGCTGAGCATAACGCTCAGAACGGATATAAAGCATGATAAGGAATTACTGAAATGAAGCAGATGATAAAATACTGGATTTGTAAGACTGATAAGTAAAGTTGCAGCGGAAAATCTGTGTATAATCTATAAAGTCTGATTGATAAATAATAAAGCTGAACTGTTATCTGTTAAATCTAAAAAACGTGCATTTACTGTATTTTAATTGCCAGAGCTTATATAGGTCATGTGTTGTAACAACGGTGCATGAATAACTGGAGGGGTGACCTCGTCATGCTGTAGAGGGGTGACCTCTAAATAACTGTAGAGGGGTGACCTCTAAATACTGTGCTGGGTGGAGGGATCAGCTCCAATGTGAAGGATGTAGAGCACACACCACATTCACCCTGATAACTGTAAACTGATAAGCCTAGGATGCATCCATACGCCCCACTAAAAATACTGATAAAATGGCCAAACTGAGCTGAGTGGGACGATGCAGGATATCACTCTCCTGCATGTGAGTCACGACACCGGTGCCTCTAGTGTCATGGTTACGGTACCTCCGTAACTAGTACTACTGACTGGTCATGCTTGTATATAAGGCTCAGGCAATTTAACTTAATTATAAAACTGATTTCTGATAATTCTTATAACATATAAATAGGGAAAACAATTGACTGCAGACGGGAAATCCTAATCATGCATAGAAGGGAAGTCCTTACTAAAAGGACGGAAAATCCGTACCTTATCGCAATCCAAACGCTTACTTGAGAACTCCATTTACTCCCGCATCAAAATTATCTACATTAATTACGTAACCATATATTATTAAGTGACATCGTCCAACTATGTTTACATTTACTACTTATTGTGCAAAATTTGTCAATTATAATTTACTTGCATTAGAAATTCTTTTATCCTTAAACATGCAATAGTAATGACAATCTGTACATTTATTTCTATAATGATGTTCCATTTAATTAATATGACAAACAACCCCAATCTTTTACATGGCTACTAGTTGTGTCATTTAACATTAACTTGGTTTCATGATTTATTTGTCCGATGTCTTTTGCGTTTTATCTTATGTTCAAACATGGCTAGGCTATGATTTATAGATAGCCGAACCAATTAACTTTAAGTTTCGACTAATCGACGATTTTTTTCCCGACTTAATTATCTTTGAAACTTGATCACAAAGGCCAAGTATATTTAATTGAAGAAAAATAATTTCACTTTTCTCATCATGTTCGTAACTTAATGAGTCAAAGGATTCTTCAATCTTATTAATTAAAAATAACTATGTTCATGTACTAAGGCTTTTACAATCTCTTGTATAGACATTATGGTCATGTGTGTATGTTAATATACATTAATACTACTACTATATATTACATTTAAGGCATAATCAATTAGGAAGACATAATAAACATCTCCTACAATTCATACTCTGCTTCTCCGATAATGACTACAAAACAAGAATAATTACCATCTTGTTGAAAAGAGATTGGTTTCTAACATCACATATATAAACGACTTAACCATGCTCAAGTGATTAGTTATGTACAATTTCATATATATAGCTAATATATTTTAACGGTTACACATATCTTACCCATACATTACATGACTATCTATAAATATGAAGAATGAACATGATGCTAATGTGTAGCAGATGATTTTATATATGGTTAAACACATGTTTTAGAGATACCTTTAGGCCAAACAAGGTACGAACCGAAAGCACAAACGTTAAGATTCCACGAGACTCGATGCAAACCTAAACCCAACCACAAATCAATCAATTGAATCCTAGCTGTTTCGAACTCGAATTATCTTGGCGTGACTCCGAACTCTAGTTTTGACGAATACTATTTTATTTGCAGCGCCTGTATCTAATTTGGTTTCTCAAATTTTGTTATTGACTTAAGATAGGGTGCCTCTTTTATATGGAAATGCAATAAATCAGTTAAGGATAGACGCGTGAAACGTAAGAATCATTTAAATTGTAAATGGTTCTATAGCTGGCAACAAGTTTTGAAATGACAAAGTGTAATCACAAATATATCAATCTTTTTATTATTATATACATTATATTATGTCCTTTAAAATTAAAGGTCAAACACTAACTCTTTAAAATTATTTCTTAGGCGAAATCGACGAGAATATATTAAACTTTTTTTACGGGTTTTACAACTCTTCCCCTTTAAAAAAAATAATTCGTCCTCGAATTAAAGGTAATAAGCTGGTGAAGTTATATAAGTTGAAAGGACATATATGCTGAAAGAGCATGAAGGCTGAAAAAACATATAAGCTGAAGGATCATTCGTCCTTGATTTAGAACATGATGCTGATGAAAAGGTATAAACGTGACCTGACTGAAGTAACATTGAATGTGACATGGCTGAAGAGGACATGGAACGTAACATGGCTGAAAGAACTTAACTGGATTTATTGAAGGAAAGTGACGAGAGGTCCGGATGGACTCCTCCGTTTCGAGTGGCTTCCCGCTCGAAACGATTCCTTCAAAGGTCTAAACATAATAAAAATCTTGGTCCTGATGACCCTGTCCTGATGATGTTGAATAGTTTCTGGTTCCATACTGAAGATGGATTTTCTGAATATGATAGAATGAATAAGCTATAGCATGTAGGATACATGAAAGGTACGTATAAGAATCCTGAAAGATAACATTTATATATCTGAGCAAGCAGCTGAAAATATATAGGGAAGAACTACGTGAACAATTTTTAACGTGCTACGTGAGCAATTGTGAACGTGGTTCACGATTATATGAGGAATGTTGGGCATGGAATATATTGTAAACAATAATACATGAATATTCTGTGAACGTGATGCTAGGACATATCATGAACATATGCTGAGTGAGGAAAGAATGCCAAACGATACGGCCTGATACGTGAAATGTCTGCCTGGTTATGGAATAGTTGTGCTATACTTGGGTCTGGTTTCTCAAGCTGCCTGTAATCGTATTCGGTAATAAACTGTGAAACGCGTGTGGCGAGATGGAACACGAACCTGAATGTGGACAATGTTATGAACGCTAACGTGAACTTAAATCATGAGATAACACAAAACATGAACTGAAACAGCATCTTACTGTGAATGAGACGTAAACGTGAAAGTGAAAATAAACGTGAACGTAAGTGAACGTAAACATACACGTGATCGTGAACATGAATTCTGTCTGATATGATGGTCGATGAAATACCTTGAATTCATACAATTTACTGCTAAATTTTATGCAGGTCCACTATTGCGTAATCCTTTCGGATGAAAGAAAACGCGCAGGTTGATTTCATGGTTGGCGATGACGTAGATAGTATCATACTTTTCTGAGTCTGTGGTAACTAATAACAACTTCATGGAATTTCGTCTCGTTTCTGCTCAGAAATTTCTAAGGATTGTAGTAGCTCACTAGCATGACGGTGTTCTATCTTGAACCTACGATATATCAGGCATCGAGATATAAACGTAGTTGCATCAATGTGTGATACTGCTTCTATCAAAATTCTGCCTGAGATATGGGACATTCTGGTGGAAATCTGGTTGAATAGCTATGGAAGAATTTTAGTGAGAACTGTCAGCAATTTCTGCGGTAGCAGTCAATTGAGTTATAAAAAAATTTGTACTTCGTTCACAGGCGTCGGTCAGGACCATAAGGTGATGGCCTTCACCTTCGCATGATTGTCTGGAATTTCTTTCTACTGAAATAGGGTGGCTCAGAAATGCCACTTTGTTCAAGTGAAACTTATATCTGGAAAGTTGTATATAAAAATTACTCCTATTGAAGGATTCTGTACAACTGTGAGAAGATGAGTCTCGTGTTCTTCTCTAGTATTAGGCAGATCATAATGTGATCTGTGAATATACTGACGATTTTGTCTGAGAGTCATGGAAAATTTTTATTCCTAATTTCATAATATAGCTGGAGCATTAGGGAGCTCAGAAGTATAAAATCAAAATTTTTAGAGAGACTGTAATATTTGCAACAGCAGTCTAGAAACGTCATGTTCTTTCTCTCACCACTGATGGTAGCATGATTAGAAATTTGTGCTGGAAAATGTTTAAGACATCATAGCAGATCAGATAAACCTTCTATTTATGGAATGAACATTGATTAAGAATGGTGATCTTGTCATAGTGGTCGACACATGATCTCATGATACCGGCCTTCTTCCTGATAGACATAAACGGTGCACTTCCTAGTGGTGCGCTAGGGCGAATAAGCCTCATTCTATAATTCTTGCAGCAAATGTTGCAACTCTTTAAACTCAGCTGAAGCCATGCGATAAGGAGTTTTGAAAATAGGTTCTGTACTTGAGACAAGCTCTATGCTAAACCCTGTTTTGTGGTTAGGAAGGAATTGCTGGGAAAACCTTCTGGATTTTTTATCCGCAAACTCTAGAATAATCTGCTGATCATGAATTTAAGGAACTTCAGAAGTGGATTTATATTTAATAGCTATAAAGGTCTTAGTAGCTTTGGAGTGATAAGCCACTTGCTGTAAAGCATAACAACTTGTACTGATTTTATGGCAGAAAATAACATTGCTATCTTTGGGAGTTAGTAAGACGGATCTTGTATTCCACTAGAAGGAAAAACCTTATAAATATGGGTGATACCGTGGAGTCTTTTCTGGCTGGGAAGTAGGTACTACCTGATTTAAGATAAAGCTGACATATGATCACGTGAAGTAAACGTGATAGCTTTCACTGATTGTGTTCATCTGTAACCTCACAAAATGAACATTGCGTGTCTAACCTGAATAATACTCTGGTGGTGGCAACTGAATTTTAATGGTCTGATTTATGCGTGGCCTAACAGAACGGGTATACCCCCTTGGAGATTACCCTGAAAATCTGAGGACCTAGTTTAGGAGGCATACTGGTGTTATGAATCTGACTCGTACTTTGAGAAGATATTCGTATGACGTATACTATGATTGGTGTCCTGACATGTGTCTTCCGAAATGATACTTAGGACCTGTGTCTTGATTGTTGTCTGGACATGTATTTTAATGGGTGAGTCTGAATAAGCTTAAGAATTTCTGGTAACTGATAGGATTGGCGGACCGGTTAGACTGCTGACCTCTGTATTTCTGGTTACGTCCGTTCCAGAGTTCCGATGGTTACTGACTGATTACTTATAAGCACAGTGGTTTTCATTACTGCCTTGTCTGTTAGTTTCCTGACGGTCGTTATCATGACCGTGATTCATGTAATTATTTCTGCTGAGTGACCGGATGGGTACCGGTTCTCACTACTCCGACTGGAAGATTAGCTCAGTGACGTGTGACAACTAACTTAGGAAGTAAGGCATGGAATGGAATGGTAGTGTCTGATGGTTGAAGTTCATTCTTGTCAGGAATTTCGAATTTATAGTTTTCGTCCTTGCTCTAAAGAGTCTACATAATATAAACAACATCAGCATCTTGTGGAATCTCCAAAGTATCAGTAGCATCAGCATTCGTGAGGTCTTCGAAGTGTTAGCAGCATCAATATCTGGTAAAATCTTCAACTCACAAGCAACATCAGCATCTGGTAGAATATCGACAAGTAGAAACGCCTGAGATGATTAAAGATCGATTAACAGTACACATGGTGTAAGGTATATGGAGTACACCTGAAATATTGTACATGGATCCGATGGCATTTTCTTTAGATGATCGATACTGGTGTCAACCGTCAGACATGGTCAACGGAAGATAATTTGGTTTAAACGGTAGTAGACTGGACTAAATAAGGTAATGTGATAGCCTGGTAATTCCTGCATAGACTTAATTTTGGTTGTATAGAGGTTCAAGAATATGTTTAAACGGAAATTCAACAATGGTCAGCATGACGAAATGCCTGATAAAGGTCAAACATGATTTATCATGAAAATAGTATTTTACTGAAATCCTTTTCGTGTCTTAGCATGAAGACATTATCATTCTGCTGAACATAAAACCCTTGTAAGAAGACATGAAACTAAAACAGCGTGGAAGCGACATCAACTTGAGATTGTGCGAACTGGATTGTTATAAAGACTATAAGAGTATGATCAACTGAGGTTTAGCATCAACTGATGTGGATGGCTATGGTTCAATCCACATAATTCAAGGAACAAAACATGTGACTAAGTATGGGCGATTCTGGTTCGATCCATACTTGTCAAAATTTCATGAGAACTGTCATGTATAGAAATTTACAATCTGAGACTAAATATGGTTGTCAAAATTTTATGAAATGTCATGATATGACAAGGGTGAATAACTATGGACCGGTTCACAAAATAACATTTGACTGAAAAGCATGAAATTTGACCTGAATAATGGTGAACGTTTATGGCTGGTTCACCAAGTAATATTTTACTGAAAACATGAATCTTTCATGAGTAAGGATGAACGCCTATGGGTCGACTCACCAATACAAAATCTGAACAGGAAAGGGTGAACGCCTATGGGTCGGTTCACCAAAACAAAATTCGCAGAAATACACAGGCGACTAAATATGGCCAGTCCTGTACCAACCTTTTACTTAGTCAAAAACTTTAAGAAATCTGACAGATAATTGAAGAAAACTGACTGATAAATGCATGAGAAACATGAAAGATAACAACGCCAAAATCTGGGAAGTTCCTGGTGACTACCCACTAGTCACAGGTAAAGTTTAGAGCCTACAGTCGAACCTATAGCTCTGATACCATAAGTGTAACACCCCACTTGGATAAGTGGACCGTTACGTGTATTTATGGCGTGTCATCAAAGCATAAGGTAAATGTCCTAAAACATTAACTGACCATAACGGAAATACCGGAATCAAACATCGGTAATCCAACATAAGCTCAAAACATGAAAAGTAAAATACTGAAAGAAATGACTAAACAATGTCCAAATAAGCAGAATAATGTAAGAAGTGCATAAAGTAAGAAGTCCGGATAGCTTCCATTCAATGCACATGTTCTCAGAATCCTAAGAGCGTCCTGGTGTACCTGCCGTTAGAACATGAAAGAACTACGGCTGAGCATAACGCTCAGAACGGATATAAAGCATGATAAGGAATTACTGAAATGAAGCAGATGATAAAATACTGGAGTTGTAAGACTGATAAGTAAAGTTGCAGCGGAAAATCTGTGTATAATCTATAAAGTCTGATTGATAAATAATAAAGCTGAACTGTTATCTGTTAAATCTAAAAAACGTGCATTTACTGTATTTTAATTGCCAGAGCTTATATAGGTCATGTGTTGTAACAACGGTGCATGAATAACTGGAGGGGTGACCTCATCATGCTGTAGAGGGGTGACCTCTAAATAACTGTAGAGGGGTGACCTCTAAATACTGTGCTGGGTGGAGGGATCAGCTCCAATGTGAAGGATGTAGAGCACACACCACATTCACCCTGATAACTGTAAACTGATAAGCCTAGGATGCATCCATACGCCCCACTAAAAATACTGATAAAATGGCCAAACTGAGCTGAGTGGGACGATGCAGGATATCACTCTCCTGCATGTGAGTCACGACACCGGTGCCTCTAGTGTCATGGTTACGGTACCTCCGTAACTAGTACTACTGACTGGTCATGCTTGTATATAAGGCTCAGGCAATTTAACTTAATTATAAAACTGATTTCTGATAATTCTTATAACATATAAATAGGGAAAACAATTGACTGTAGACGGGAAATCTTAATCATGCATAGAAGGGAAGTCCTTACTAAAAGGACGGAAAATCCGTACCTTATCGCAATCCAAACGCTTACTTGAGAACTCCATTTACTCCCGCATCAAAATTATCTACATTAATTACGTAACCATATATTATTAAGTGACATCGTCCAACTATGTTTACATTTACTACTTATTGTGCAAAATTTGTCAATTATAATTTACTTGCATTAGAAATTCTTTTATCCTTAAACATGCAATAGTAATGACAATCTGTACATTTATTTCTATAATGATGTTCCATTTAATTAATATGACAAACAACCCCAATCTTTTACATGGCTACTAGTTGTGTCATTTAACATTAACTCGGTTTCATGATTTATTTGTCCGATGTCTTTTGCGTTTTATCTTATGTTCAAACATGGCTAGGCTATGATTTATAGATAGCCGAACCAATTAACTTTAAGTTTCGACTAATCGACGATTTATTTCCCGACTTAATTATTTTTGAAACTTGATCACAAAGGCCAAGTATATTTAATTGAATAAAAATAATTTCACTTTTCTCATCATGTTCGTAACTTAATGAGTCAAAGGATGCTTCAATCTTATTATTTAAAAATAACTATGTTCATGTACTAAGGCTTTTACAATCTCTTGTATAGACATTATGGTCATGTGTGTATGTTAATATACATTAATACTACTACTATATATTACATTTAAGGCATAATCAATTAGGAAGACATAATAAACATTTCCTACAATTCATACTCTGCTTCTCCGATAATAACTACAAAACAAGAATAATTACCATCTTGTTGAAAAGAGATTGGTTTCTAACATCACATATATGAACGACTTAACCATGCTCAAGTGATTAGTTATGTACAATTTCATATATATAGCTAATATATTTTAACGGTTACACATATCTTACCCATACATTACATGACTATCTATAAATATGAAGAATGAACATGATGCTAATGTGTAGCAGATGATTTTATATATGGTTAAACACATGTTTTAGAGATACCTTTAGGCCAAACAAGGTACGAACCAAAAGCACAAACGTTAAGATTCCACGAGACTCGATGCAAACCTAAACCCAACCACAAATCAATCAATTGAATCCTAGCTGTTTCGAACTCGAATTATCTTGGCGTGACTCCGAACTCTAGTTTTGACGAATACTATTTTATTTGCAGCGCATGTATCTAATTTGGTTTCTTAAATTTTGTTATTGACTTAAGATAGGGTGCCTCTTTTATATGGAAATGCAATAAATCAGTTAAGGATAGACGCGTGAAACGTAAGAATCATTTAAATTGTAAATGGTTCTATAGCTGGCAACAAGTTTTGAAATGACAAAGTGTAATCACAAATATATCAATCTTTTTATTATTATATACATTATATTATGTCCTTTAAATTTAAAGGTCTAACACTAACTCTTTAAAATTATTTCTTAGGCGAAATCGACGAGAATATATTAAACTTTTTTTACGGGTTTTACAGAAAGGGTACTAAAGCTACTTCTAGCTTGACATGGAGACTTAAGCAAGACCAAAACCCTAATTCAGATGGGATTTCTATGACCTGTAACAGATTTCATTATATTTCAAAGGTCATAACAAAACCAATTACGGTTAACTGGGTGTTTAATCCAAAAAGGGATGAACAAGGGGTTGTCATAAGGACTAAGGTTTTTCTTGCTGAACAACCAAATGAATCAAAGTCTGCTCAGGCTTGGGTTCCCAAAGAAAACTAATTTGTTTTCTTTATGTGCAGGGCATTCAAAAGCAGGTTAATGATTATATTTATTGGGATAGTGGATGCTCTAGGCACATGACTAGGAAGGAATATTATCTCACAAACTTCACTCCCATTAAGGATGGTGACAAAGTTTACTTTGGAGACGGATCTGGAACTATCACAGGCAAAGGAACTCTTCTCACCAACAATTTGCGTTTTGAAAACATGTTTCTGGTAAAAGAACTTGACTATAATCTGTTTAGTGTATCACAGGTTTGTGATAACAAAAATAAGGTTCTCTTTACTGATACTGAATGCTTGGTGTTAAGCAAAGATTTTAAAATACCAGATGAGAAATTCATTGATTATAGAACACCTAGGCATAAGGACATTTATAATGTGAATCTTAATGGAATTAGGATGAATAATAACTTGTCATGTCTATATGCAAAGGCCTCAGTTGATGAGAGTAATCTTTGACACAGGAGATTAGGGCACATTAATTTTAAAAATATAAACAGACTTGTGAGACATGGTTTGGTTGAGGGTTTGCCTGAAAAGGCTTTCCACAATGACCACTCTTGTGTTGCATGCCATAAAGGAAAACAACACAAGGTCTCATTTAAGTCTAAATAGGTGCACTCTAGTTCTAAACCACTTCACCTACTGCATATGGACTTGTTTGGTCCAACTAATATAGAAAGCTTAAATGGTAAATCTTACTATTTTGTCATCACTGATGATTTTTCTAGATTTACTTTGACTTTCTTTTTAGCTTTGAAAAGTGACATTGCTGATACTTTGATTAAATTTATTACACAGATAGAAAAGAAGTATGGTAATGAGGTTAAGATACTTAGAAGTGACAATGGTTGTGAGTTTAGAAATAAGTTGTTAGATGATTTTTGTGCCAAGAAAGGGATTACTAGACAGTTTAGTGTCGCTAGAACCCCACAGCAAAATGGGGTAGCTGAGAGAAAGAATAGAACACTCATAGAAGCAGCCAGGACTATGTTGGTTGATGCTTACTTTCCCATTGCTTTTTGGGCTGAGGCTATGAATACAGCTTGTTATGTTCAGAATAGGGCATTAGTCAACAAGATTCACAACAAAACACCATATGAGTTACTTTGGAGAAGAAAACCTAATACTGGTTTTCTTAAACCTTTTGGATGTCATGTAGTTGTGTTGGACACTAGTGATGCCTTAGGTAAGTTTAGTGCTAAAGGTGATGAAGGTTACTTCATGGGTTATTCTGTGTAGAGTAGAGGATATATAGTTTACCTTAAGAAAGAAAAACGTATACTTGAAAAAGTACATGTTAGGTTTTTAGAAAGTAAACCCAGTGTTCCTGAAAGTGGTCCAAATTGGTTATTTGACTTGGAACCTCTATCTAGGACTTTGAATTATATGCCTGTTACTAATCCAAACATTATGAAGGTAACTTCAAATGTTGTGGAAGAACCAGTTGTTGATGTTTCAGGTAAACAGGTTGATGAAGAGGTTGGATCACAAGCAGACAAATCAACACCCATACTTGAGTATGTTACCATTCCCATATGGACATATGCATTTGTTGTTGCTGCTGCTGCTGGAAAGGAAAAAGGTGGTCCCCAAGTATCACCAGTTGACAACATGCATGATCTTTCAGACGTTGACAAAGGAAATTCGGGCGCTGACAAGACAAATTCATGCGTTGATGGCTCAAACGCTGACAACCTTGGTCCAGGCGTTGACAGCTCTTTTGACCATATTTTCTCTTCCAATAATTTTGAACAAGGTGAACCTTCAAACAGAAAAGGAGAGGTTCATTCAGATGTTGATGGAAGAGAGTCTGAAGAGGATATTGGTAACATGGAAGATGAGATCGAGGACAACACACTTATTGAGGGAGGAGTGCTTACTTCTACAATCAAAAATCACCCTCCTTCTCTAATTATTGGCGACGTTATGACTCCTGTCCAAACTAGAAGATCTCATCAGAATCTTGGTGGATTTATTGCCAATATTCACAAGAAGGTTGATACCCCTCTTGTTCAAGCATGTTTCTTTTCCTGTTTTCTGTCACAACAGGAACCCAATAAGATTTTTGATGCTCTCAAAGAACCAAGTTGGGTGGAAGCAATGCAAGATGAGCTTCACTAATTTGCTATCCAGGATGTTTAGGAGTTGGTTGATTGTCCCAGACATGTCAGACCTATTGGGACAAGATGGGTTCTTAGAAACAAAAAGGATGAAAGAGGCATTGTGGTCAGAAACAAGGCACGTTTACTGGCTCAAGGTTATACACAAGAGGAAGGGATGGACTATGAGGAGGTCTTTGCACCACTTGCAAGGATTGAGGCTATAAGGATTTTTCTAGCCTATGCTTCCTGCATGGGCTTTACAGTCTATCAAATGGATGTGAAGAGTGCTTTTCTTTATGGCACAATTGCAGAGGAGGTTTATGTAATGCAGCCTCCTGGTTTTGAAGATTCAGAACATCCAGACAAGGTGTATAGAGTGAAGAAAGCTATGTATGGACTTCATCAAGCCCCAAGAGCATGGTATGGCACATTGTCCACCTATCTGGTGGAAAATGGATTCAAAAGGGGCACCATAGACCAAACCTTATTTACAAAGAAGTCTGGTAAGGATTTCTTACTTGTTCAGGTCTATGTGGATGATATCATTTTTGGCTCTTCTAGTCCAAAGATGAGTGAAGACTTTTGTAAGCTTATGACAAACAAGTTCAAGATGAGTGCAATGGGGGAGATGAACTTCTTTCTAGGGTTACAAGTTCAGCAGAAAGAAGATGGTATCTTCATCTCTCAAGATAAATATGTAGCAGAAATCTTGAAGATGTTTGGCTTTTCTCCACATGAGAAAAGGGCTAGCACTCCTATGGATAGAGAACACCCTTAGGGAAAAGTTGGAGATGGAAAAGAAGTGGATGTCAGGCACTATAGATCAATGATTGGTTCATTGATGTATCTCACAACTTCAAGACCTGACATTATGTTTGCTGTGTGTGCATGTGCACGCCATCAAGTGACTCCCAAAGAGTGTCATCTTCATGTTGTCAAGAGGATCTTTAGATACCTTAGCTGTTATCCAGACCTGGGATTATGGTATCCAAAAGATTCACCATTGGAGCTTATTGCATATTCAGACAGTGATTATGGTGGTGACAAGTTTGATAGAAAATCCATAACTGGTGGATGTAAGTTTCTTGGGAGTAGATTGATATCTTGGCAATGCAAGAAATAAACAGTGGTGGCCATTTCTACAACTGAAGTAGAATATGTTGCAGCAGCTGCTTGTTGTGGACTAGTCTTATGGATTCAGAACCAACTGTTGGATTATGGGTATAATTTCATGCATACCAAGATTTTTGTGGACAATAATAGTACTTTATGCATTATTAAAAATCCTGTACATCACTCTAAAACAAAACACATAGCAATTAGACATCATTTTATAAGAGATTGTTTTGAAAAATGTTTAATACAACCAGATAGGGTTGACACAGAAGAAAATGTGTCTGATTTATTAACTAAACCTTTTGATACTAGAAGATTTCAATACTTGGTAACAAGTATTGGAATGATCAATCTCACTTAATATGTGTTTTGGGGTCTTATTGTAAAAGTATGTATAGGATATGCATTGTTATTGGTCTTTACGTGAAATTAGATTTTCCACTTTATTTGTCTAACGCGGACAAAGGTTATTTTAACGTTGATAAGTGTTATCGTGACTTTGTCAGCAACATGTTAGTTTGTGGTTTTTGATCTAATTGTGCACGCGTTGTTAGTATTGTACCATTGGATACAGAGTTTCTTATGGATCCTTGGAGCCTTATTTGAGCATGTTTTATTTTATGGATGATGGTTGGAATATTTATATTCCTATCTTGACATAAATTTTTATTTACATGCATATTACTTGGCAACTTTTGTATCATAGTTTAAGGGGAGGTTTAGGAACCTTTAGGACTTTTGGGTATTCTTATGATACTCTTATCACAATTCTAGATTGTGTCTACTGGTGAGTATGAGTTAGTTTACTATCTCATGAGGCACTGTAGCATGCAAAGTTGATATACTATGCATGCTGCCAAGATCTTTTTGGCCTAGAATTGGATGTGGTCTGTTGGGAGACTTGGGTATGATTTATATTGGGCTTACCTGGGAGTTACAAGGGATTTTATGAGATAACTTAACTGTTAAGAATTTTGGTTAGCAAGGGACACTAGAGGACTGTTATGTCTACCTTGCATAAGCAAGTGTGCATGATTGGACAGTGCTTGCCACCCTATAGTAATTTTTAGTTTATAGGTTATCTTCACTAGGATAAATTACTTTGTTAAGGTCCTTTTTCATTTTTATTATTTTTATTTTTGGACGTTGACAGATATATTTCCAAGCGTTGTTGTGACCAATTTAGACTTTGACATGGCTTTTACAAACGTTGACAAGAATATAGCCGTTGGGCGTTGATGGGTTATTTTTACCGTTGACACTCATTGGGTCCTACCCAGTTGTTATTTTTGACGAAAATTGGGGCCGTAAATTTGGGATTTGATAACTTTTAATTAATGCACAAGATAACTTATTTTCTTTTCAATATTTTCATCATTATATTTTAAAAATACTTGCCTCATTTTTGACCAATCACATGTGCCTATCACTCCTATATATTTTGCTCCTACTTTTTAAATAGGGTACTCTCATATTCTTGTCTAACAACTTTTCTCCTATAATTCATCTTTTATAATCTTTCACAAACACCTTTCTACATCAATGGCACCTAAGTTTAAACCAAGTGACTTGGTATTGGGATTCAGAAGCCAGCATAATATGATTGTTTATTTGGAGGCTGATGATGCTATGTTTCCTCAATACACCCAGATGGTGGCGTATTTGAATGCAACGGTACGCTCTTTCTCATGCTCCTCTCATCCCTGTCACTCATATTAAACAGTTTTGGAACACTGTAAGTTCCTCAAAACTTAATAATGTGACTACATTAACATCTATTGTTCATGGTCGTTCTTGGGTGGTTACTGAAGCCTTGGTTCGCCAGGCTTTGCATCTTAATGATGCAGATGGTATAACCACTCTACCCATTAATGAGATAGAACAAGGACTTCAAGCTTTGGGGTATCCTTTCCCTAAAGAGGATAGTTTAAATAAATATCATAAACAAGAATTCCCCCCAGCTTGGAAGTACTTAATACATGTCATCCTTCAATGTTTGAGTCCCAAATGTACTGCACATAATGAAATTAACAAATCAATTGCTAGTGCAATTGTGTGTATTAAAAATGGGCAAAAGTATAATTTTTCTAAACTGATTTTTGATGGCATATGTAAAAACAAGGGTAATAAGATGACTTTGGCTTACCCAAGATTTTTACAAATGACTTTTGATGAACAAAGGTATTGCACCAGGGATCATGATGATTTTTATGCGATCCCTGTGCAAAAGAAAGCTAATTTTAGTAAGATGAACTCACCCCCTCATAGAGACTTACCCTTTACCCAAGCCATGCTTGCTGTTATTGCAGCAGCACAACCTCAACTTGACCCACAACCTTTTCCTGAACCATCACCTTCTACTCAACACATGGAACTTGACCAAGATTCCTTCAACGCTAACACATTAAATGTTGGCGCGACACTTCAAATCCAAACGTTGACACCTTTCTACAGCAGACCCAAACACCCCTTAACCTTCAAACTACCACCCAATCCACATCATCTTCTCCACCCCCAGACTATAGGATGGAAAAACGCCAAAGGACCATTGGAGTGTTCTCTTTTGGTGGTCCTAGCCATGTTGCAGAGAGAACCACCACCACCAGTGTGGTTGGTGATATGGTTGAGGCTAGGACTATTGGTGCTAGCTTAGATGCAGGCCAAGCCAGTCCTAACATCTTTAAGTCCTCATCCATGCCCCATGACTCTACTTTGGGAGGTCAAATACCCATTCTAGAGGAGGGAAGACTGGAACCATACACAATGTTGGAATTGACGGCTGTCTGAATTAGCTTGCAAAAGAAAAATGCAGACTTGGTACAAACAGTCAGTACACAAGGCCTTGAACTCAAGCAATTGAGGGAGAGGATTTTTCTTTTGGAGAATGCTAACAATAGGTGTGGTATGGAGGATACTTCCAAAGGGGAGGATGAGCAGATACATGTGAGCGACAAAGGCTCACATGATGGAGAATCTTTGGGTGTGGCTGAAGCTCTTACTGAATTGAAGAAGCAACCAGGTTTTGATGTATCTTTGGTTATTCCTACAAACTTGAACTTGTCCTTTACAGCAACGATGGAGCAGTTCACAAGAGGCGCTGAGAAGAGTAAGGTGAGCGTTGACAAGCATATTTTGGACGCTGACACACCAAGCGCTGACAAGAGTAAGTTGGGCGCCAACATACTGGATTTGAACGTTGACAGACCTGCAGATATGGTTGATGTATTCCAGTCATCAGCTATCATCAAGGAAGTGTGTAACACCCCCACAATTGCTATGCGCAGCGGAACTACAACAATGGGTGCTACACAGTATTCATTGCACACAAGATATATCAAACGACGCTAAAAGACGTCAACTTTAAAACTTGAATTTAAAATTGTTAGATGATACATGTCCACGGTTTTTCCAACCCCCATTTGGTACACAGAGTTTAGCGTTTTCGGTCCCCATGAATCTCAACCCAAGAATTTCAGTTTACAACAACATGACATTAAACTTAAAAATTGTTTAAGTAGAAAAGGAGGGAAAAACAAGCGGACTCCAAGCCATACACACAACATCCATCCCATGCATGCTCCATCCTACACTTCAGCGGTTACCTGAAACACATGCCAAAATTTTGGTCAACGAAAACGTTGAGTGGAATTTATAGGTTTTACAAACCCTTTGAACGTATATATAATAAAAACCATTCGTGATCATTTATAGTCTTGTCGATCAAACAAACTATAATCAGGATATTGACAATTGTGTTTAAGCTCATGACACTAATCCGTTAACTTAATCGCCCGCGTAATAAATACCGGCGTGATTCAGATGAAACCAGTGCCCCTTCTAAAGGCATCAGTTGCAATTATACCTTATTTCTCATACAAAATAATCTACCGCAGAACTTACTAAAAGTACAGCTTCTCGGCTAGCATTGGGTCGTTAACCCCGTAGTACTACAAATTGCATAAGCGGCTATTTCCCCCTACTCGAGGGCAGGACAATAGTTAATAGTTCATGATTTTAGGGACTTTTGCAACCTTGGTACTCAACACAATTTCTAAGGCAACTTGCGGGTCTAACAATCATTCATGATATACGTTCCTTTTAAAAACTAGCATGCATTTCCCTCGCGGGTAAAACAATTTGAAATAAACATAAGCGAGGCTATAAATTCACACCTTATATCTTAAGTAGTCGGTAGTTCGAGGGATGATCACTGACGATGAAACGGATGCCCGGTTAAATCAACACCTATCACAAATAACGCGTAATGAGTAATATCATTTTAAATACTTACGGTACTGTATAAAATACATATATACTAGTCACTTAGGACAAGTATAACTCACGCCAAAAACAAAATAACAAGTATCACTCATTTTATACCATTTGTTCTCATTATCTACGTTGTCCATTTTTACTCGTTCTCGCCGGTACTTGACTAAAGTACGGGCTGTTTTACCATGTTTAACCACACTTATAAAATTTGACAAAATTCTCAAAAATCCTATAAGACATGTAGATAACATGTTTTTAAGCCCAATAAAAGTTTTTACTTTTACGACTCGTTACTCGACGCTTTTCTACGACTACATTTTGCGGGCTGAAATTGCACTTCGACCAATTTTGACCTCTTTGACATATATGAAAAATACCTTTGACTTCTTTGACTCCTAAGTCAACATATAGACTCATTTGTACAGGTTTGGGACCAAATTTTGACCCTTGACCATTCACCAATTTATACTTGTGACCCTCGGGATTTGACTAAAACTTTACACAAATCCGGATTATGAAAGTCCTCGTCTCCCGGTACTCGATCTTTAAAATGTCATAACTTTTAGCTCGTTTTGAGTCACGGGCTCTACCTTATACCAAATTAAAGCTAAGAAGACCCTCTATAACTACATTTTGTTTTCAAGACCTGGAACGAAAATCATTTTTATGAAATGGACCTAAAGTTTCTGCCTAAAAATGACCATACCAAAAACACACTTAGACTCGATTCCAAGCCTTCTAACCACCTCTAGGCAACATCCTAAGCCTCCCTAAACATATCCAAACACCAATAATCAGTCCTACCCCTATTGATCAACCAAACTCAAAATCAAAATCAAAGAAATTAAACATGCAACCCATTAAACCTACTTAAATCATCACTAAACACATAACCAAACACTAGGATAAGCTCAAATTTCAACAACCACCATGGCTCCCCAAACACCCCTTATGCCGTGGGGTTTGGGTGCCCCAATCACCCCAACCAAATTGATTTTGGTGGGTTTTCTTGGTGTTTATACTTCCATAACTCATAAAATTAACATGCATTACAACATTTAGCCACAAAAACGAATTTGGATCATCTTGAAAAATCTTGGAAAATTTTTGTTAGTGCATGTGGGATTTGAGCACATAGAAATGTAGAGAATGACCAAATTAGATGTGGTCTAACCTTAGTTTTTATGAAAATCAAGTGAAAAAAGTTTTTGGTGGATTTTCTTGGTGGTTTGGGGTGTCCGTCGGCTTTAGAGAGCAAAGAGGGAGAGAGAGTTTAAATTTTGGGTGATGTGATCTATGTGTTTGTGTTTGTGTGATTTTTGGCCTTTTTGGTGGATTAGGAGGGACCTAAATGGTAAATTTTGCTTTCTTTTGGCCTTAAGTAAAAACGCCACTATAACTTTGCGGTTTCGACTCATTTGTCAATTTTGAAAATTTTACGGGAGTCGGAAATCTTCCCGAACGCTCCAAAATATTTTTGGGATACTTTAAATGTACTCGGAAGGCTATAAAACTCACCCGACTCAACTTAACACGAACCGTAAATAAAATTCTCGAAAAATTACATTATCGATAAATCGTCAATAATTATATAAAATTGGGCATCCCTCGGGATCGTAATCGTCATCGTCCTTCTTAAAACGTCAACCGTAAAAATTATAACCTCGAACATCGGCTTTAACCAAAATACTTATAAATATAGGAATTAAAATTTATTAAAAATTTCAAAAATTAGCGTAATTTAGGGTAACGTTAATGACCTCGATTCTAGGGTGTCACATCCACCCCTCCTTAAAGAGAGCGACGTCCCGGCGCTCGCCTCTTCTTGTACTCACATTTCGTTCTACTGGAACAGATGAGGATACCTTTCCTTGAAAAAGTCCTCACGTTCCCAGGTGTATTCCGGTCCACGCTTAGAATTCCATCGGACCTTCACGATAGGAATCCTACTACGCTTCAACCGCTTGACCTCCCGGTCCATAATTTCCACAGGTTCTTCCACAAAGTGCATTTTGTCGTCTAGTCGAATCTCGTCCAAAGGAATCACCAATTCCTTGTCCGCCAAACTCTTCTTCAGGTTCGATACGTGAAACGTGTCATGAATAGCACTAAGTTCGGTCGGCAATTCTAACTTGTACGCTACTGGTCCAATTCGTTCAACGATCTTAAACGGTCCAATATACCTCGGACTCAACTTTCCTTTCTTTCCAAAACGAATTACACCCTTCCACGGCGATACCTTGAGCATAACCATATCTCCAACTTCAAACTCCAACGGTTTCCTTCGGTTATCGGCATAACTCTTCTGTCGGCTTCTCGCAGCAAGTAGTCGGTTCTTGATTTGCACGATCTTCTCTGTCGTTTCTAAAACCATTTCGGGTCCAGTCAATTGACTTTCCCCTACTTCACTCCAACACACGGGCGATCTACACTTCCTTCCATACAATGCTTCGAACGGTGCTGCTTTGATACTCGCATGATAACTATTATTGTACGAAAATTCCACCAGAGGCAAGTGGCGTTCCCAACTTCCTCTAAAATCAATCACGCACGCTCGGAGCATGTCCTCCATCGTTTGAATAGTTCGTTCACTCTGGCCGTCAGTTTCCGGGTGATAAGCCGTGCTTAAACTCAATTCAGTTCCCATCGCACGTTGAAGCGATTTCCAAAATTCCGACGTAAATCTACTGTCGCGATCCGAAATGATCGATAACGGCACTCCATGTCTACAGACGATCTCCTTCACGTACACGCTGGCGAGTTTTTCCATGCTATCCGTCTTCTTCATAGGTAAGAAATGAGCAGATTTCGTCAACCTATCCACAATTACCCATATCATATCGCATCCACTAGGAGTCTTAGGTAAACCCGTCACAAAATCCATAGCAATTTTCTCCCATTTCCATTCTGGGATTTCTGGTTGTACCAACAATCCAGATGGTTTCTTATGTTCTGCTTGAACCTTCGCGCAAGTCAAACACTTACTAACGTAACGAGCAATATCCGCCTTCATATTCGGCCACCAATAGACTTTCTTCAGGTCGTGGTACATTTTGTCCGATCCAGGATGTATCGAATACTTCGACTTATGCGACTCATTCATAACCAATTCTCGAACTCCAGGCTTTCCTTCTTCAGATGAACACAATGGTAACCAAATCCGATTCTCAAAATATCTCAGTCTGTCTGACCTAATCACGAAAAGAGGTTTCAACATTCGTCCCAAGTTTTCGGCTTCAACATTCCCTTTCATTAATCCTCTCTCCTGAGCCTTCAATATGGTTTCGGTTAAGTCAACGCTCTCACTCATCACTAAAGCTCTAACCCTCAAAGGTTTCTCCCGTTCCTTCCTACTCAGTGCATCCGCTACAACATTCGCCTTCCCAGGGTGGTAGCGAATTTCGCAGTCATAATCACTCAGTAGTTCAACCCATCGTCTCTGTCGCATATTCAACTCCTTTTGATCTAAAATGTGCTGCAAACTCTTGTGGTCAGTGAATACAACACACTTTGTCCCATACAGATAGTGTCTCCACAATTTCAACGCAAAAACTACAGCTCCTAATTCCAAATCGTGCGTCGTGTAGTTCTCCTCATTTTTCCTCAGTTGCCTCGACGCGTAAGCTATCACCTTTTCACGTTGCATTAGTACCGCTCCATAACCTTTACGAGACGCATCACAATACACTACGAAGTCTTCGGTTCCTTCAGGCAATGATAAAATCGGTGCGGAACATAACTTATCCTTAAGCGTTTCGAAAGCAAGTTCTTCCTCAATTCCCCATTCATACACCCTATTCTTTTCGGTAAGCCTTGTCAATGGTTTTGCAATCAAAGAAAATCCTTCAATAAACCTTCGATAATACCCCGCTAAACCAAGAAATTGTCGAACTTCAGTCGGCGTCGTCGGTGCTGACCATTCCCTGATCGCTTCGATCTTAGCAGGATCTACACGAACTCCCTCACTATCAATCACATGACCTAGAAACTGCACTGATTCCAACCAAAACTCACACTTAGAGAATTTTGCATACAGCTTCTCCTTCCTTAACAACTCCAAAATCTTTCTTAGGTGCTTCTCGTGCTCCTCCTTACTCTTAGAGTAAATAAGTATATCATCGATGAAAACAATAACAAACTTATCTAGATACGGCTTGCACACGCGATTCATAAGGTCCATGAATACAGCAGGTGCGTTCGTCAACCCAAACGGCATTACTCGAAATTCAAAGTGTCCATACCGCGTACGAAAGGCAGTTACAGGAATATCCTCCTCCCTTACACGCAGTTGATGATACCCTGATCTTAAATCGATCTTTGAGTATACACTGGAACCTTGCAATTGATCGAACAGATCATCAATCCTCGGCAATGGGTACCGATTCTTAACCGTCAGCTTATTGAGTTCCCTATAGTCAATACACATCCGAAACGAACCATCCTTCTTCTTTACGAACAACACTGGCGCTCCCCACGGTGATGAGCTCGGCCTAATAAATCCTTTGTCCATCAACTCCTTCAATTGATCCGCTAACTCCTTTAACTCAGATGGTGCTAAGCGATAAGGTGCACGTGCAACCGGCGCAGCTCCTGGCACTAAATCAATTCGAAACTCGACCTCACGGGTAGGCGGTAAACCTGGCAACTCATCTGGAAAAACGTCCGGATACTCGCAAATAACTGGTACCTCTTCGATCCTCGCCTCTACATCACCATCGCTCGAAACTTGTGCCAAAAACACATCGCATCCATTCTCTACGTACTTCATCATTTTCAAACACGAAATCACCTTCAAACGAGAAGTGCATTCGTCTCCCTTAACCGTCAAAACCCTATTCCTCAACGGAATCTGAACCAATCTCTCGCCGCAGACGATCATAGCACTGTGCGCCATTAGCCAATCCATTCCCACAATTACGTCAAATGATCCTAGCTCTATAGGCATCAAGTCGATTTTAAAAGCGTAATTTCCTAACTTCAAGGTACACCCTTTCAGTATAGAATTCGTACTAACAATTTTTCCATCGGCTAATTCAACATTATAACTAGTCGTTAACAACACCGGTTCTCTATCAATATGACGACTAAATCTAACATCTACAAAACTCTTGTCGGAGCCAGAATCAAACAAAACACTAGCATAACAAGCGTCTAGCAAAAACGTACCGGTAACCACATTGGGACCCTGTGGTTTATCAGCCGTTCCCACTTGATACACAGCAGCCGCATTATTACCTCCCCGCCTGTTTCCTGCCTTTGGGCAATTCGCTTGCACATGACCCCTTTCTCCACAACTATAACATCCCCTCGTCCTGATAGCATTAGCCCTAGTGGCTACTCCTCCCGTTCGACAACCAGATGTCCTATGACCTGCTTTCCCACACTTCCCGCATGCAGGCGGGCAATTTCCAACATGGTACAAATTGCACTTTCCATAATGGGGGTTCACTTTCACACCTCTAGGGTTCGTCACTGCCCTCATCCCTTCATTCCTTCTCTGATTAAACTGCTGATTACGGTTCGGCCCATGGTTGTTTCGGTTTCCACCTCGGTTCTGGCCTTGGGATTGATTACTTTGTGCCGCTTCCCATTTTCTTTTGTTGCCTTCAGCAATGTAGTTCTGCTTGTCCTGAAGCTTAACGTCCATCAATGCGTGTGCCATTTGAACCGCTTCATCAAACGTTCCAGGTTTTGACGAAGTTGTTTCACCTTTGATATTGCTAGATAAACCCTTAATATACTGCTTCATTTTCTTGGCATCATTGGCAAATATGTCCGGACACAAAAGACTTAACTCGTAGAACCTCCTAGTGTAAGCAGCTATATCGTTGTTCTTCAAGGTCAAATGCCTCAACTCGTCCTCCAATTGCCCCAATTCCTCCTCTGGGCAAAACTTCTTAGTCAACAACGCTTTTGTCGCATTCCACGTCCTTGCATTCGCTACAGCCAATCCAACCGTAGCTACCTGGGTATTCCACCAACTTAACGCATCATCAAGAAACGTAGCCGCTACAAACTTCACTTTATCCGCTTCTGCACAACCACTGATTTCGAACGTACTTTCAACCTTCTCCAACGATCGTCTAAGTTCTAAAGCTCCACCCGTTCCACGGAACTGCATGGGACCGCACTTCATAAAGCTAGAATAGGTACACACCCTCGGGGCTTGCTGTCTCCCCGCGTTCCTTCCTTGGTCCTGATTTCTCCCAGCTCGGTCCGCTTCTAACGCATTTGCTATAGCTTCCTGAATCATGGTGTTAACACGATCGACGGTCAACTTTGGAGGCATGGTGTTATCGAATATCTCTTTCTGCAAGACAGGGAAAATAGAAAAACAATGTAAGTATACATATCAAGTTTCCCAGACATAATATACATACAACGACACATCACTACGGAGTTACTAATATTCATCAATTCACACCACAAAAGATCAAATTTAAGACATATCACAGATCATGAAAGGTAACATAGATTGTATTGATAATTAACCAAAATCGTGACAAGTATTGCCACTACAATCGTTCACCATAAAACATCAAGTACTTGAGTTTCTCGTCATAATACCATCATACAAAGGTCTAAAATAGTTCTATTACAGTGATCAAAGAAAATACAAAACAAGTAACTAGGCATGTGGTGATCCACACGGCCTCTTGGATGGCGGCTCGTCGTCGTCTTCCTCGGATTCCTCATCACTAACGTCCTCATCCACATCATCCATTTTCCTCTTTCCTTTCTCATCCGGCCCACATTCCATTTCCTTTCTCGTCCCTGATGTGGATCCACACTCAATCGCTACCTGACTTCCCACCGTAACACAAGCACCTCTAGTAGGCGGCTGAATCATGAAGTCATTCGCCTCCATCTTTAAATCGTCCACGAATCTCCAATCCGGGGGCAATGAATCCCTCACACGATGCTCCCAACTCTGCATCCTCGACAACCTCATCTGATCCTCCCTAACACGGTCAAGACTAGCACTTAAATTTGCAACCATTGATCTTAAACTGTTGATGTCACTTTTATTCACATTCCCATCATACTCAACTCTTGCAGTCCTTTCCAACAGTCTTTGGTGTTCCTTTTCATTCTCGTCGAATCTACTGACCACCCTTGATTCCACTACATACCTCATGCACATCGATCCTTCCAACCATCTCACAGTCCGTCGTACGTCATGATAAATCCTCGGTCCGGGACAGCAAATTCTTGGGATGCCTTGATGAAGAGAATTTGCGCTCATTGCACCTTCGGCTCTTCTGGGGATACCTGGTACACCAACCAGATGGGAAGTACGCATAGGCGTGGGGCAAGTAGTTCTCCTTGGGTCGGGGTCCTGGGCTTGTACATCGTTCGTCTCAGCTTGTCCTTCAGCTGCTGTTCCAACACTTCCCCCTACGCGACCTATGACGTAATCGTTTCCGTTATCGTTAGGCGGTACCTCGGCCATTCCTGCAATAACAGCGAATTTCAGAGGGTACATAAGTAATTATACAATAATTATAAATACATGCATGCAAATGCAATGCAAAGGTGGTACATATGCCCGAAATGTAATAATATGATGCTCATGCATGATTAATACAAAAATTACGATGTCGGATATTTCACGTAAAATTCAACGTTTACATATAGTAATTTCATACTTACGTAATAATTACCCACATACATACTTTACTCAAAAGTATACGTCAAACGCCATAAATACAACAATAAATCTTACCGGAGCCATGCAGGATAGTTGTGTGTGCTTGAACCCTTTCTTACGACACCAAAAGTTATAGTTTAGGATTTTCAAAAACGACCTAGTTCTCTATAACTCGTGGCTCTGATTACCAATCTGTAACACCCCCACAATTGCTATGCGCAGCGGAACTACAACAATGGGTGCTACACAGTATTCATTGCACACAAGATATATCAAACGACGCTAAAAGACGTCAACTTTAAAACTTGAATTTAAAATTGTTAGATGATACATGTCCACGATTTTTCCAACCCCCATTTGGTACACAGAGTTTAGCGTTTTCGGTCCCCATGAATCTCAACCCAAGAATTTCAGTTTACAACAACATGACATTAAACTTAAAAATTGTTTAAGTAGAAAAGGAGGGAAAAACAAGCGGACTCCAAGCCATACACACAACATCCATCCCATGCATGCTCCATCCTACACTTCAGCGGTTACCTGAAACACATGCCAAAATTTTGGTCAACGAAAACGTTGAGTGGAATTTATAGGTTTTACAAACCCTTGGAACGTATATATAATAAAAACCATTCGTGATCATTTATAGTCTTGTCGATCAAACAAACTATAATCAGGATACTGACAATTGTGTTTAAGCTCATGACACTAATCCGTTAACTTAATCGCCCGCGTAATAAATACCGGCGTGATTCAGATGAAACCAGTGCCCCTTCTAAAGGCATCAGTTGCAATTATACCTTATTTCTCATACAAAATAATCTACCGCAGAACTTACTAAAAGTACAGCTTCTCGGCTAGCATTGGGTCGTTAACCCCGTAGTACTACAAATTGCATAAGCGGCTATTTCCCCCTACTCGAGGGCAGGACAATAGTTAATAGTTCATGATTTTAGGGACTTTTGCAACCTTGGTACTCAACACAATTTCTAAGGCAACTTGCGGGTCTAACAATCATTCATGATATACGTTCCTTTTAAAAACTAGCATGCATTTCCCTCGCGGGTAAAACAATTTGAAATAAACATAAGCGAGGCTATAAATTCACACCTTATATCTTAAGTAGTCGGTAGTTCGAGGGATGATCACTGACGATGAAACGGATGCCCGGTTAAATCAACACCTATCACAAATAACGCGTAATGAGTAATCTCATTTTAAATACTTACGGTACTGTATAAAATACATATATACTAGTCACTTAGGACAAGTATAACTCACGCCAAAAACAAAATAACAAGTACCACTCATTTTATACCATTTGTTCTCATTATCTACGTTGTCCATTTTTACTCGTTCTCGCCGGTACTTGACTAAAGTACGGGCTGTTTTACCATGTTTAACCACACTTATAAAATTTGACAAAATTCTCAAAAATCCTATAAGACCTGTAGATAACATGTTTTTAATCCCAATAAAAGTTTTTACTTTTACGACTCGTTACTCGACGCTTTTCTACGACTACATTTTGCGGGCTGAAATTGCACTTCGACCAATTTTGACCTCTTTGACCTATATGAAAAATACCTTTGACTTCTTTGACTCCTAAGTCAACATATAGACTCATTTGTACAGGTTTGGGACCAAATTTTGACCCTTGACCATTCACCAATTTATACTTGTGACCCTCGGGATTTGACTAAAACTTTACACAAATCCGGATTATGAAAGTCCTCGTCTCCCGGTACAAGATCTTTAAAATGTCATAACTTTTAGCTCGTTTTGAGTCACGGGCTCTACCTTATACCAAATTAAAGCTAAGAAGACCCTCTATAACTACATTTTGTTTTCAAGACCTGGAACAAAAATCATTTTTATTAAATGGACCTAAAGTTTCTGCCTAAAAATGACCATACCAAAAACACACTTAGACTCGATTCCAAGCCTTCTAACCACCTCTAGGCAACATCCTAAGCCTCCCTAAACATATCCAAACACCAATAATCAGTCCTACCCCTATTGATCAACCAAACTCAAAATCAAAATCAAAGAAATTAAACATGCAACCCATTAAACCTACTTAAATCATCACTAAACACATAACCAAACACTAGGATAAGCTCAAATTTCAACAACCACCATGGCTCCCCAAACACCCCTTATGCCGTGGGGTTTGGGTGCCCCAATCACCCCAACCAAATTGATTTTGGTGGGTTTTCTTGGTGTTTATACTTCCATAACTCATAAAATTAACATGCATTACAACATTTAGCCACAAAAACGAATTTGGATCATCTTGAAAAATCTTGGAAAATTTTTGTTAGTGCATGTGGGATTTGAGCACATAGAAATGTAGAGAATGACCAAATTAGATGTGGTCTAACCTTAGTTTTTATGAAAATCAAGTGAAAAAAGTTTTTGGTGGATTTTCTTGGTGGTTTGGGGTGTCCGTCGGCTTTAGAGAGCAAAGAGGGAGAGAGAGTTTAAATTTTGGGTGATGTGATCTATGTGTTTGTGTTTGTGTGATTTTTGGCCTTTTTGGTGGATTAGGAGGGACCTAAATGGTAAATTTTGCTTTCTTTTGGCCTTAAGTAAAAACGCCACTATAACTTTGCGGTTTCGACTCATTTGTCAATTTTGAAAATTTTACGGGAGTCGGAAATCTTCCCGAACGCTCCAAAATATTTTTGGGATACTTTAAATGTACTCGGAAGGCTATAAAACTCACCCGACTCAACTTAACACGAACCGTAAATAAAATTCTCGAAAAATTACATTATCGATAAATCGTCAATAATTATATAAAATTGGGCATCCCTCGGGATCGTAATCGTCATCGTCCTTCTTAAAACGTCAACCGTAAAAATTATAACCTCGAACATCGGCTTTAACCAAAATACTTATAAATATAGGAATTAAAATTTATTAAAAATTTCAAAAATTAGCGTAATTTAGGGTAACGTTAATGACCTCGATTCTAGGGTGTCACAAAGTGTCTTCACAGGTACCATCATCATCTTTACCCATCATTGATCCTTTAGATAAGGGTAAAGGAATCATGGTAGAAACAGAAGTTCCAAAGGATGCAATACAAGTAGAGTTTGATTCAAAGTTGGCTGCACAACTTATGGAACAATAAAAGAAGAAGGTTGGTGAATCACCATTTGTAGTTACTTCTAAGAAACAAGAAGGAAGTGATGATGAAAGTTCAGATTCAAGTGTTATGATAATTGAACAACCAGAAAGACTTGAATATGGTGATGAGTTGGCAATGGATAAAATTAGAGAGTTAAAGTTGCAGGTAGATTATGATATGCCAGAAGTTGCTCAGATGTACCATGCTTGGGAAGATAAGGTTATGGAGAATCAAGATATTAAAATTTCAGATCAAATTTGGGGTTTGGAGATTCTTCTAAGAGTTCAAAGAGATTGCAAGGTAATTCTGAAGCATAAGGCTAGCAATGTTTTCTCACTGTTGAAGAGAGATAGGAGGGAGCTTTATTACATATTGCTCAGATGTCATCAAAAAGGATGGACCTTTCAGAAATTGCAGGGATTATCCTTTGAAGAATTGGAGTATAAGGCTTATCCCATTTGGGCAATAGTGCAGGAAATGAATACTATCAGACTTCTCTTAGATGAAATGAGAGAAGAACTTGCAGAAGAGATGGAGATTCAAAAGGCTATGATTGTTCCAAGGCCTTTGAAGAAGGGAGTTCCACTTGAGTTTCCTAAATATTTAAATGAAGTGACTCCCAATGAAGCTGTTATTAGAAGGAGCATTAAGCTCTCACCCATCGAAGCTTCAGATATGGTACAAGTGTTACCTCTTGATGCTAGAAACCCTATCATTAGCTATGAAGAAGATGCAAGTGGGTTTTGGATGATTGGCAGATATGGGAAAGAGGTACACACATTTACTACTCTTATGTCTCTCTTTAGAAGTATGGATAGGGAAGACTTGACAGACCTTTGGAGGTTATTGCTGGCCGAGTATGAGACTGAAGCACCTACTTCAGTCAATGGAATAAAGCTTTGGTCAACATTCAAGAGAATGTGTGCACCAGAAGAAGAAGATCCTGTTTGGAAGGATCTTGAGGATGATATCAGTGGACTTCAATGGCGTTTGTATTCAGCTGCTGGTGTGTATTATTTGAGTTCTACAAAGATTTCTGAATATCTTCTTGTGGATGCTGAGTATCCCATGTCCAAATAAGTTTTTGAAAAGATGAAGACAGCACAGCTGGAGATTGACTACTCAAGTGACGTGGCCAAATATTTGATTAGGCATGTTTATTACCAATATGATAAGATTTGTAAGAATCCTCCTAGTTCTTAGTTTTTATTCAGAAACTTGATTACTAGATTAGATATCAAGTTTAGGGGAGGATTGTTGGGAATAAAATGTAGCCAGTACACTTGGACGCTGACAAGAGCAATTGGGACGTTGATAAGAAGAAAACAAGCGTTGATAGAACAAGCGTTGACAGGAAGATGTCAAGCGTTGATAGGATGAAGTCAAGCACTGATAGAAGACTTAGTCTACACATATTATGTTTCTAGTTTGTTTCTATTAAAGATATGATCGACAATGTATTTTCTATGTTTATCTTTACCTAGAATAGCTGATACGTAGACTCTTGTACAAGGCTTCTTATTCTATAAAAGGAGACCTTTAGGTTTTGTTTGAAATAAGTTTTTCATACGTTTAACACTTTCATTGTACGCAAGTTTGTTCTAATCAATCAAGTGAAAGTTTGGTTTACATTGTTTGTGTGTTCTTGTTTGAGTATTAATTCCGCATAATACTTAAATCGTTTTATACACAACAAAGTTTCTTTACTGTTTAACTTGATTTAATCTCGTTTACACAAGCTAAATTGATCTATGTTTGGGATCAACATGGCCATATTATTATGTTATCATGTGGGGCGTATGTGTGCATCCTAGTTACATGTTTCAGTCAGGATTTCATGTTGAATGTGGTGTGTGCCTTGCATCCTTCACAAGGAGTTGATCCCTCCTACCCACTTACTAGTTAATTAGAGGCAACCCCTCTAATTGCATGATGAGGTCTCCCTTCCAAGTATTCATTCACGTTGTTGACCTCATGACCTATATTGGCTTTTGGTACATTAACTAATACAAATTTTCATAAGTAACATAAGCTATGTTTTTTGAACTAAAACCAGTTAACATGACAGATAACTAGGTTTTCCAGGACTTATACATTTCCGCTGCTATTAGTCTTATTTATGTTTCAGCCATTTATACTATGTCATATATCCGTGCACTAAGCGTTATGCTCAGCCGTTACTTTCCTTTCCATGTTCCAAAACGGCAGGTACCCAAGGACGGTCTCGAGTATTTGGAGGAAGTGCATAGGATGGAAGCTGCCATAGACTTCTTCTCCTTTTGCCTTCATATACTTATGCTTTTTTAGTCTTTCATTCATTTCATTTACTTTATTCATGTTTTGGGCTTATGTTTGGGAAACGATATTTGATTCCAGTTTTCCCTATGGTCATGTATGTTTTACTACATATTACCTTGCATGCTTTGATGAAACGCCATAATTACGCGTAATGCTCCACTTATCAAAGTGGGGTGTTACAATTATGGTATCAGAGCCAAGGATTCGACCTGTAGGCTCTAAAACTTGACTTGTGACTAGTGGGTAGTCATCAGGAGCTTCCTAAGCCAACGCTTGTTATTCCATGTAGTTATGTTTTCAGCACCTTGTTGTTTTAACCATGATGTTTTCAGCACCTTGTTGTTTTAACCATGATGTTTTCAGTACCTTGTTGTTTTAACCATGATGTTTTTATCAGTATAGCTTTTACTAATATGGACTGAACACCCGTCATTCATACTTAGTTACGTGTCATTGTTTCATGCACGATGTTCCTTGTGAACTGTGGCTAATGTGAACTGAACCCCAGTAGTTCATAATTGGTCACATAAATTTTTTCTGTTAAGTTTTGACAGTTGAGTTTTATTCATTTATTCCATGTATCATTGTCGCAGGTTTATGACTAAGTAACGGTTGGTATAGGACTGGCCCTATTTAGTCGCATGTGCTTTTATCGAAACTTTTAATTTTGGGACCGACCCATAGGCGTCCCCTCGCCATGTCTTTTGCTTTGGGTCAACTGACCATAGGCGTTTACCCTCGCGCATATAAAGGTTTTTATAAACTGCATCATGCATTCACGTACTGTTTTCATGCATAAAATTTTTCTCATGATTTATTGGCATATATTTTTTTCATGTCCCCTCATAAGTTACTATGTTTTTATTTCAAGTATGTTTTCATACTGTCATGGTTAACTTCAGTTTCATGCTGATTATGTTATATACTCTTTCATGTTAAGTTGTTTCATGTTTCTTCATGATGATTTCGTCTTCGTGTTGATTTCGTCTTCGTGTTGATTTCGTCTTACGTCTCTTTTGTTGTTTATGCTTTCATGCAAGACACTGTTGGAATTCATTTAAATCCTGATTTCATGATAGTCATGGTTGGTTTTCATTAATCATGCTTTCAGGAAAATCATCGTTGAAATTCGTTTAACCACACGTTAGCGTTTCTCTATGCAACCAGAATGAGGTATATACTGGCATTGCCAGGTTATCATGATGGTCTTTTGAACCGTTTAACCACTTATTTTCCTTTAAAATCATGTCAGATGATCGACCCCATACCGATCATTTCATGTGCATTCCATGTGTACTCCATGTACCGTATCCCATGTGCGTATTCTACTTGCTGATACTTTACAAATTACTGATGCCTCTCATAGCTTAGAGATGTTACTAAGGGTTGAGGTTGCGGATTTTAGAGACGCTACGAGATGCTGATGTTGTTCACAACCTGAAGATCTTACCAGACGAAGACAAAGGCGTTAGATCAAATCGATCGGACGAGAAGATGCTTCACCACTAGACGAGTTCCATAAATCATTGTCCCTAGTTCTTAGTTACATGTCACACGTCAACCAATTTTCGTTTCAGTCATATGAGTGAGAACCGGTACCAGCCGGCCACTCAGCTGAATAGTACATGAATCACAATCATGAGAATGACTGTCATGGAACTGACAGACAAGATGATAATAACCACTACTATGACAACAAATATCCTATCATTTGCAACAGAAGCTTTGGCCAGGGACGTGAACAGAAATTCAAAGGGTCAATCGTCCAACCGATCCGCCAATTCTGGCATAATAACCTAATATTGGTATTCCACTTGTTTCATACCTCGAGACACATGTTAAGACATCAGTCAAGACACATGTCTCACGTACTTTTGCTGAAGACACATGTCAAGATACCAGTCAAGACACATGTCATGCTTATACTTTCCAAGACACGAGTCAAGACACAAAACTTACGTTCAATTCTGGAGCATCCCTAAGAATTTTAAGGTAACCTCCCAAGGTTATATCCATTTTGTTGTGCCATGTATTAATCATGCCACAAGAATTTCAGTACCATCAACGGCGTATCAATGAGATCTGTCACTATTGTTCGATGATACTTCATTTCTGGAACCCGTATTTCATATATTCATGACCATAAAGGACGCCATTCGTATCACCCATGTATACGAAGGTTTTCCTTCAGTCTAATGCTACGATTAGTCAACGTCCATAACAGATTATGTACAGCGATATTCAGGCTACTGAATACATTCAACATGAGTTTCCATCAGGAATATCTGTACAATAATTATGCTTTACAAGCACGTGTTTGTTACTTCATAGCTGCGAAGATTCTAGCTATTATTGATGACACGGCTTCTGAAGTCCCTTACTCATAACCAGCCGATGATTCCAGAATCTTACCACATGTATTCTACAGTAACCTTTTAGGTGGAGGACGGTACCATGAGATTATGTGTCGACTACAGTCGATTTAAACAAATCACCATCCATGACCGTCATCTTACTCCATGTACTAACGACGTGTCCAATCGACTTTATTGTGTTGAGCACTTTTACATGATCGGAGTCATGATCATGCTTCTAACAGTGATGAGTGAAAGAGCAGCACATTTCCATGACTGCTATTCGTTCACGACTTGGTCATGCTAAATTCATGATTTTGTATTAGTCTCATAAATGCTCCAAC
Source organism: Glebionis coronaria (assembly GCA_025667525.1). Lineage (NCBI taxonomy): Eukaryota > Viridiplantae > Streptophyta > Magnoliopsida > Asterales > Asteraceae > Glebionis > Glebionis coronaria. The sequence goes on along the minus strand of CM046881.1, from coordinate 350,022,653 downwards.
AACATTATTGACTTAATAAATGAAGTTCCATGAACTCATAAACAAATTCATCAGTGTTTTCATCGAGGATAACCTGATTTTCTCTAAGTCTAGAGAATAGCAGGAAGACCACATGTGCACTATGTTGCAAATTCTACGACAGGAGAAATTTCACCCTGAATGTTTCTAATATAAATTCTGGTTGATTATAGTGACACGCTGAATCACATGGATTCTCACGGTTAATCTTACCATGACTCAGCTCATGCGTAAAGGTGAGGACCCTACACTACGTTAGGTGTTCCAAGAAAATTCTACGAAAGAGAAGTTTAATTTCAGACTCATAGGTTTTGCAAACTCCTACGTATCAAGTTTCTATGAAGCAAGACACAGTTACGTTCATATTCGAGTACCTGTAATACCGACAGGGTAAGATAGAACACCAACAGACTAGGATGTCTTCTTTTTGTTTCCATCATAAGAAACTATGGAAAAGAAATGGGACAAGATCCCCATGGATATTGGTTACCAGATTTCCGCAAACACACAAGAAACACGAGGCTATCTGGGTTATTGTCAATAGTTTGACCAAGCTTGGAGAATCCTTACATCCGTAGGGATTTTAGAGTCAGCAGATCTTCAGACATTTTCAACCGAAGGATCATCTGATCACTTGGTAATCCCTCAGCTATCGGACAAGACAAAGGTTTGCATTGTGTTCCTTATTTACGTTCACGTTCCCATTCTAATTTTACGACTGGCCTTTACACTCACGTTCATGACACTATTAACGTTCATGATCGTATCCTGGCTTACGATTTTACGTTCATTTTCGTTCTGGGAGGTTTTGCAATTACTTGAGAGACCAGACTCAAGTTTAGTATAACTCTCTATCCTCAGACAGACGTTTCACGTCATATTCCATGTCTCACCTTATAGCGTTTGGCGTTACCGCCGCCGTATTCCATGTTCACGATATGTTTCACATGTCATGTTCATTCCACGTTCCTCATATCACGTTCACGATATGTTACACGTATCATCGATCACGATATGTATGCTCATACTATACTCACCGTATCCCCACGTATCACGTTCAAAATTGTTCACGTATCACGTTTACAATTTTTCAGGTACTACGTTTCAGTATGTCTCGCGCATCATTTCTAAGACTTTACTATTATCAGTTACTCTAGGTTCTTTTGCATCATAACATTTCAGTTACCTTGCACGTTAATTCTTATCCCCTCGATCAAATTTAGGGGATCTATCTTACGTTGATACCCAAGAACTTTTACCTCTTGTCAAGGTCAGAAGGACCGAGATTATCATATGTGTCAAGATCTAGTAGAGGAACCGTTCCGAGAGGAAAGCCATTTGGAAACGGAGGAGTCCATCTGGATTTTATCCTCTCTTCCTTCCATAAATTAGTGATGTTCTTCTGTCACGTCACGTTCCATGTCCTCTCTAGCCATGTCATGTTCCACGTTCCTTCTAGCATGTCAACTTCATGTCCTTTGGTCTTGCATACCTTTCCAGTTTTGATTCGGGTATGTTCCTCTTTCAGTTATTTTATTTATAATTCGGGGACGAATTATTCTTTTTAGGGGGGAAGAGTTGTAAAACCCGCATGCTTTTACCATGAACAGTATACTAATAATCATACGTACAAGATTAAAACATTCCTTTTATAACATGAATACATTCACGAATATTAATTACAAGAACTACGTACGTGTTATTACACGATAATGATTATATACGTATTAATAAACCATAAGTATTAACCATAATAATTTTAATCACGAACATGAAATCATGAACTTTAAATCACGAACACGTAATTACGTTTGTAATTATTATAATACGATTAACATCGGTTATGTCCAAGTATTTAGTTATAACACGAACAATTAATTAGGATACAACACGAAAATACTAACGTTTGAACACGTGATTTATTAAACATGAGCAACGCTCAGGTTTTACCCATGGGCTCTTGTAAGCCGCGATCAAGGAGGAAGAGGGGCCCAACCCAACTTGATTTATTTACCAAAATAACAAACGGAAATACATAGACTTTCATTTACAGAATTTATAAAAAAATAAAAACCCTAGCCTCCTCCATGCCTCTCCCTTTGGCCGCCAGCTACAGGAACGCCAAGGGTAGTGTTGGTTTGATTTGATGATTGATATTCGGGTAGATTGCGTTCGTGTTCTTTATTACTTTTATCACGTATTTGGTAAAATATCAAAACCTTCATCTTTAATTTATGTTCTTGTTTTTTTATGACATTGATAATTAAAACATAAGAACACATGTTGGATTTTTAATCAAGAAAAACGAGTAATGAAACACGGTTTTTGGTGGGGTTTTGTTCGGCCGAAACACACGAGCCGAGAGCTTAAAGCTCTCGGCTTGGTTCGAATGGCACCAACAGCCGAGACCAAGGGTTCTCGGCGTGGTTTTGTTTGGTTAGGCAACAAGAAACAAGGACTCTGACTCACGTCAGGGTGGCCTTGTGGTTTGTTCGTGGGTCTAGGAAGCAACAGCAACACCACCGGCAACAGCCGGTGGCTGTTTTGTTAAAACAGTGGAAACCGCAGCCAAGACAGTGGAAACCACCGTCTTCAACCGGTGGTGTGTTTGGTTCCTAAAACGGTTAGCCAAAGCAGCACAGGGGGAACCACCGGCTTAAGCCGATGGTGATTTTACATGGACTGTGGCAACCGGCTAGGCCGGGTTGCCACTGTCAAGGGTTTGTTTGGTTCAGCTAATATGTTAAACACGGGTACGGGCACGAGACGAATTTTTACAATCATATTTTTTTGCAAGTATATTATATATTTTTACAAGGAAAAATTAAATTAGTTAGAACATGGACTAGTAATTAATTTGATTTATCATGGACTTAGGTTATATTTTATTTTAATTAATAATACATGTATTTGACCTAAGTATTAATTAATTATTTAAAACATGACATATAATTAATTTATTTTTATGACTTAGGTTATATTAATATAAATATTAATACATGTTTTAACCTAAGTATTATATACACTTTAATTTAATTAAATCATGATTATATCCAATTAAATCGTATAACATAAAGTTTATTTAATTAACATGTAATAATTAATAAACTATACTATTAATCACATGACTTAGTATATTTAATCAGTGAAACATAAGCTTATTTATTAGCTTATTAATTCAACTTATTTATAATTATGGAAACTTTCTATTTCAGGAAACTTACTATTTTTGGAAACTTTCTATTTTTGGAAAATATCTATTTTAGGAAACCTGTTACTTTTAGAAAGTTACTTATTATTACACAACAAGTATACTAATACAAGAAATACAATTAATACTTAATCAGAATATCCAAAATACATGATGAACACAGCATAACGTTAAAATCAGTAAAACAAGACATGAACATATAAAACAAGCTAAGACACGATATAAAATCAGTTACGTACTCAGTAATCAGAATACTTTATACGTATACTATTTATGTAGCATTAGTGAGATTGAAGTAGGACTCTTTTCCGTTCGTCTTCTTCATTCACTGGACTTAAGGTACGGATTCTCCGTGCTTTCAGTATGGACTTTCTTTCCTTATTAGGATTCCCCGCATGCAGCCAACTATTTTCCCAGTATATGTCTTATATGTTTTGATTTGCTTATGTTTAATTAAATGCATAAGCCATATACATGCATGACCAGTTTCACCTAGTTATGGAGGTACCATAACCATAACACTAGAGGCACAAGTGTTATGACTTCACCACGGCGGAGTGATAGCTCGTGGCGTCCCTTTCAGCTTTTGGCCATATTATTATGTTATCATGTGGGGCGTATGGGTGAATCCTACTTAGATGTTTCAGTCAGGGATTCATGGTGAATGAGGTGTGTGCCTTGCATCCTTCACAAGGAGATGATCCCTCCTACCCACTTACCAGTTAATTAGAGGGAATCCCTCTAATTGCATGATGAGGTCTCCCCTCCAAGTAATTATGCATGTTATTAACCTCTTGACCTGTATTGGCTTTTGGTACATTAACTAACATATTTTCATAAGTAACATAAGCTATGTTTTCAGAACTAAAACCAGTTAACGTGACAGACAACTAGGTTTTCCAGGACTTATACATTTCCGCTTCTGTTAGTCTTATTTATGTTTCAACCATTTATACTATGTCATATATCCGTGCACTAAGCGTTATGCTCAGCCGTTACTTTCCTTTCCATGTCCCAAAACAGCAGGTACCCAAGGACGGACTCGAGTATTTGGAGGAAGTGCATAGGATGGAAGCTGCCATAGACTTCTTCTCCTTTTGCCTTCATATACTTATTCTTATTTATTCATTCATTCATTTCAGTTACTTTATTCATGTTTTGGGCTTATGTTTGGGTACCGATGTTTGATTTCGGTTTTCCCTATGGTCATGTATGTTTTACTACATATTACCTTGCATGCTTTGATGACACGCCATAATTACGCGTAAAAGTCCACTTATCAAAGTGGGGTGTTACAGGATCCTCTACAACCTATAGCTTTGCCTCCATTGGATCATCAACCATATAAGGTTCATCATGGGCTTCCCTATCCGAATGCATCTCATTGGGATCCTCTTGAGCAATGCCCATCATAGCAGGAGTGAGAGGAATGGTAGGACGAAGATAAGTGTAAAACCAACATATAAATACCATGAACAGTACATCACATAGAATTACGTATAAATTAAAACTTTCCATTTATATATTAAACACATGTCACGAATACTAATTACGAGAAACTACGTATGTAATTAATACACGATAAATAATTATTACGTATAATAGTTATAAAACGAATATTAAAACACGAACTATCACGAACATTAAAACACACGAAAAATAACTTAAAATGAACAAGGCCTGGTTTGGCCTTGTTGGGTCCTTGTTTACGTAGCAACCAAAGGAGAGGAGGGCCCATCCTATTTAAAATCTAACTAGTGTAAACTAAGACACATAAATTCACTTTATAGAACTTTTAGAAAAAATAAAAACCTAGCCCCCCTTCTTGGTTCCTCCCTAGCCGCAACATCCACAAGAGAAAGAGGGAGAGATCATGTTGATTTTGATCTTTGGTTTAATTGGTGTTCGTGTTCTATTCCATTCCATTCACGCATTTGGTAAAGTTTAATTGGTTTAATTGGTGTTCGTGTTTTAATCAATTATAAACACATGATTTTCATCTTAAAAACAAATGATAAACATGTTTTTGGAATTATTAAAAAAACAAGAAAAAGAGTGTTGTCCCTAATTTTGTGATGATTAAACAAGAGATAAAGAAGAGATTAGATGAAAATAGATGATTTCTAGAGAGAGAAAGTAGAGAGAGAAAAGAGAGAGATATGTGAAACTTAGGGAGGATTAGATTTAGAATAATGAACAATCAACACCCTTCCTAACATGCTAGGAGGGGTATTTAAAACCCCCCTAGATGTGGTCTTGTTTATGGACTATATTGTTTGGTCCAGGCTTGAATAAATGCTTAGTACCTTGAAAGAGGCCTTTTAAGCTAGCCATCAAGCCCGTAATGTCACGACTATTTAACTAACTATTACAACGTTCTAATAAATGTTACAATAAAAGCTTATGACCGAACATTCTCGTTTGACTCAATATTTTGAGGCTAACAATCTCCCCCAATGTGAGGTTATTCCTCTTTAATATTTGGAGATCCATGGAGATTACTAATCTCGTCATAAGTGAGTCTTGAACGTGTAATAGTAGTCTCGTTCCTACATGTTGTGATCTTTGAGCCTTTGTCGTTGTTTTTCGACATTGTCTTTGATCTTGAGATCTTCAAATCATCCTTGACTTGTATTTGACATCTTGCAATCTTGTGTCTTCATCCACATGCTCATACTTCGCACCATCTTGAAAGCTTGATAACAACTTCCTTTGAAGAAAGGTCATTCCTTGACATTAATTGATAAGGAAGATTTTGTTCATCAGAGTTGCTGAAGTCTTTAGCTTTCTTTATTGTTGAATATATCTTTGGGCATGAGTATGTGGTTTTGAATCTTCGACTTTGTTGAGTAGACCGTAACGCCACCTTCTTGAGACAAAACATAGACACAGACCGAATGGTTCACATTCGTCCTAAATAGGTAGCGTTTTACTTTCGGTCGGTGAAGACCGTTGGACGATATTAAATACCGTACCTGTGATTAGGTAGATTCAATTAAGAATCTTCTTGACTGGGTTTCACGGCTATACTAGCCGTTCTCTTAAACTCGGCCGTCTCAAAGCAAGACTGCGAACATAAAGAGTGAATCAATTGGATAAATATCCGCTTGATTAAAATCATCAGTTCAAATTCCTGGACTAAGTTTGATTCTTAAAGAATCTTACCAATGTTGCTTTCCAGTTAACACAGGCTTGATTCATAAAGAATCTCGCAAGTTACCTACCGTAGCGCTGTTTGATGTTGACGCTAGAAGGATTTCCATTCGTCACTGTGAATATTAACGAATATCACTCTGAATGTTCTGGAAAGACCATAAAGATATTGCGTAGAAACCTTAAACGAGTTTGAACCAATTCAGAATCAAACCACTATTGCTTTTCAGTTTACACATGTTCAATTCTAAAAGAATCTTACACGTGACCTACCATAGTGCTGTTAGATGTTAACACTAGAAGGATTTGCACTCATCGTTGTGAGTACTAAGTAGTATCACTCTGAGAGTTCTAGAAATATCGCAAGGATATATCCTAGGTCTCTCTTTATCGTCATTCCGTTTGTCCTAACGATATTTGATTGATCTATTGGCTCTAGACTCGATTTGTGCACTTTTAGTGGTCGGAGGCTGGAGCAGATGCCACCTATTCAATATCAACTATCCCGGAGTGATAAAGTCAATAGAATTTATGTTCATCTCTTTGACAATAAAACAAACTTCTTTTGAGAGAAGCATGAGTCAGCTCTGAAGGGTTTGTGCATTACATCACTGGGTCCAAGATGCATTGTCTTCATGATGTGTTGACCTGGTTTCTGCCTAAGTTATATGGAGGCTTCTTTCTTTACACCCTTTATCCTTACATTTCTTTTTCATTCTTCAACCCCTTCAATACTTACCATGACATCATCACTAGCACCTTGTTGTGAATGTTCAAGTGCTAGCATCAGTACTTAGTCGGCAATCACCTACGTTCACATTCTACTCCATCTTTCCTAAGGACTTCTAATAATCTATTGAATTATCCCTGGGAAAATCCCTCTGGTTCTGGTGGGATCATAGGACTTAAACCTAACAACCCTCTTGACACCAATAACGTCGTGAATTAAAGATGTTGTGGGTATTTGATCGTAACCATAAACCAGTTCAAATTCTAACAAAGTGTTTGAAAAACATTTAACACCTTGCTAGTTTTGTCGTTTCAGAAAAGCTCCCCCTTTACATGTGCATCGATAGTCGAAAGTGTTTCGCACATGTGGGTAAGAGTTAAAGTGCTCGAGTCTTATAAATTAGATCACATTTTAATCACATTTTCTCCCCTATCTATAATATATAAAATCTTTAATATTAGAGATACCAAATTTGATTAAAATATATCACTTAAAAATAGTCTTGAAAAACTTCGGGAGAAAAATGTGTCTATGTAGCATGAATCTTTGGAACGCTCCCCCTCAAAATTGATCCAGTTGAATTGTCATTGTGAGGATGTGATCCATATTTCACTTTTTAAGGATAGGATTTGTTGAACACACAATTTTAAAAGATTTTGAATAATCATTGAGAAATTCTTGAAAAACTTGTGTTCAACGCTTTATGAAAAATCCATTTCTTTTTGATGATATGGTTTTTCTAAAGCATAAACTTGAGTTCATCTAGTTTGAATGTCTTGACGAATCCACTCAAGTGTAAGAAGATTTATCTTCTTTTGCTGAGGGTAAGCGCACTAAATTGTACACTCCCTCGTGAATATGGATCCGGATTGCAATCAAAAAGTGACTACAAGCCATTGTGTTGAGCTCAAAACGTTGAATGTTTTGTGACAAGCTCAACCCTAGATAGATTCCTCTACCCGTTGTTAGAAAAATTGTCCAAAATAGACGTTTTCCTTTATTAAAAGTAGAAATGACATGTTTTGAAAAATATTTACAACTCGAGCTTTATGTACACACCCGTGTCTTTATTGAGCAACATTTCTAGGTACGTGCATATTATCGATACTGAAAGACATGTCGAGAAGAATATTTTAGGATTTTCAAAGATTTTTTATTTTGTGTTTTGCTTTTATATGTTTTATATTTTTGTATTTTCCTTTTCAATGATATTTATAAGTAGATGTTTGATAGATGAATCAAACAGGTTTCTTTGCCAGAATCTCCAGTTCTGTTGGAGTCAAACATCTCATACCAATTTGCCTAACTAGATACACAAACCTCTCTTTTGAAAGAGCTTTTGTAAACAAGTCAGCTAATTGGTAATCAGTTCCAAAAAAGTATAATTCAACGATACCCCTTTCCACTTGTTCCTTAATGAAGTGATATCTGACATTAATGTGCTTCGTGCGGGAATGCTATATCGGATTACAAGAGATGGCTATGGGGGACTTTGAGTCAGAGACATAGGTAATTTATCAAATTGGAAGCCATAATCCGTGAGTTGTGTTCTCATCCAAAGAACTTAAGCACAACACGTAAATAGAGACACATACTCCGCTTCGGCTGATGACGGTGACGTGCAATCCTGCTTCTTAGAAGACCATCCCAGGAGATTATCTTGACCTTGAAATTGTGCACCACCAGAAGTACTTTTTCGTGTATCAAGACACCCTAAATGATCAAATTTGAACAGGCCGTTAGAAAGAAACCGATTTCCCTCGGATACTAGAGTCCCAAATAAATGGTATTATTGAGGTACCGAAAGATCCGTTTAACCTCCTTAAGGTGCTTTTCAGTGGTTCGTGCTTGATATCGTGCATAATAACATGTAGCATGTGATATATCTGGTCTGCTTGTCGTTAAGTACATGAGGGAGTCGATCATGAAACGATATTTCGTTCGATCTATGGCATCTCCCTCCAAATCAGCATCTAGGGATGTGGTTGATAATGGTGTCCTAATAGGGTCACATAAGGTCATACCATGCTTTTTTGATTATCTCTTGACAGTACTTAGCTTGGTTAATAAAGATACCACTTGGGGATTTGTGAATTTGAATTCCTAGAAAGAATTTTAGTTCGCCCATCATTGACATTTCAAATTTGTTGTGCATTACTTTTTCAAACCATTTTGAAATTTTTAGGTTTGTAGACCCGAAGATAATGTCATCGACATAAATATGCACAAGCAAAATGTCATCCCCATACTTATAAGTGAACAAAGTTAGATCAATGGAAACTTTTGAGAAACCTTTGGATACTAGAAATTTTGAGAGCTCGTCGTACCACGCACTCGGAGCTTGCTTAAGTCCATGAAGTGCTTTGTAGAGACGATACACCTTGTTAGGATAAAGAGGATTAATGAATCCTTCCGGCTAAGTGACATAGACTTCTTCCTTTAAAGGACCGTTAAGAAATTCCGTCTTTACGTCCATTTGATAAACAATAAATCCCTTATGTGCATCATAAGCAAGGAAAATCCTCACCGCTTCCATACGAGCTACTGGTGCAAATGATTCTTCAAAATCAATACTCTCTTTCTAGCCACACCCTTTAGCCACTAGCCTAGCTTTGTTCTTGATGATTGTGTTTTCTTCATCCATCTTTTTTTCCAGACCCAACGAAGATTTAATGGAATCACATCGTATGGTCTGTTAACAAGTTCCCATACTTTAATTCTTTCAAATTGAAGAAGTTGATCTTGAATCGATTCAATCCAAGCATTATCAGCCATGGCTTCTTTTATGTTTTTCAGTTCACCTGTACTCACGACGAGTGCGAATATACAAACATCGCCATAGGTTTCTAATTGTCGTCTTGTACGAACAGGCTGTGAAGGGTTTCCAATTACTTGAACCAAAGAATGATATCGGGTCTAATGATGCGTTGAAGGATGCCATTGGTAAAATGTATGCATATTTGACGGATCTACATGTCGAGTAGAAGACTCTCCAGTTTCATGTATCGGTGTACCGAATGGGTTGATAAAGTCGTCTTTGTCATTTAATGCATGGTCTTCTTGATTTGTGTTCTATGGAGCAATGAAAATAGTTGTGGATGTTGTAGGATCAGTTTTTGATGTGATATTCCGAGAAGGTAAATCTGCACCAACCCGTGTTGAAGTAGATGAACTTGTATCCTTTTGTTGATGATCGGTATCATCATTCTTATCATTAGTGACAGCGGAAGACTTTGATACAACATGTTTCTCCCTAGTGACATATTCATCATACATTGGTCCATATAACATTTCTAACTCTTCGTCATTTAATGCATGGTCTGCTTGATTTGTGTTCTCTGGAGCAATGAAAGTAGTTGTGGATGTTTTAGGATCAATTGTTGAAGTGATATTTTGAGGAGGTAAATCTGCAGAAACCCGTGTTGAAGTAGATGAAGTTGTATCCTTTTGTTGATGATGATCGGTAGCATCATTCTTATCATGAGTGACATCGGAAGACTTTGATACAACATGTTTCTCCCATGTGAAATATTCATCATACATTGGTCCATCTAGTATTTCCAACTCTTTAATTGTCGTGTCGACTGTCATATATGCTTTTGGAACATTTCCTTGAAGCAGCTTTGAACTTGACGGTCATTGTTGTGGTCTTGAGTTCCAAGTTCCGTGCGGTTGTGCACATAAGTCTTTTGTCGTTGTGGATCGTGACTTAGACTGTTTTGTTCAAGTGCCATTACTTTTAATTCATCAAATCTGATATGAATAGTCTCGACTATCAATTTTGTTCTCTTGTTGTACACTCTATATCCCGTAGACTGACTTGCATATCCCACTAGAATACATGCATCATCTTTCCCTTTCATCTTGTACAGGTTTTCACCATCTCGTATAATGTAACAAGTACATCAAAAAATGTGAAGATGTTTGAGTGAAGGTTTTCGATCATGAATTATGTGATATGGTGTCTTTTCGTGTCTTGGAATAATTAAGGATCGGTTTTGTGTATAGCATGCGGTTGACACGGCTTCGGCCCAAAAGAATAGTGGAAGTTTTGAAGCGGATAATAATGTTCGAGCAGCCTCTACTAACGTACGGTTTTATCTTTCAACAACTCTGTTTTGTTCAGGTGTTCGAGCAATGGATGTTTCATGTTCAATCCCTTCGGCTTCAAAATAATTCTTTAGAGTTGAATTCAAGAATTTTGTGCTTCTGTCAGTACGAACCACTTTTACTTGAGCTTGAAGACCACGTTGTATCTGCTTAATAAAGTTGATGAGAAATTCGGGTGTTTCATCCTTGGATCTCAAGAAGAACGTCCTTATGTACCTTGAGTAGTCATCGACAATAACCAAAATGTATTTCTTCCCATTGATACTTTGAACACGCATGGGACCACACAAGTCCATATGAAGGAGATCTAACCGTCCTTTAGAGCTTTGTGTAGTCTTTGACTTGAAACTACTTCGTTTAGCTTTACAAAGCTCACAAGAAGAACAAAGATGTTCTTTGATGAATTTCAATCTTGGAAGGCCTCGCACAATATCTTTCTTGGAAAGCAAGTGGATGGTATCAAAATTGAGATGAGATAGACGTTGATGCCATAACCATGCCTAATTCGTTGAAGCTTTAGCCACGAAGCAAATTAGAGTTGTAGAAGTTGTGTCTTGAAGTGAAATAGTGTATAGATAAGTACCCCGTGATACGGTAAGTAAGTCATTCCCATCATAATCACGAACAAAACATGTCTTCTTTCTGAAAGCAACCTCCAAATCTGCATCACAGAATTAACGAACCGAGAAAAGATTGTGATTTAGCCCTTCGATGTAGTATACCATTTTGATCGTTATATTCCCTTGAACAAAATCTCCATATCCTAGGATCGGTGCGAATTGATCATTTCCGAATCGGACCGTACCCAGGAACTTCTCCACGAATTTAATTAAAAGCTTGAGATTCCGCGTCATGTGTTTCGTGCATCCGGAGTCTAGTATGAAGAGAATTATTTCAATCACCTATAGAAGAATTAGAACACGATGGAGCATTTGCTAAATTGGATTCCATGTTAGTTGTGATTTCTGATTCATTAGTTTCCCTATTTTCAGCACTAAAAGGCACACTAACACTTGTTGTCACGTTTTCCTTCCTAACCTTAGGCATCCATTTATATCCTGGAGGACATTGATTAGCAAACCACCATTTCAAAGACTTGCTAGCAGACTCATATAATTCCCTGATTCTGCTTCTAGGTTTCTTAGTGGTGGAGTCTGATGCAATACTTTTCTTAGTGGCGGTTGCACCAGAATGGTCCACTTTGCATTTGGGTTTACTAGCATTAATAGGCATCGCAACTTGCTTCTTAGTTCTAGCATCTAAGCCTTTCACATTATTCATAGCACACATATAATGATCAACATTAGCACATTTTCCACATTTCACACAAACAAACTTAACATTTAAAGTATTCGAAGTAGTCGAATCATTTAAATCGTCATTACATGCGATTAAAGACGTTTTATTCTTAGAAACATTCAAATTCCTAGGGTGGTCTTCTACATCTTCATCTTCCCTTGACTTTTGTTTTTCTAAACCTTTTCATGCATTCGAGTGCTCTAAAGCTGAGGCCGGCTAAAACTAGTAGTAGGGACTACTCCTGTAGTACAAGACACACGTCTATTAGTGTTTCTAGAAGTCTGAGGCTAGTGACTATCTTTGTTTTGTGTGGGTTTAGTGCCTAATTGATACATCCCTCGTTTGATCACATTTGTGCTTTGTGCTTGAATAACCGTTTTGGGACGAGTCTGTGGTAACATATGCTTCCCATCCGTCTTGGGGGCAAACCCAGATGTTGCAAATGAAGAATTTGAGAAAACAGATGGTTTTCCCTAGAGAGAGGATTTAGTCACTTTATACGCATTGGGTTGTCTCACAACAGGTTTCTTAATTCTAGGTTCCACAATTTTCCCACCCATTTTAGCAACGAGTTTCTTCAACTCTTCAATTGCTATGTCTTTTTCTTGTAACTGAGCTTTCAAATCCGCAATATCAAGACTTTTTTCGTTTAGTAGTCGACATGACTCATATAATTTTACTTCTAAAGGTGTATCATTTGAAAAGCTGCCAACTTTGTTTTGCAAAGAAAGTTCAAGTGAACGAAAATGTTTTTGAAGATAATCATATCTGTGTTGAATTAACGAAAACTCTTTTTGGTCAACTTTATTCGAAAGCTCAGTTTCAAGACATTCACACTCTTTGACCTCATCAAGATATTTGCATGAGACATCAGAATATTCATCTATATCAGCACAAGATGTAACATAAACACACATAATATCTTTTGAGAGGCATTCTTGCAAGAGTAGGTCATATGCTATAGAAAAATGGTCTCTTTAAGGTTGATGGTCGTCAATTTATTTATCAAGAGATTCCACATATTTCAAATCGTCAAACATTTTGATTGTAGTGATTTTACTACCCTTTAGGAAAAGAGAGTAAATAGGGCAAGTATTAACAAGTGATTTAGGAAAACCACAAGTAAGTGACCCAAAGTGAGGATCGTTCTCAAGGAGGCTAGTGTATTGTGTAAAAATAAGATTAAGTGTTTGTGATTATATTGATGAGAAAAGGAAAATAGAAAAGAGATTAGAAGAGAATGACGGTTACGATTATGAATTAAACTAAGACGAAAAGTCGTGCACGCAAAACCGTAAAAAGTGACCAAATTAAAAATTATCCTAAAAATTCCTAGAAAATTGCAATAAATCCTAAAAAATGTAATTAGAGTTTACAAAAAAAATAAAAAATTACTCAAACCTTTTATTTAACTAAATATTAATTTTTAATGCTAATTAAAGCCGAAAAATCAATTTATTTAACAAAAAGCCCAAAATGAGATGTTTTAACTTGTAAACCTGTAAAATGACTTAACTAAATTTAAAACTATTTTTGAAAATTTTAAAATTAATTAAAACTATTTAAAAACAATTAAAAACTATTAAAACTTAAAATAATTCTAAAAATTTATCTAATGACAATAAAATTAATATAAAAATTGAAAAATTCCTAACTTAATGTATTTGAACTAAGAAAAATGAAAAACTTGTAAAAATCTAAATTTTAATTTTTAATAATAAAATAATAATAAAATATTAATTACAATCCAAAATTTATAAAAAGTTCTAAAAAGTTGCAAACTAGTTTATTTTAACCTAATTAAAACAGAAATGGACTTGAAATTACAAAATACCCTTATTGGGCCTTGAAATGGGCCAAAAGTCCAAACAGACCCCTTAATGGGCTTTTTATGGCCCAATAAGAAAAATGTTGTCCAAATAAACCCAAAACATCCAGTTTGACTTAAAATTCGATTTTGAGAACAAAACTCTGAAGGCCCAAAAGCTGAAAATGTGTTTAAGCTAGCTTATTTCAAAGCAGCTTATTCTTAATGGGCTTTTTGGCCCATTAAGCTATAAGCTAATGCCATAAGCTAAAATTTGACACACAAGTTTCTTTTGAGTTATTAAAGAGATCTGTAAAAAGAAAAATTGAAAAAGCACAAGAAATAAGCCTGAAATAAGCCAAGACTCTCTTCACAAAACGACAAAATAGTCGTTTTTGAGTTCTAGACCACCTCAAGTGCTGATTCAAGTTTCAAAAGGTTTTAAATGACTTAATTAAGAAAAATAACCAAAAAGTTTTCCAATAAGCACAAGCAATATGCCAGAATAAGAAATTAAGCACTTATGTAAAAGTCAAGTTGATTTGTTTTCTAGTCAAACTTAAAAGCCAAACCCTAATAAGCTCCAGATCAAATCAATGGGTCAAATAAGGAAGATCTATCACAAAAAATAAGTGTTGCAAGTCTGGATAAGCCAAAATGGCTTATGAATAAGCTGTTTGATAAATTTCACTAGTAGGGGCTAGTTTTGGAGGTTCAGCAGTAGGAAAAGTTTCCACCGCTTGACCTTTTTGACTTTTTGTCTTTTGTGACTTTTTTGTGGATTCAGGTTAAGCAAAGGCACCCAAGTGATCAGTTAATCACAAGGAGTCAATAACAACAACAAAAACACAAATTCATTCAGCCAATCAGTGCAGATAATTCAAAATATCACCAGACATGCACCAGATATGCACAATAAGCAGTTATACTTCAAAAGCTGTTTTAGCAAGATTCAGCCAACCAAATTGCACCAAAAGCACACACAAGCTATATTAAACTTAAATAAGGACAACTTAACTTGTTTTATACAGTGGTTTAAAGAATTAAGCTAGTTTCATGCATAAACAGGTTTCTAACATAAGCAGGCAAACACAAGAACTTTTTACTGATATACTTGACCACAAATCAAAATTCCAAGCTTCAAATTTTACTAACAGGTTATAATGGTTATGATTTAGAACTTGTTACCCTAAGTCTAGGCCTAGAACTAGGTGTCCCCAAAATCACAGCTCAAAACAACAAGAAACCAAGATTTTATACCCCTTTGTTTGATTTTAGTGTTCAAGAACTCAAAGCATGCAGTTTATCACTCAACTTTATCACTTATATAAGCACAAGAACAACACACCAGCATACACTTACCCAATTACACAAAATCCTCAAACAAGCAGTAGACCCAACCACCATTTTAACTTTTTCAAATCAAGATTTACCGAAGCAAAAACGTTTTCAGGTTGGCACATGCATACATAAGCATCAAATCAACTAACTTAAGCCTAAACAACAAGATTTGGAGCACAAGAATAACACATACTAATAACTGAAAATTCATTCTTTGAAGTGTGTCTAATCAAATTGATCTCCGGTTAAAAGTGTGACTCAATCGTTTTTGGTGAATAAAAGAAGGTTTGATTATCTATTTCTACTTAAAAGGTAAAAGCGAAACGTAATAAAAATAAACCAAAAACAAATAACTAATAATAAAGGAGCAAAACAAATAATAAAACGTAAATTAAAACAAAACAATTAATAAAAATAAAACTAAACGAAGAAATTAACTTTCGACTGAAAAATAAAATTAACCTAATGAAAAAGGATAAAATAAAACTAAGAGGGTACTTAATACTAAACGAGGTAAAAACTAAAGCGGGCACTAAATAAAAGATAAAACTTAAACTTTTGGAAAAAAATACTAATACTAAAAATTGATCAAAAATATAACTAAAAATACGCGAATTTCAGAATTAAAATCGGAACAACTTTCAGATTAATCTAAACGATTACGTAACAATATTAATTACAAAACAAGCTAGCAGGCAAGCTACACAAGCAGCCAAGCAAGCAGGACAAAATGGCGGGAAAAAGGGAAGCATGCAAGCAAGCATGTGTGACAATTTATATATAGTTCGGAATCTATTGGCTTGGCTAGTTTTGAATAATCTATTAGGACCTAACTCGGAATATTGAAAAGAGGAACCTAGTTCGAAATGTCATTTGATACCTAGTTCGGGATGCAAGACTTGTACTTAGTTAGGAAAGTGAAGCAAGCAGGCAAGCAGCTCAATCTTATATATAGTTCGGAATATGGGTTTTGTGTTTAGTTCAGGAAAAGGAAAGCAACAAGTAGTTTGGAATAACTTGGTACTTGACCTAATTCGGGAAGCAATGGTTTCTGACCTAATTCAGATAACTTAACAAACAATTAATTCGGGAAAAGCAATCCTGATGTAATTCGGCAAATGATACAAGTTCACAATTCGGATTAGGCTTGTCACCAACCTAATTCAGAATATGCCAAATTCCACACAGTTCGGGAAAATTGAATGTTGGACCTAGTTAGGGAAACTAGGAATTTGAGGGAATATCCGAACTAGATCAAAAATTAAGCAAAACTAAAATAAGCTAAAATCAAATAAGCACTTATCTAAAAACTTAACCAAATCAATTTTAAGAAAAAGTAAATAAGCCATAATTTAAAAACTTTTAAAAACACTAAATAATAAAAATATTTAAAATTAACTTTTTATAAAATAATTTTTAAAAAAACTTAATTAAATTTAAGAAAAGCACACAATAAGCTATAAAATCAATAAGATAACACAATCAAACACATAAAAACATAACAAACAATCAAATAATCATGACAATAAGAAAATAAGCATAAAGATTAAGCAAAACAAAAAAGGAAGAATGAGAGATTAATTAAAAACTTGATTAAAATTAAAGATCCAACAACACAAATTAAAAACATACTTGGAAATAACTTGAAATTAAAGACAATAAAGTAAATTGACAATATGAAAGTGAATGGAATTAAATGGAAAGACTAATGTGTCAAATTAGCTAACACCTCCTAATGACACATTAGAAGTGTATTTATAGGAGGATTAGTATGTGTTGATCTTTTCTTCCTCTGCTCGTGTTTTTGTCTTTATAAATTCTTCGACTTTATCGACTTTGTCTCGGGATAAATTGAACTCGTCTTATAATTTCTTCCTTTATTAGACTTGAGTTCTTCGACTTCATTAAACATCCGTCTTTAGACTTTTTCTTCGATAAATCTTCAGAATAGGCCTTGGACTTCCGTTCTTTTTTCACTCTTGATCTTTTGACTTCGTCTTTTGTCTTTTTCTTCGATAAAAGCCCGTGAAAGCCCGTGTTTTCTTCCCTTTTCACATTTTGATCCTAAATCACAACAAAAACACAAACCACGCATAATTCCGACATTTACGACATAAAATACACGTTTTGGCTTGGTTATTATTATAATTAAGTGATAAAAGGGTAAGTGTTTTAACACTTATTAAATCCCCTACACTTGACCATTGCAATGCCCTCATGCAATGCATTAATTGCAAAGCAAGTTTTACATTTTCTATCATAATCAATCCACCTTGGCCTTTATTAAACACAAGACATTAAAGAGATAGAAAATTATAAAATATTCAAAGGAAGAAAAACAAGTAAAAAGATCAAAGACTTACCTTAGGGTTTTGGAATGTCATGAATGTTTATCACCCTCAAGTTTCACGTTCCCCATACCAAGTTTCATGTGGCCCAATTATTCACTTAGACTCCCTTATTCCTAGGTGTATCTATTGTTGTCTTAAATGATCACGAAGATGCATTGTTGACTTATTTCGATAGTTATTTAGGCTAAAAATAAAGTAGAACGATTTAATCAATATTTAGCTAAAGGACAAAATCTTTTAAAACTGCTTCTCGGGACCTAATAAAGTTCATATCTTGGCATAACTTGCTTCACGATTTGAGACCTTTCTCGGATCAATATTTGGCATTGACTTCGTACTTCAAATCTTGAGAGACGTTCATGAAATAATGGTATTCTCTTCATAATAGGAACTTCTTCACTTGAACTTTTTGAGAGATTCTTCATATTTGGACCACGACTTCTTCATTTTTCTCCAATCTTTATTTGGGATTTTGATATACAATGATCCGCCTCCTTTTAGGACCTGTATCTATTTATCCTCATACCTTATTAGGGTCTTTTCGGATTGACTTCTCCATGATCTTTAGGGGAGTGTTTGCTTTTCATCGTGTGTCTCGATCCTTCATATTGATTTTTGATAAATGAATCTTCACATCTCTTTGGATCTTTAGCATCAAAATGTAGCCCTCATGCCTTGTTAGGGCCTTTTCGGACTTGCCAATCTTCACATCCCGATTCAATAAGTTATGCCTTGGCTATGACCTCTAATTAATACCGAGCGACTTTTAAACGATCTTGGGCTAGAAGCTAAGTAACTTTTCAAATCGTACAACCTTATTTATTGCAAATATATATATTAACAAGCGATGGGAGAAAAAGCTCATAATCAACTCACATAAATTCATGAAAGAATACCAAACTTATAATTGACTCTATCATCTCTCGTTCTCCACAATTTAAAATCTCAAGGAATGAGACTCGTGGATGCTTAGCCAATTAAATCAAAGTTTTGGGTTTTCAAGTAATCTATAGGATCGTGCAACTTCTTAGACTTTTTCAAGTTTAGAATTCGCATTTTAAAGTTCCCTTGATAAACGACTTTCTAGGATCAATTATAGGAACTTGCGAAAAGTTCTTGTTCTTAACCCGTAAGAGTTAAGACTTTCGAGTTTTAAAGTTCCCTATATAAAAGCCTAGCAAAACTTGACTTAAACACGTTAAGGATACTAGCTAGAGTAAACTTAGATAAGTAAACTCAGGTTGAGTCTAAAGATTCACAACGTTTAAAAATTAAAACCACTTTAATAAAATTTACTCTAGCAAAGAAAGAAAATAACTAAACAAAAGTAAATACTACTAGGCCAAAATAGATCAAAAATCTTGAAAAATGTCGAAAAATCAATTTTCCGGTTAAAATGAGGACAAATACAAGGAAAAGCCCACTTAACTTCGATAGAAGTCCCCCTACACTTAATATAAACATTGTCCTCAATGTTTAAGCATGTGGAAGTAACCTCCCCTACACTTAGGAGATTGTTCACTTTGTTTAAATCTTGCTAAGTAAGAGACAACTAAAATGATTCCTATTTCAATCATAAATGATAAAATAATGAATCAAAAGAGTTTAGGATAGAACCGGGAAGACGGGTACACGGAATCACGGGTCGTCAAAAGTCATCAAGAATGGATCTTTGAAAGCTCGAATCCCTGCACATCATAAGAGCAAACACATACTAGGGTCTCCCCCTACACTTATTATAAAAACA
Source organism: Glebionis coronaria (assembly GCA_025667525.1). Taxonomy (NCBI): domain Eukaryota; kingdom Viridiplantae; phylum Streptophyta; class Magnoliopsida; order Asterales; family Asteraceae; genus Glebionis; species Glebionis coronaria. The sequence continues at coordinate 350,002,886 of CM046881.1, read as the reverse complement.
AAGAAAAAGGATAGATGTTACGGTTTGCCTCCCGAGAAGCACTTGTTTTTGGTAACCGAGCCGTGAGCCTGACTCGACCATGATTACAATGCTTGAAGAACATCCACCGGGATCAAATACAAGGTTTTCATCCATCAAGTAGCACAAGCTTAAGGCGAACAAGGCAAGCCAAAGAAGAGTAGGCAAGGTTCCCTTAAGCAAAGGTTGAGCATGGTGGTAGACAATAGGATGAAGTGCAAGCATATATCCATAAGTTCCAAAAATCATTCTAGATGGATACTGAGATGGCTTAAAAATTGTAATACCGGGATCAAACACCTTTTCCTTTAGGGGAAAATAACACTCAGGCTCAGTAGACCTTGAAAAAGATCCACTCATAAATCTCACTATCTCATCCTCAGAAGGTGGATAAAGAGGTGTCAAGACATAGGTACTACGGATATTGGTGTCTTCCGGCTTCTTCTCCTTTGAAACGGGTTTCTTCATATCCGAAGCAGGATAAAGACCATAATCAAAGTCCAAAGGAGGAGAAGCATTCTCATTGGGGAAGTATGTATTGAGAAAACTAGCAAAGTCTTCCTCAAATGAGTAGTCATCCAAAGTAGGATCAAGCATTGTTGGTGTAGGATCTTCATCAAAAGTAGGAACAAGGTCATCATGTGAAGAATCACTCGAAAGAGTATCAACATCATCAAAATCATCATATGTTGGCATGTCTTTATACTCTGAAGTAAAATCATCATAATCGTCCATATCAGAACTAGAATCATAATCATAGTCATCATAGATTGGTGGAGACTCATATATTGGTGGGGGATCAAAATTGGAGAGAGAATCATCCACATCATCTTGGAAAAGTGGATTATTAAAGCAAGAATCGAAAAGAGGATTGTTGTGGACGACAAAATCATCAAGCTTTGTACTTTCACAAGTAGTTGTATCAAGCTTGTCTTGAAGCACATTAATGATATTCGCCGATTCTGTTCCATTGAATTTGTTTGTAATCTTCCCCATCTTAAACACTTGTGCATCATTCCCGACTCTTAGAATGAGTTCACCTTCGGCAACATCGACTAAAGCTTTTCCGGTTCTCAAGAATGGCCGTCCAAGTATTAACGAAATACGAGGGTCCATTTCATAATCAAAAACAACAAAGTCAATCGGAAAAGTGAAGGTGCCAACTTTAACAAACACATCTTCGGTAATACCAACGGGGTAAGCGAGAGTTCGATTTGCTAGCTCAAGAGTCATCTTTATTGGTGTAAGATCGGGTAATGATAACTTTTTCCAAACACTTAATGGAATCAAATTAATACTTGCCCCGAGATCGGCTAAGGCAGTAAATTCTTCGGTTTGGTTAAAAGTACATGGCAACACAAACGATCGGGATCTCCAAGTTTCTCTGGAAGTTCTTTAAGAAGGACATCAGAACAATTATCATTTAATCGATTATAAACAAATTCAGCCATCTTTTCCTTCTTATTAAGCAATTCCTTAGACATCCTAACAAATTTAGACATTTGGGCTAGATCTTCAACAAGGCTAAAGGTGATGGTCACTCCCGAAATCTTCTTCAAAAAGTTTGACACTTGAATGTCATCTTTGGTGAGCAAGTTGTACTTGTCTAGGCATGAAGGATAAGGGATGTTGGGTTTAGGTGGTGTAGGTGTAGACGATGAAGGTTGAGATGATGAAGGTTTAAAGGTGGAAGGTGGGGTTTGTGAAGGGTTTTTCTTGGGTACTTCTTCATTAAGAGGTGGAGACGGTAATGGAGAACTTGTACTAGGCGTGGAAGTAGGTGGGATAAATGGTGGTGGAGGAGGTGTAGATGGAGTAACTTGGAAAGGGATAAAAGGTCCTACTAGAGTTGCTCCACTGCGTGTAGTAATAGCACTCACATTCGCTCTTGGGTTGGTGACGGTATTTGAAGGAAGAGATATTGAAGTAGAGGGTTGAGTGGTTTTGAAGAAACTAGCCATCATATTCTTCAAATCATTCGTTTGATTGCTCAAAGAAGTTTGCATATCATGTCGAAGCTCGGTTCGAATATCATTCCCTTGCTTAGTGATATCTCCTTTCAAGTTGATGATTTGGCTTTGAAGATTCTTAACTACCTCTCCTTGGGTTCTCATGAAAGCTTCAACATCATGGTTATAAGTTGTGGGTGGAGTGATGGGTGGTGCTTGTTGAGCGGGTGGGTGATAAGGATTAGAAGCTCGAGGTGGGTTTGGATTGCTTCTATTGTAGTTGTTGAGGTTGTGGTTTTGAGGAGAAAAACCGGGTGAAAGAAAGTTGTTAGAACGGTAACTTAGCAAGTTACGATCACCTTGAGGTCGGGCTTGATAGCTTTCCGTTGAATAGTTACCATGAGCCGCATACACGTTTTTCGGATTGTCATGAGTAGAAGGACAATCAGTGTATGAATGAGGACCGCCACAGATCTCACAAGAAAGTGCTACAGCTTTAACTTGTTGTTGATTTGTAGCTATGAGTAGGATATTTTTGTTCATTTCGGCCATCATGCGGGTGAATTTGGTCATCTCGGTGTGTGATAATGTAGAAGAAACATTGACTCTCGGGTTATTCCTTGAAGATGCAGATGAATCTCAATTTTTGTGATGAGTAGTCATGTTCTCTATAAGCTCTCTACACTCCTCAGGTGTCCGTTTCATAAATGTGCCACCGGCGGCTGTATTAATCGTATCACGATCACGAAAAGTTAAACCGTCGTAGAAAGTATCAATTAAGGTGACGGGGAGCATATTGTGATTAGGACATCGATCGATCAAATCATTATACCGTTCCCAAGCATAGAAAGGTGATTCATCAGGTTCTTGCGTGAAACCACTGATTTGATTCTAAAGGCTCGTGACCATGGATGGTGGAATGTAGTGCGACAAAAATCGTTGTGTCATCTCGTCCCATGTATGAATTGAACTCTTAGGAAGACGGTCAAACCATTTTTCGGCATGGTGGGATAAGGTGTGTGGAAATAGATGAAGGCAAAAAAATCCATAGTAACCCTGGGCAATTTCATGCTTTGAGTAACGGTAATGAATTTGTCGAGGTGTTTGTTGGCATCATCATCCGGTAATCCGCGAAATTGAAAAGTATTTTAAACTTGTTGGATCATGTGATGCTTCAACGAAAACTCTGGAGCCGTGATTTGCATCGGCGCAATCGGTCCTCCTTGTCCATTCATGGTGGGTTGACAAAGCTCCTCCATCGTTCGAAGGTCGGGTTGAGGGCCATTGTTGTTATTATTCATGTTGGGGTGAGGTGGGTTATTGATGTTGTGCACACCAGCTATATCTAAATCTTCACGAGTCTCGGGCTCAGAATAAGAGGAAGATCTAGTACGCATACACCTACAAAAGAAAAAGAAAAAGATACCAAAGAAATAGAGAACATATATGTACATGTAAAAATAAAATCTTTTTGGTGCAAAACTTTGAAAAAGAAATGTTTTTATGAGTTTTTTAATGTTTTTAGATTTTTGAAAATTTTTAAATTTTTAGGATTTTTGAAAAATTTTGACACGAAAAATAATGTTCATGAGTGAACGGATCCCAAAATTCAACGCGTCTCTCACAGAAAACCGTTAATCTTCACGAAAAGAGCCGGCAGCGGCGCCATTTTAATAACTGAAAATTAATTCTTTGAAGTGTGTCTAATCGAATTGATCTCCGATTAAAAGTGTGACTCAATCGTTTTTGGTGAATAAAAGAAGGTTTGATTATCTATTTCTACTTAAAAGGTAAAAGCGAAACATAATAAAAATAAACCAAAAACAAATAACTAATAATAAAGGAGCAAAACAAATAATAAAACGTAAATTAAAACAAAACAATTAATAAAAATAAAACTAAACGAAGAAATTAACTTTCGACTGAAAAATAAAATTAACCTAATGAAAAAGGAGAAAATAAAACTAAGAGGGTACTTTAAAACTAAACGAGGTAAAAGCTAAAGCGGGCACTAAATAAAAGATAAAACTTAAAATTTTGGAAAAAATACTAATACTAAAATTGATGAAAAATATAACTAAAAATACGCGACTTTCAGAATTAAAATCGGAACAACTTTCAGATTAAGCTAAACGATTATGGAACAATATTAATTACAAAACAAGCTAGCAGGCAAGCTGCTCAAGCAGCCAAGAAAGCAGGAAAAAATGGCAGGAAAAAGGGAAGCATGCAAGCAGGCATGCATGACAATTTATATATAGTTCGGAATCTATTGGCTTGGCTTGTTCGGAATAATCGATTAGGACCTAACTCGGAATATTGAAAAGAGGAACCTAGTTCGGAATGTCATTTGATACCTAGTTCGGGATGCAAGACTTGTACTTAGTTCGGAAAGTGAAGCAAGCAGGCAAGCAACTCAATCTTATATATAGTTCGGAATATGGGTTCTGTGTTTAGTTAGGGAAAAGGAAAGCAACAAGTAGTTCAGAATAACTTGGTACTTGACCTAATTCGGGAAGCAATGGTTTCTGACCTAATTTGGATAACTTAACAAACAATTAATTCGGGAAAAGCAATCCTGATTTAATTTGGGAAATGATACAAGTTCACAATTTGGATTAGGCTTGTCACCAACCTAATTCGGAATATGCCAAATTGCACACAGTTCGGGAAAATTGAATGCTGGACCTAGTTAGGGAAACTAGGGTTTTGAGGGAATATCCGAACTAGATCAAAAATTATGCAAAACTAAAATAAGCTAAAACAAAATAAGAACTTATCTAAAAACTTAACCAAATCAATTTTAAGAAAAATCACATAAGCCACAATTTAAAAACTTTTAAAAACACTAGATCATAAAAATATTTAAAATCAACTTTTTATAAAATAACTTTTAAAAACACTTAATTAGATTCAAGAAAAGCACACAATAAGCTACAAAATCAATAAGCTAACTCAATCAAACACATAAAAACATAACAAACAATGAAATAAGCATGAGAATAAGCAAACAAGCATAAAGATTAAGCAAAACAAGAAAGGAAGAATAAGAGATTAATTAAAAACTTGATTAAAATTAAAGATCCAACAACACATAAAAACTTACTTGGAAATAACTTGAAACTAAAGAAAATAAAGTAAATTGACAATATGAAAGTGCATGAATTTAAATTGAAAGACTAATGTGTCAAATTTGCTAACACCTCCTAATGACACATTAGGAGGGTATTTATAAGAGGATTAGTATGTGTTGATCTTTTCTTCCTCTTCTCGTCTTTTCGTCTTTATAAATTCTTCGACTTTCTCGACTTTTTCTCGGGATAAATTGAACTCGTCTAATAATTTCTTCATTTATTAGACTTGAGTTCTTCGACTTCATTAAACTTCCGTCTTTAGACTTTTTCTTCGATAAATCTTCAGAATAGGCCTTGGACTTCCGTTATTTTTGCACTCTTGATCTTTTGACTTCGTCTTTTGTCTTTTTATTCGATAAAAGCCCGTGAAAGCCCGTGTTTCTTCCCTTTTCACATTTTGATCCTAAATCACAACAAAAACACAAACCACGCATAATTCTGACATTTACGACATAAAATACACGTTTTGGCTTGGTCATTATTATAATTAAGTGGTAAAAGGATAAGTGTTTTCACACTTATTACATACACAAGTAGAACTTAATATCTCACAAAATCTTCTTTTTTTATAGATTTTTAGGATTAGAGTTCAAACCTTATGGATGCACATCCACAACCACGTATGTTTAAGCTGATATGCCTAGCAAAACAAGGCACAAGTTTCTAATATCATGCTGCTAAGAATCAACAAGGTTAGCACAATTATCAAAATAGAAAAATGAAGAAAAGTCTGATTAATGCAAACTTGTTCCCACACCTTGAATATCCCCAAACTATAAGCTCACAACACCTTGATAAGATCCTTATCAGGGTGTATAGACCACTTATAATCAAAAGATTTCTAGGGTTTGAATCAAGGATTTAGGAAAATATCAGATTTTTGAACTTGGAGCAATTTCTTGCACAAAGTTTGAAAACACGTTTTAGGATTCAAGAAACACAAACATATAACAATAATCAGCAAATAATAAGATTGGCACTTAGATTTTCTTCAAACATTCAAACACTTTTCATTCAACATGAACAAGGCTTTACAGAATTTTGAACAATGGAAAAACCAAGAGCAAGCCTCAATGTATGAGGTCCTATGCCTTTTATAGGCTACAATGACTATCTAGAAACATAAAAAAGTAAACCCTAATGCTGTAGAAGTCCCAATTTGCCCTTGAGGATTTTGAATTTTTGCTTGAACATGTGAACTTCTTGGCAGTTTGTGAAGCTGTAAAGTGTGAAGGAATTTGATCAATGGCTTAAAATAAGCTTAAGTTTCAAGCAAGGATATTAGACGTTGGATGGCTGGTAGGTGTTGGCATTTTCTCTCAAAACCATGTACAAGGGTTTAACATGTGACCATGGTGATGATGTGGCATGGGTTTTGGGAGTTGGGTTATGTTTATGATTAGATTAATCATAAATCTGGACACTTTGGTGGCTTAATTTCAAGTAGTTTGGAAAAACCAATTTGGATTATGAATGTCAAGAACATAGGTTTGATCTGTTTTTGTTTTTAAAATAAGTGTTAGACGCCTAAAATTAAACTAATCAGAGATTAGTTAATTTAGTTGTGAGTGGATGACTGAGATGGAGGAAGGGTGGGTTTAGATTTGTTGTGGGAGGTGAGTGGGGCACGTGGCAAGCTACCACTGGTTAAGGTATCTTTTGTGTCGTCCATATTAAGCCCCTCTTTTCTTATTTCTTTGTCATCTGAAGTTTAAATAAGCCAAAACCGGATTCCCTTTTATAACAAAGTTTTACTTTTCACACTTTTGCCCCAAATTCTTTTCCAAAGTATTTTCAGGGGTATTTCTTGCCATTTAATGATTCTTGAAGGGTTGTTTTGGAATTTTCTTCAAACTTTAGGGTCTTCACTTGTATGATTGACTTTTTGGAGGACTAATAATGACAAGTATTCATTTTTGAGGGACCATTCTTGCCAATTCTTCAAAGTGGAGGGCCCTTTTTGTAAATTTGACAAACTTTAAGGACCAATCTTTTAATTATGAATAAACAAGGGTTTAAAGTGTCAGTTCTTCAATATTGGAGGACCATTCTTGTACAATCTTCAAATCTTCAAGGGTTATTCTTGGAAAATCAACACTAGGGCTTGGTTCATTGTGCGGCTTTGTTTCCCGTGTTCGTTTTTGCTTGTTTCTTGTGATCTTTTGTCATTTTCTCAATATCTGTACCTAAAATACATAAGTAACAAACACAAGCATATATTTGGCATTTTTGATGATATTTAATGCATTTAAAGCCCGTTTTAGACGATGAGACTACGTATAAAAGCAGTCTCATCACTCCCCCATACTAAACCATTGTCGTGCCCTCACGCAATGCTAGAATAATGTATCGTAGCACCTCCAAAATTTATTTTTATTCACTTTTATTGAATGATAAACTAGCTACACTACTACTATTACTACCACTTACGTTTTAGACATAATGTACGATTTTCATAGCAAAATGGGACGTTTAGGTTCATAGAATAAGAACACGTGAATGCTTCGTTAGAAATAATTTCATCGTCCTCGATTTTCACCCCGATTCCATGCTAAGCGTGCAATGAGATCATTGTCATTATAAGTTAGAAATGCTAACACTACTCATATGCCCTAATCACGTACTTATCCTCCTATTTTCCTAAGTTGTATTTGTTATATTTTATTTTCTCTTGAATTTTTCACGAAGATACATTGTTTGACTTATGCGATGATAGAGATTTAGGTCTAAAAATAGAGTGATAACGATGTAACCAAGACCATCGAATTAATAACCCCTCCTAATAGACAATGATGTCAAAAAATTAAGTCAACAAGAAGGATCGATAAACACGGTTTTATAACGGTTTTGAACATGAGACTTATTACAAAGTGTAAAACCGCATTCTTTTACCATGAATAGTACCCTTAAGATCGTATGAACATGATTAGAACTTTCCTTTATAACATGTTTACGTTTCACGTACAAGAATTACAAGTATTACGTACGTGTTATAACACGATAAGTATTTATTACGTATGAACACACGATAATTATTTTCCAATAATAATTATAATCCCGAACATGCGATCATGAAATCATGAGCGTAGATTAATCACGAGCTAATATTAATTACGTATATATATTTAGTACGAACACGAATAACTAAGTAACGATCGTAAAATAATTAGAACACGTAATTTACGAACACGATAAAACACGAGAACACACTATTATTTTTAGACACGGAAAAAGGTACGGGATACCCCAAGTGGGGCACCCTACCCGCGGCTACACAAGGTAAACATGAGCTTGGACCATGTAATTTTTACTAAACAAGAATTTAGTGAAAAACATGTTCATTATTTATAAAATCAAGAAAATAAGAAAAACCATAGTTTCTTTTCCTCTCCTTCTTGGCCGCCGGGTTTTGATCACCAAAAGGGGTGTTCGGGTTGATTTTGATATAGGAAATTTTGCAAGGATTCGTGTGTGTTCATCCTTATTTGATCCACGTATTCGGTATAACTTTTAACCCTTTTCTTTTTGTTTGATTTTGATGATCACATAAAATCATGATGTTTTTAATTAAACTAATTAAAAACAATTATTTAAACATGTTAATAATCATGGGGTAAATCAAAACAAGGGTTTAGGGGTGTTTTTGTTTTGGCCGACGACTAACCGAACCCCATAGGGGTCTCGGCCTGGCCTATGTCGCACCACCGAGACCATATGGTCTCGGTATGGTGGTGATGGTGTCACGGCAGCAACAAGGGGCAAGGGAAACCCGACCTTGGTCGGGGTATGGTGATGGTTACGGGTCCGGTTCATGGTTTTTAGTCACGGGTCCGGTTCATGAATTCTTTTCAAGGTTTATGATTTTCACTAGTTATGTTTTAGACTTAAATTAAATTAATAAAAGCATGACATGATTAATTTAATGTACATTACTTAGGTTATAAATTTAATTAGTAATTCATGAATTTTAACCTAAGTATTTATATTTAATTAGACTTTATAATTAATTAATTATTTAAAACCATGACTATAATTAATTAATTAACATGACTTAGGTTATATTATTAATAGTTAATAATACATGTTTTAACCTAAGTATTTTACCTTTATTTAATTAAAATCATGTTATATTTAATTAAATACTTTTAACCTATAGTTTATTTAATTTACATGTAATAATTAATAAACTATACTTTATAATCACATGACTTAGAATAATAATCAGAAAACACTTAAGCTTATATATATAGCTTATTTAACCAGCTTATATCTATTTATGGAAACTTTCTATTTTTAGAAACTTATTTAATTAAGGTAGTTAATCTATTTATGGAAACTTTCTATTTTTAGAAACTTATCTATTTTAAGCAGTAATTCTATTTTTGGAAACTTTCTATTTTTGGAAACTTTCTATTTTTGGTATGGACATTCTTTCCTTATTAGGATTCCCCGTATGCAGCCAACTGTTTTCCCATAGTATAAGTTTATATTTTTTTGGGACCATTCTTGCCAATTCTTCAAAGTGGAGGGCCCTTTTTGTAAATTTGACAAACTTTAAGGACCAATCTTTTAATTATGAATAAACAAGGGTTTAAAGTGTCAATTCTTCAATATTGGAGGACCCTTCTTGTACAATCTTCAAATCTTCAAGGGTTATTATTGGAAAATCAACACTAGGGCTTGGTTCATTGTGCGGCTTTGTTTCCCGTGTTCGTTTTTGCTTGTTTCTTGCGATCTTTTGTCATTTTCTCAATATCCGTACCTAAAGTACACAAGTAACAAACACAAGCATATATTTGGCATTTTTGATGATATTTAATGCATTTAAAGCCCGTTTTGGACGATGAGACTATGTATAAAAGCAGTCTCATCACTCCCCCATACTAAACCATTGACGTGCCCTCACGCAATGCTAGAATAATGTATCGTAGCACCTCCAAAATTTATTTTTATTCACTTTTATTGAATGATAAACTAGCTACACTACTACTATTACTACCACTTGCGTTTTAGACATAATGTACGATTTTCATAGCAAAATGGAACGTTTAGGTTCATAGAATAAGAACACGTGAATGCTTCGTTAGAAATAATTTCATCATCCTCGATTTTCACCCCGATTCCATGATAAGCGTGCAACGAGATCATTGTCATTATAAGTTAGAAATGCCAACACTACTCATATGCCCTAATCACGTACTTATCCTCCTATTTTCCTAAGTTGTATCTGTTATATTTTATTTTGTCTTGAATTTTTCACGAAGATACATTGTTTGACTTATGCGATGATAGAGATTTAGGTCTAAAAATAGAGTGATAACGGTGTAACCAAGACCATCGAATTAATAACCCCTCCTAATAGACAACGATGTCAAAAAATTAAGTCAACAAGAAGGATCGATAAACACGGTTTTATAACAGTTTTGAACATGAGACTTATTACCAAGTGTAAAACCGCATGCTTTTACCATGAATAGTACCCTTAAGATCGTACGAACATTATTAGAACTTTCCTTTATAACATGTTCACGTTTCACGTACAAGAATTACAAGTATTACGTACATGTTATAACACGATAAGTATTTATTACGTATGATCACACGATAATTATTTTCCAATAATAATTATAACCACGAACATGCGATCATGAAATCATGAGCGTAGATTAATCACGAGCTAATATTAATTACGTATATATATTTAGTACGAACACGAATAACTAAGTCACGATCGTAAAATAATTAGAACACGTAATTTACGAACACGATAAAACACGAGAACACACTATTATTTTTAGACACGGAAAAAGGTACGGGTTACCCCAAGTGGGGCACCCTACCCGCGGCTACACAAGGTAAACATGAGCTTGGCCCATGTAATTTTTACTAAACAAGAATTTAGGGAAAAACATGTTCATTATTTATAAAATCAAGAAAATAAGAAAAACCATAGTTTCTTTTTCTCTCCTTCTTGGCCGCCGGGTTTTGATCACCAAAAGGGGTGTTCGGGTTGATTTTGATATTGGAAATTTTGCAAGGATTCGTGTGTGTTCATCCTTATTTGATCCACGTATTCGGTATAACTTTTTAACCCTTTTCTTTTTATGTTTGATTTTAATGATCACATAAAATCATGATGTTTTTAATTAAAATAATTAAAAACAATTATTTAAACATGTTAATAATCATGGGGTAAATCAAAACAAGGGTTTAGAGGAGTTTTTGTTTTGGCCGACGCCTAACCGAACCCCATAGGGGTCTCGGCTTGGCCTATGTCGCACCACCGAGACCATATGGTCTCGGTATGGTGGTGATGGTGTCACGGCAGCAACAAGGGGCAAGGGAAACCCGACCTTGGTCGGGGTATGGTGATGGTTACCGGTCCGGTTCATGGTTTTTAGTCACGGGTCCGGTTCATGAATTCTTTTCAAGGTTTATGATTTTCACTAGTTATGTTTTAGACTTAAATTAAATTAATAAAAGCATGACATGATTAATTTAATGTACATTACGTAGGTTATAAATTTAATTAGTAATTCATGAATTTTAACCTAAGTATTTATATTTAATTAGACTTTATAATTAATTAATTATTTAAAACCATGACTATAATTAATTAATTAACATGACTTAGGTTATATTATTAATAGTTAATAATACATGTTTTAAACTAAGTATTTTACCTTTATTTAATTAAGATCATGTTATATTTAATTAAATACTTTTAACCTATAGTTTATTTAATTTACATGTAATAATTAATAAACTCTACTTTATAATCACATGACTTAGAATAATAATCAGAAAACACTTAAGCTTATATAATTAGCTTATTTAACCAGCTTATATCTATTTATGGAAACTTTCTATTTTTAGAAACTTATTTAATTAAGGTAGTTAATCTATTTATGGAAACTTTCTATTTTTAGAAACTTATCTAGTTTAAGCAGTAATTCTATTTTTGGAAACTTTCTATTTTTGGAAACTTTCTATTTTTGGAAACTTTCTATTTTTGGTATGGACATTCTTTCCTTATTAGGATTCCCCGTATGCAGCCAACTTTTTTCCCATAGTATAAGTTTATATTTTTGTGGGACCATTCTTGCCAATTCTTCAAAGTGGAGGGCCCTTTTTGTAAATTTGACAAACTTTAAGGACCAATCTTTTAATTATGAATAAACAAGGGTTTAAAGTGTCAATTCTTCAATATTGGAGGACCCTTCTTGTACAATCTTCAAATCATCAAGGGTTATTCTTGGAAAATCAACACTAGGGCTTGGTTCATTGTGCGGCTTTGTTTCCCGTGTTCGTTTTTGCTTGTTTTTGCGATCTTTTGTCATTTTCTCAATATCCATACCTAAAATACAAAAGTAACAAACACAAGCATATATTTGGCATTTTTGATGATATTTAATGCATTTAAAGCCCGTTTTGGACGATGAGACTATGTATAAAAGCAGTCTCATCACTCCCCCATACTAAACCATTGTCGTGCCCTCACGCAATGCTAGAATAATGTATCGTAGCACCTCCAAAATTTATTTTTGTTCACTTTTATTGAATGATAAACTAGCTACACTACTACTATTACTACCACTTGCGTTTTAGACATAATGTACGATTTTCATAGCAAAATGGGACGTTTAGGTTCATAGAATAAGAACACGTGAATGCTTCGTTAGAAATAATTTCATCATCCTCGATTTTCACCCCGATTTCATGCTAAGCGTGCAACGAGATCATTGTCATTATAACTTAGAAATACTAACACTACTCATATGCCCTAATCACGTACTTATCCTCCTATTTTCCTAAGTTGTATCTGTTATATTTTATTTTGTCTTGAATTTTTCACGAAGATACATTGTTTGACTTATGCGATGATAGAGATTTAGGTCTAAAAATAGAGTGATAACGGTGTAACCAAGACCATCGAATTAATAACCCCTCCTATAGACAACGATGTCAAAAAATTAAGTCAACAAGAAGGATCGATAAACACGGTTTTATAACGGTTTTGAACATGAGACTTATTACCAAGTGTAAAACCGCATGCTTTTACCATGAATAGTACCCTTAAGATCGTACGAACATGATTAGAACTTTCCTTTATAACTTGTTTACGTTTCACGTACAAGAATTACAAGTATTACGTACGTGTTATAACACGATAAGTATTTATTACGTATGAACACACGATAATTATTTTCCAATAATAATTATAATCACGAACGTGCGATCATGAAATCATGAGCGTAGATTAATCACGAGCTAATATTAATTACGTATATACATTTAGTACGAACACGAATAACTAAGTCACGATCGTAAAATAATTAGAACACGTAATTTACGAACACGATAAAACACGAGAACACACTATTATTTTTAGACATGGAAAAAGGTACGGGTTACCCCAACAGGGCACCCTACCCGCGGCTACACAAGGTAAACATGAGCTTGGCCCATGTAATTTTTAATAAACAAGAATTTAGGGAAAAACATGTTCATTATTTATAAAATCAAGAAAATAAGAAAAACCATAGTTTCTTTTCCTCTCCTTCTTGGCCACCGGGTTTTGATCACCAAACGGGGTGTTCGGGTTGATTTTGATATTGGAAATTTTGCAAGGATTCGTGTGTGTTCATCCTTATTTGATCCACGTATTCGGTATAACTTTTTAACCCTTTTCTTTTTATGTTTGATTTTGATGATCACATAAAATCATGATGTTATTAATTAACTAATTAAAAACAATTATTTAAACATGTTAATAATCATGGGGTAAATCAAAACAAGGGTTTAGGGGTGTTTTTGTTTTGGCCGACGCCTAACCGAACCCCATAGGGGTCTCGGCTTGGCCTATGTCGCACCACCGAGACCATATGGTCTCGGTATGGTGGTGATGGTGTCACGGCAGCAACAAGGGGCAAGGGAAACCCGACCTTGGTCGGGGTATGGTGATGGTTACCGGTCCGGTTCATGGTTTTTAGTCACGGGTCCGGTTCATGAATTCTTTTCAAGGTTTATGATTTTCACTAGTTATGTTTTAGACTTAAATTAAATTAATAAAAGCATGACATGATTAATTTAATGTACATTACTTAGGTTATAAATTTAATTAGTAATTCATGAATTTTAACCTAAGTATTTATATTTAATTAGACTTTATAATTAATTAATTATTTAAAACCATGACTATAATTAATTAATTAACATGACTTAGGTTATATTACTAATAGTTAATAATACATGTTTTAACCTAAGTATTTTACCTTTATTTAATTAAGATCATGTTATATTTAATTAAATACTTTTAACCTATAGTTTATTTAATTTACATGTAATAATTAATAAACTATACTTTATAATCACATGACTTAGAATAATAATCAGAAAACACTTAAGCTTATATAATTAGCTTATTTAACCAGCTTATATCTATTTATGGAAACTTTCTATTTTTAGAAACTTATTTAATTAAGGTAGTTAATCTATTTATGGAAACTTTCTATTTTTAGAAACTTATCTAGTTTAAGCAGTAATTCTATTTTTGGAAACTTTCTATTTTTGGAAACTTTCTATTTTTGGAAACTTTCTATTTTTGGTATGGACATTCTTTCCTTATTAGGATTCCCCGTATGCAGCCAACTTTTTTCCCATAGTATAAGTTTATATTTTTGTGGGACCATTCTTGCCAATTCTTCAAAGTGGAGGGCCCTTTTTGTAAATTTGACAAACTTTAAGGACCAATCTTTTAATTATGAATAAACAAGGGTTTAAAGTGTCAATTCTTCAATATTGGAGGACCCTTCTTGTACAATCTTCAAATCTTCAAGGGTTATTCTTGGAAAATCAACACTAGGGCTTGGTTCATTGTGCGGCTTTGTTTCCCGTGTTCGTTTTTGCTTGTTTCTTGCGATCTTTTGTCATTTTCTCAATATCCGTACCTAAAATACACAAGTAACAAACACAAGCATATATTTGGCATTTTTGATGATATTTAATGCATTTAAAGCCCGTTTTGGACGATGAGACTATGTATAAAAGCAGTCTCATCACTCCCCCATACTAAACCATTGTCGTGCCCACACGCAATGCTAGAATAATGTATCGTAGCACCTCCAAAATTTATTTTTGTTCACTTTTATTGAATGATAAACTAGCTACACTACTACTATTACTACCACTTGCGTTTTAGACATAATGTACGATTTTCATAGCAAAATGGGACGTTTAGGTTCATAGAATAAGAACACGTGAATGCTTCGTTAGAAATAATTTCATCATCCTCGATTTTCACCCCGATTCCATGCTAAGCGTGCAACGAGATCATTGTCATTATAAGTTAGAAATGCTAACACTACTCATATGCCCTAATCACGTACTTATCCTCCTATTTTCCTAAGTTGTATCTGTTATATTTTATTTTGTCTTGAATTTTTCACGAAGATACATTGTTTGACTTATGTGATGATAGAGATTTAGGTCTAAAAATAGAGTGATAACGGTGTAACCAAGACCATCGAATTAATAACCCCTCCTATAGACAACGATGTCAAAAAATTAAGTCAACAAGAAGGATCGATAAACACGGTTTTATAACGGTTTTGAACATGAGACTTATTACCAAGTGTAAAACCGCATGCTTTTACCATGAATAGTACCCTTAAGATCGTACGAACATGATTAGAACTTTCCTTTATAACTTGTTTACGTTTCACGTACAAGAATTACAAGTATTACGTACGTGTTATAACACGATAAGTATTTATTACGTATGAACACACGATAATTATTTTCCAATAATAATTATAATCACGAACGTTCGATCATGAAATCATGAGCGTAGATTAATCACAAGCTAATATTAATTACGTATATACATTTAGTACGAACACGAATAACTAAGTCACGATCGTAAAATAATTAGAACACGTAATTTACGAACACGATAAAACACGAGAACACACTATTATTTTTAGACATGGAAAAAGGTACGGGTTACCCCAACAGGGCACCCTACCCGCGGCTACACAAGGTAAACATGAGCTTGGCCCATGTAATTTTTAATAAACAAGAATTTAGGGAAAAACATGTTCATTATTTATAAAATCAAGAAAATAAGAAAAACCATAGTTTCTTTTCCTCTCCTTCTTGTCCACCGGCTTTTGATCACCAAACGGGGTGTTCGGGTTGATTTTGATATTGGAAATTTTGCAAGGATTCGTGTGTGTTCATCCTTATTTGATCCACGTATTCGGTATAACTTTTTAACCCTTTTCTTTTTATGTTTGATTTTGATGATCACATAAAATCATGATGTTTTTAATTAAAATAATTAAAAACAATTATTTAAACATGTTAATAATCATGGGGTAAATCAAAACAAGGGTTTAGGGGTGTTTTTGTTTTGGCCGACGCCTAACCGAACCCCATAGGGGTCTCGGCTTGGCCTATGTCGCACCACCGAGACCATATGGTCTCGGTATGGTGGTGATGGTGTCACGGCAGCAACAAGGGGCAAGGGAAACCCGACCTTGGTCGGGGTATGGTGATGGTTACGGGTCCGGTTCATGGTTTTTAGTCACGGGTCCGGTTCATGAATTCTTTTCAAGGTTTATGATTTTCACTAGTTATGTTTTAGACTTAAATTAAATTAATAAAAGCATGACATGATTAATTTAATGTACATTACTTAGGTTATAAATTTAATTAGTAATTCATGAATTTTAACCTAAGTATTTATATTTAATTAGACTTTATAATTAATTAATTATTTAAAACCATGACTATAATTAATTAATTAACATGACTTAGGTTATATTATTAATAGTTAATAATACATGTTTTAACCTAAGTATTTTACCTTTATTTAATTAAGATCATGTTATATTTAATTAAATACTTTTAACCTATAGTTTATTTAATTTACATGTAATAATTAATAAACTATACTTTATAATCACATGACTTAGAATAATAATCAAAAAACACTTAAGCTTATATAATTAGCTTATTTAACCAGCTTATATCTATTTATGGAAACTTTCTATTTTTAGAAACTTATTTAATTAAGGTAGTTAATCTATTTATGAAAACTTTCTATTTTTAGAAACTTATCTAGTTTAAGCAGTAATTCTATTTTTGGAAACTTTCTATTTTTGGAAACTTTCTATTTTTGGTATGGACATTCTTTCCTTATTAGGATTCCCCGTATGTAGCCAACTGTTTTCCCATAGTATAAGTTTATATTTTTGTTGGACCATTCTTGCCAATTCTTCAAAGTGGAGGGCCCTTTTTGTAAATTTGACAAACTTTAAGGACCAATCTTTTAATTATGAATAAACAAGGGTTTAAAGTGTCAATTCTTCAATATTGGAGAACCCTTCTTGTACAATCTTCAAATCTTCAAGGGTTATTCTTGGAAAATCAACACTAGGGCTTGGTTCATTGTCCGGCTTTGTTTCCCGTGTTCGTTTTTGCTTGTTTCTTGCGATCTTTTGTCATTTTCTCAATATCCGTACCTAAGATACACAAGTAACAAACACAAGCATATATTTGGCATTTTTGATGATATTTAATGCATTTAAAGCCCGTTTTGGACGATGAGACTATGTATAAAAGCAGTCTCATCACTCCCCATACTAAACCATTGTCGTGCCCTCACGCAATGCTAGAATAATGTATCGTAGCACCTCCAAAATTTATTTTTGTTCACTTTTATTGAATGATAAACTAGCTACACTACTACTATTACTACCACTTGCGTTTTAGACATAATGTACGATTTTCATAGCAAAATGGGACGTTTAGGTTCATAGAATAAGAACACGTGAATGCTTCGTTAGAAATAATTTCATCATCCTCGATTTTCACCCCGATTCCATGCTAAGCGTGCAACGAGATCATTATCATTATAAGTTAGAAATGCTAACACTACTCATATGCCCTAATCACGTACTTATCCTCCTATTTTCCTAAGTTGTATCTGTTATATTTTATTTTGTCTTGAATTTTTCACGAAGATACATTGTTTGACTTATGCGATGATAGAGATTTAGGTCTAAAAATAGAGTGATAACGGTGTAACCAAGACCATCGAATTAATAACCCCTCCTATAGACAACGATGTCAAAAAATTAAGTCAACAAGAAGGATCGATAAACACGGTTTTATAACGGTTTTGAACATGAGACTTATTACCCAGTGTAAAACCGCATGCTTTTACCATGAATAGTACCCTTAAGATCGTACGAACATGATTAGAACTTTACTTTATAACTTGTTTACGTTTCACGTACAAGAATTACAAGTATTACGTACGTGTTATAACACGATAAGTATTTATTACGTATGAACACACGATAATTATTTTCCAATAATAATTATAATCACGAACGTGCGATCATGAAATCATGAGCGTAGATTAATCACGAGCTAATATTAATTACGTATATACATTTAGTACGAACACGAATAACTAAGTCACGATCGTAAAATAATTAGAACACGTAATTTACGAACACGATAAAACACGAGAACACACTATTATTTTTAGACATGGAAAAAGGTACGGGTTACCCCAACAGGGCACCCTACCCGCGGCTACACAAGGTAAACATGAGCTTGGCCCATGTAATTTTTAATAAACAAGAATTTAGGGAAAAACATGTTCATTATTTATAAAATCAAGAAAATAAGAAAAACCATAGTTTCTTTTCCTCTCCTTCTTGGCCACCGGGTTTTGATCACCAAACGGGGTGTTCGGGTTGATTTTGATATTGGAAATTTTGCAAGGATTCGTGTGTGTTCATCCTTATTTGATCCACGTATTCGGTATAACTTTTTAACCCTTTTCTTTTTATGTTTGATTTTGATGATCACATAAAATCATGATGTTTTTAATTAAAATAATTAAAAACAATTATTTAAACATGTTAATAATCATGGGGTAAATCAAAACAAGGGTTTAGGGGTGTTTTTGTTTTGGCCGACGCCTAACCGAACCCCATAGGGGTCTCGGCTTGGCCTATGTCGCACCACCGAGACCATATGGTCTCGGTATGGTGGTGATGGTGTCACGGCAGCAACAAGGGGCAAGGGAAACCCGACCTTGGTCGGGGTATGGTGATGGTTACGGGTCCGGTTCATGGTTTTTAGTCACGGGTCTGGTTCATGAATTCTTTTCAAGGTTTATGATTTTCACTAGTTATGTTTTAGACTTAAATTAAATTAATAAAAGCATGACATGATTAATTTAATGTACATTACTTAGGTTATAAATTTAATTAGTAATTCATGAATTTTAACCTAAGTATTTATATTTAATTAGACTTTATAATTAATTAATTATTTAAAACCATGACTATAATTAATTAATTAACATGACTTAGGTTATATTATTAATAGTTAATAATACATGTTTTAACCTAAGTATTTTACCTTTATTTAATTAAGATCATGTTATATTTAATTAAATACTTTTAACCTATAGTTTATATAATTTACATGTAATAATTAATAAACTATACTTTATAATCACATGACTTAGAATAATAATCAGAAAACACTTAAGCTTACATAATTAGCTTATTTAACCAGCTTATATCTATTTATGGAAACTTTCTATTTTTAGAAACTTATTTAATTAAGGTAGTTAATCTATTTATGAAAACTTTCTATTTTTAGAAACTTATCTAGTTTAAGCAGTAATTCTATTTTTGGAAACTTTCTATTTTTGGAAACTTTCTATTTTTGGTATGGACATTCTTTCCTTATTAGGATTCCCCGTATGCAGCCAACTGTTTTCCCATAGTATAAGTTTATATTTTTGTTGGACCATTCTTGCCAATTCTTCAAAGTGGAGGGCCCTTTTTGTAAATTTGACAAACTTTAAGGACCAATCTTTTAATTATGATTAAACAAGGGTTTAAAGTGTCAATTCTTCAATATTGGAGAACCCTTCTTGTACAATCTTCAAATCATCAAGGGTTATTCTTGGAAAATCAACACTAGGGCTTGGTTCATTGTGCGGCTTTGTTTCCCGTGTTCGTTTTTGCTTGTTTCTTGCGATCTTTTGTCATTTTCTCAATATCCTTACCTAAAATACACAAGTAACAAACACAAGCATATATTTGGCATTTTTGATGATATTTAATGCATTTAAAGCCCGTTTTGGACGATGAGACTATGTATAAAAGCAGTCTCATCACTCCCCCATACTAAACCATTGTCGTGCCCTCACGCAATGCTAGAATAATGTATCGTAGCACCTCCAAAATTTATTTTTGTTCACTTTTATTGAATGATAAACTAGCTACACTACTACAATTACTACCACTTGCGTTTTAGACATAATGTACGATTTTCATAGCAAAATGGGACGTTTAGGTTCATAGAATAAGAACACGTGAATGCTTCGTTAGAAATAATTTCATCATCCTCGATTTTCACCCCGATTCCATGCTAAGCGTGCAACGAGATCATTGTCATTATAAGTTAGAAATGCTAACACTACTCATATGCCCTAATCACGTACTTATCCTCCTATTTTCCTAAGTTGTATCTGTTATATTTTATTTTGTCTTGAATTTTTCACGAAGATACATTGTTTGACTTATGCGATGATAGAGATTTAGGTCTAAAAATAGAGTGATAACGGTGTAACCAAGACCATCGAATTAATAACCCCTCCTATAGACAACGATGTCAAAAAATTAAGTCAACAAGAAGGATCGATAAACACGGTTTTATAAATGTTTTAAACATGAGACTTATTACCAAGTGTAAAACCGCATGCTTTTACCATGAATAGTACCCTTAAGATCGTACGAACATGATTAGAACTTTCCTTTATAACTTGTTTACGTTTCACGTACAAGAATTACAAGTATTACGTACGTGTTATAACACGATAAGTATTTATTACGTATGAACACACGATAATTATTTTCCAATAATAATTATAATCACGAACATGCGATCATGAAATCATGAGCGTAGATTAATCACGAGCTAATATTAATTACGTATATACATTTAGTACGAACACGAATAACTAAGTCACGATCGTAAAATAATTAGAACACGTAATTCACGAACACGATAAAACACGAGAACACACTATTATTTTTAGACATGGAAAAAGGTATGGGTTACCCCAACTGGGACACCCTACCCGCGGCTACACAAGGTAAACATGAGCTTGGCCCATGTAATTTTTAATAAACAATAATTTACGGAAAAACATGTTCATTATTTATAAAATCAAGAAAATAAGAAAAACCATAGTTTCTTTTCCTCTCCTTCTTGGCCACCGGGTTTTGATCACCAAAAGGGGTGTTCGGGTTGATTTTGATATTGGAAATTTTGCAAGGATTCGTGTGTGTTCATCCTTATTTGATCCACGTATTCGGTATAACTTTTTAACCCTTTTCTTTTTATGTTTGATTTTGATGATCACATAAAATCATGATGTTTTTAATTAAACTAATTAAAAACAATTATTTAAACATGTTAATAATCATGGGGTAAATCAAAACAAGGGTTTAGGGGTGTTTTTGTTTTGGCCGACGCCTAACCGAACCCCATAGGGGTCTCGGCTTGGCCTATGTCGCACCACCGAGACCATATGGTCTCGGTATGGTGGTGATGGTGTCACGGCAGCAACAAGGGGCAAGGGAAACCCGACCTTGGTCGGGGTATGGTGATGGTTACGGGTCCGGTTCATGGTTTTTAGTCACGGGTCCGGTTCATGAATTCTTTTCAAGGTTTATGATTTTCACTAGTTATGTTTTAGACTTAAATTAAATTAATAAAAGCATGACATGATTAATTTAATGTACATTACTTAGGTTATAAATTTAATTAGTAATTCATGAATTTTAACCTAAGTATTTATATTTAATTAGACTTTATAATTAATTAATTATTTAAAACCATGACTATAATTAATTAATTAACATGACTTAGGTTATATTATTAATAGTTAATAATACATGTTTTAACCTAAGTATTTTACCTTTATTTAATTAAAATCATGTTATATTTAATTAAATACTTTTAACCTATAGTTTATTTAATTTACATGTAATAATTAATAAACTATACTTTATAATCACATGACTTCGAATAATAATCAGAAAACACTTAAGCTTATATAATTAGCTTATTTAACCAGCTTATATCTATTTATGGAAACTTTCTATTTTTAGAAACTTATTTAATTAAGGTAGTTAATCTATTTATGGAAACTTTCTATTTTTAGAAACTTATCTATTTTAAGAAGTAATTCTATTTTTGAAAACTTTTATTTTTGGAAACTTTCTATTTTTGGTATGGACATTCTTTCCTTATTAGGATTCCCCGTATGCAGCCAACTGTTTTCCCATAGTATAAGTTTATATGTTTGAGGGACCATTCTTGCCAATTCTTCAAAGTGGAGGGCCCTTTTTGTAAATTTGACAAACTTTAAGGACCAATCTTTTAATTATTAATAAACAAGGGTTTAAAGTGTCAATTCTTCAATATTGGAGGACCCTTCTTGTACAATCTTCAAATCTTCAAGGGTTATTCTTGGAAAATCAACACTAGGGCTTGGTTCATTGTGCGGCTTTGTTTCCCGTGTTCGTTTTTGCTTGTTTCTTGTGATCTTTTGTCATTTTCTCAATATCCGTACCTAAAATACACAAGTAACAAACACAAGCATATATTTGGCATTTTTGATGATATTTAATGCATTTAAAGCCCGTTTTAGACGATGAGTGTAACACCCCAAAATTTATACAACTCAATACAGCGGAAGACTCGTTGGTGTTACGGGATAGCACATTACTCACATCATAGACAACGCATAAAAATCGCGTTGTTTAATAATAAAGCATTTCCATTCATAATTATCAAAGTTACATAGGTCCCAAGTCATTGTATTTTATACAGGTTTTACAAAATAATTGAATGGAAATTATAATTTAGGTGCGGGCCATGAATTCTCGTTGTCTTCCCGAGAATTACCTTCAAGTACCTGAGATAAAACATGTTAAAAGAAAAGGTCAGCGATAACGCCGAGTGAATTCATAGAGTTTAATAAAATCCATCAATATAATATCAGTATAAAATTATTACTGAAAATCATTTTGTACAAATCATTTTAATAGGCCATTAAATAGCCAAAGTCATTTGATACAAATCTTCATCAAAATCAAAATATAGGCGTTTGCCTTAAAAATCATTATACGAGCCAATGTCGTAAAAACATCATATTATACGTCTTATGACGTTGTATGAAAATAAAAACCGTTATATGAATATGGTTATGAAAACGAAAACACGAACATAATATCAATAGTATGACCCTGTATTGCTAGTCAGGCAATACATCGTAATTCGGAGCGTTTAGTAGTATTTCGTTAGTCGGATTATTATAAGCCGCATGACATTGTTACCTTACTAAACCAACAACGGGTAGCTAAACCGATACTCAATTTTCCCATCAAAGTTAGCGTGTCGTCACAAAGGTCACGCTATGGAAATCTTCTCATACATAAATTCGCTTACCAATCAATGTGGCACGACGGGGATCAACCGTCAAGGCGCGAACTGGGGTGATCGTCCCCAAATAGTACTATTATATGCACAAGCGTCTACCAAATCCCGGTAGTTCACAATTCATGCTAATGGGACTTTTAGTGACATAACCTAACTTTAATAATCCATTTTATTTCATCTATCGGGTCCTTTAATCATTTATCGGGTCATACAATCAGGTCATACAATCATTCGGGTCCAAATCAATAAACAAGCAATCAGGATAAATGGTGTCCTATTTTATAAAAACTAACATGTTATCTCCCTCGCGGGTTTATAAAACATTTCATAAAAACATTTAAAAGAGTGTGAGGCTATGAACTCACGTTGATGTGGGAAGGCGGGTTATCGGCGATTCGGATGTACGGTATGTGCTTCAATCACGGAAACCTAGACAAATAATACTCGTCTTAGACTATTGTCCAATGACTTTATAAAAATAACAATTATGTATACATATGATGATTTTATATATATGATGATCAAGTGGGTTTACATATTCCCTTTTACTCATTTTAGTGTTATATGTCGATAACTTTTATACAAGTTTACTAGTTTTATCTATTTACACGTTTTAATTCCAATAAGCTTATTATAAGTTCTTTAACTTGTTTTAATCCATGTTATACTTATATTATCAGTATCTACACTTTACAAGTTGGGCCTAAATGGGTTAAGCCCAATAAGTTCTTTTTATAAGAGTTTAACTTATTTAGTCCACTTATTAGTCCAATATGTTTACTTAGCTCGTTAATGTCCGTATGTCCTATAGTTCGGGTTTTATCAGTTTTTACTTGTATTAGATACTTATATATCAGTATATGACTTTTAAAAACTTTACATTAGACGGGTTTGATCGTCTAAGTTTTAATTGGCGAAAAACGTTAATTTTACGGTAATAGCCGAAAAAGTCGTGAAAATCAAGTTTATAGTTTTTATAACTTATAAATATTATTCCACTACCATTTTTATAATTTATACACTTATTTAACCTTTTACATATTTATATAAATAAAATCCATAAGTTAGTGGGTTTTTATTTTACATTTTATACAATATAATTTTGAGTGCTTATATAATAATAATAAACATTCATTCTCAAAATCTGATTTTTATTTTCATATTCAGCAGAACTGCCATATCTAGAGTTCTATATGGAGATAGAAGCTCAACTTTTTATCACATAAACTACATGATATTTTCTCCATTTAACTCTTCTATAGATACTGTTGAATCATCCTCTAAGTATTTTCTAAAAATCGTCCAAAATATTGAACTCAGATTTGTACTTAAAACTTGTTTTTATCATATCTCACTCATTACAATGATTCCATTGCATGACCAACTCTCACATGTGTAAAAGACCCATATCTTACTGTATATCAATTTATTCAAGTCATTTTACCAGTTTACCATATGATTCTTTACTGTTTTATACAACCATCTAAATTAAGCAAGATTTTAACATTGTTTCTTATAGTTTTTCATCTTTTTAAGCATGTTTATCAACACCAAATCCTCACACAATATTTTTAATCATCATTCATCATCATATACATATACATATACATAAGTGAAAGAAATACAAGATTACATAATCATAAATAACAAGAGGATGAGGAGGACAATCTTTATACCACCAAGTTGATGTAGATTATGATTTGGACATGGATTTTGATGGAGAAACTTGTGGATAACCATGACCATCTTCAAGACCACCATTCTTCATGATCACCTTGTGGAAAATCAGCCCCAAGACTCCATGGAAACTCCTCCTTGGATGTTATAATCACCACCAATCAATAGGGTTTCAAAAGGGCTTCAACATGTGTATGAACAACATGGGATTTCATGGTTAAATCAAGATCAAAATGGGTGTTTTTGGGGTGATATGGGACGGCACATTAGAGAGAGAGTGAGGGAGAATGAGTTGTTTGCATGAGTTGCAAAATGAAAAGTGGTTTTGGTTTGTGGTTTTGAGGTGGAAGTGGCTTAATTGTGAAGCTAAGTTACATGTGTAACTTAGTTTCATGTAACTTGGACACCTAAGGGTGTTGGTGGCTTAGTTAGGCCGGTTTGAGTGGGGGTGGGACAAGTGTCCCACTTGTCTCATCCCCATTTATTTACGGGTACTCCTTGATTCCAGTTTCCTCAATTTTCGTGCCCTCGGGTCGTTTTACGAAAAACGTTTTTATAAATTATGAATCAACGTCACAAAACGAATCCAATAAAAATTGTTTTATCGAAAACGGAGTTCGAAAACGTAAATACGTAATCCTAAGGTTTCCGGTTTAGTCGTAAAGGATGTTAAAATAAAATAGTAAGTCCTAGTCTCTTCTCGTAAATTTGTGAGTTTATCAACCAACACAAATTTAAAACTCCAAAATAATATTCACGGATAAATTTATTTTCTGAAATGTCGGACTGTCACCAAAGACGGTGTATGTAAACGTAAGCACGTAACGTTGAATCCTCCGGTTTAGACGTAGTCGATGCTACTTCAAGACGTAAATCCAAATTTCTTCCCAAAAATAAGTGAGTTCATATTGTAATATTAAAATAATGTTTTTAAATAATATTCGAGAATAAAATATCAACCATAAATTGACGGATTGTCACAGCATTTACCCCTAAACAGGATCTTTGTCCTCAAAGATCATCTTACTACTCGCTTCTTATAGAGTTAAAGCCATGTGGGTATTTCCTCCACATTCGGTCTTTTCTCACAAGTGTAATCCATTATAATACGCGAGTTTCATCAAACAAAACTACGGGAATAGGATCAGGCTAAATGTTGACTTAATTTCTCTATCCATGATGTTCACGGGTTTCTGATGAATGCAACTTTTCGCCGATCTAAGCTTTATTAAGAAGAATTCAGATTTTCACTTGATAGATATTCCATCAAGTTCGATTTACGAAACATAATTCACGCAGTTCTTGAAGTCCTAGGGTAGATCCAACTTATATGCCTTTCAAACCAATCTTTTACATAATCTCAATGGTCCCATACAACGGGGACTTATATCCCATGATTTGTCAGATCATTAATTCATTTTTTTCCAAGGTTAAAATTTTTGGCATAACTTCGCTACCCATCTGGCACTTCAAGATCTACATTTCATATTCACATAACCTCTTGCCCACTACCGACAGTCAATAATCAGATCCTAATTTCAACAATCATTTCAGATCTCGCGGGTCGGGTATTTTGTAAGGTTAGGTTCGCCATCATAGGAAACCTTAAACCTAAAAGACACGTCCAACACACAATGGTTGTATGTCGGGTGTCTTTATCTCAACTCCTGCTTACAAATGCTCTAATATTTAGATCCTAACAAGATTCGATCTCAATCCTAATACGATGATTATCAATGGTAATCCTTCCAAAGGAAAGCGATTATACATTCATTACCAAAGGTCAATCATTTAAACATAAAACAAGACTTCTATTGTTTTGTATTGGTACTTTACCTCGTCCCTTCGATTTGGGGTGGTAAACAGTACTCTCATCAAGGTTCGTTCCCAACGACTTCTGAGCAAATCTCTAGAAATTCGATGTGACGCGAGGATCTTGATAAAGATGTTCGATACAGGCACACTATGTTTACATAACTCTTTTCCATTTATCATTAACGGGAATGATATTAGCAGATTTGGTCAGTCTGTCGACGATGACCCAAATCGAATCAAATTCAGATGATGACCTTTGCAATAACTAGACGTTTACTAATGTATGAGGCGATGTCTGCCTTCATAATTGCCATCAGTACAACTTCTTCTGATAATGATACATTAAATCAGAAATGGCAGGAATAGAATACTTATACTTACAAAATTCCAACATAACTATATCTCACAATCCTCCATATTTAGACAATCACAAATGCCCTTTAAAACATTCAACGCTATTGGCTTCTCAATTTTAATGCTTAACATTAGTCGCGAATCCCTTTTTATTATCTATATTACCCTTTTTTTTATAAGCATCGGCTATATTTTAAATTGTTCGGCAATTTATTTTTCACATTCATTATTAAGAAATACATCGTAATTGATTCTTTATCCTTTCCTGATGATATAATTATCATGTCCGTATTTATTCAAAATTTCTTTCTTTATATTTTCTAAGTTTCAGTTTCGTCTCATCTATCATTTTTATCAGTTTTTCTCAATCCAGCGTTTAAAGCGTCGATAATTATTACAATTAATTAAATAATAATTAGTTAATTTTTATGAAACGTAAACGTAAAAATTTTAAATTTCTTAGTTCGACCAATTATATAAATTGTTCAAAAATAAATTTGAATTTAATTAACAAGATTCTTGTTGGTTTATCCAAAATATTTAATAAGATCCGTAATTGTTCGAAAAATATTTGGTTTATACTTTGGTAAAAAATTTCTTAGTTTAAAAGCAAAAAGTGTCGTTTCAAATTTCAAGTCATGATTTAAAAGGTTTCCTCAATCCCTCTTAGGTTGTCTTGAGGTATACATAAACATTTACCCCTAAACAGGAGTTTAGTTAAATGATTTGTGTATAAGGGAATAATCCCTTACACATACTTTGTTAACATATTTCTCAAAACATATTTGCACTTTTCTTTTTAGTAATACTCAAAGTCTTAAAAGGGCTCTTAATTTTTGAAGAGTCAATTTATATTCCATTATCTATTAATCACACGGTTAAATCATGTAAATTATTAAGTCTTAAGTCTTATGTTAAATATTCAAGGTACAGGTTTTCATCGTTGTTCGGCCAATTCAGGGTAATCTATAAATAATTATTAACTCATTCTTATTCTTAGAAACAAACAAATGGTCCTTAATGATCACAAGCATGAATTTATCAAATTACAGCCTACACACGTGATTCACCAAATTTATGAATGCTACATGTGCATTAGTCAATCCAAACGACATCACGTAAAACTCATAATGTTCATTACAAGTTCTGGATGTAGTGATTGGAATAGATAATCCTTTTCGCAGATGCGAAGTTGATGATAACCATGCTGAGGATCAAAAACCTTGTAAATGATCGAACAAATCTTCCATTTCGAGTTATGGATATCATTTTCGATTGTCAATTTACTCAGTTCACAGTAATCTATAAATATAAGGAATGATAACTTCATATCTCTTCAGGATGACGAGCTCGGTGGAATAAAATCTTTCTCCGACAACTCTCTCAGTTGTACGGTTATTCCTTTAATTTAGATGGTGTTGACGTACAATGCACAAGCCACAAGTGCAGCACCGAGAATATAATCAATACCAATTTCAATCTGCCTTAATGGCAAAAGTCTAGGTAATTCACCAATAAATACCTCCTAAAGTTTCAGATAACATAAACATCTTTTTATTAAATTCATTTTAGGTTCTTCTAGATTACAATATCTATAACTAGTTCACAACCATTCACGGTATAATTTCAAGTCTAAATACGGGATATGGTCATCCATCAAGAATTATTTAGATCACTTTGGATAATCAACATCTTATCTTTTAAGGAATTCTACTCGAGTTCCCATCAATTAAGACAATGTCGTCATGTCATAATCAATCAATCCATTCTACGGGCACTATCAACCTTCCAGTTGCATTGCCGTCGATAAGATGTGAACTTCTCAAAAGACTAAGAATAATTCATAATCCTTCACAAATTCAGGGATATATGGAGATACAACTACTATTAAAAGAGCAGGGTCGACGCATAATCTACGCGAGAGAATTTCAAATCAGATACAGACGAAAACATTTAATGAATATGAATATATCCCATGTTTTCATAATATGAGTACGCATTCGAAAGCTCCTCGGATCGTTACCCAGGTCATTCAAATGAAATCAAATCAAAATAAATGATAGGAATGTCGATAAATCCATTCGGGTATCAACACTCGGTAATCAGATACTTTTCCTAAGAATCTCACTACGGGAGAATTGGACAAGAAAGAATTGTCAATTGTCTAATAAGACAATTTCCACAGATGAGTAAATACGATTCAGAAGAATAGATACAGGCACATATGTAGGTGTCCCTAACACTATGTCCCTATTTTTCACTTCTTGCAGATGTCATAAAATTTTAATCTTTCACAATCTTCAAAGAAAATTTAGTATTTATTAGTCAGTTTTATGGTGACTACTAATCAGCCTTGCATGGTCCATTCCAAATTGTATGTAGGCGCGCAACTATATACAATTTCAAGATTAACGATGCAATACTCAGTTCGTCAAAATTTTATTTTCATGTTTATAATAAAAACATTTCATGCTTAATTCTTAAATAAGAATCAAAAATATATTTACAAAGATTTTCTTTGTTATGGAAATATTTAAGTTTCCAAAGCGTTTCATAAACAACTTCATTTTGATATCAATCACTTATAAATCTCACTTTGAATAATCCTTATGGTGATGAAAATTAAATTTTCTCAAAGGATACCGTTTTAACTTTATAAAAACAATGTGTGATCTGCAAAAGAGTGATGAAGAGTTGTTCATCAAGAACTTAACTACGATATGATAGGAAATGAGCTTAGCCAATTAATCATGAGGTTCATGATCTCGATGGCACTCTAAAAGAATAATTCACAACGTAACTCAATCAATATGAGTACTTGTTCAATGGTTGCATCACTAATGCGAACATTAGGATGAAGCAATAAAAGATAGATAACATCGATACATGTAGAATTTAGCAATCAAAGGTAGTCTTTTTCATTAATCACAAACAAGTCAAAATTGTACCGTAACACATTACGTGTCACTATGTCATACAATTCTCAGAACTCATCCTACCAACTGATGTCTCAGTTAAGTTAGGGATTTTTAAAAGATACCACATGGAATACTAATCCACAAGAGTCATTAAGTGTCCCACCTGTCCCGGAAGATCCATCGGTCCCAATTTAGAAGAAGATTTCTTCAATTTATTTCTTGGACACTGGGCATCCTCATTAGTGGACAATGGCCTAGGAACAACCCTTAACACGAATCAACAATCAATTAAAACCTTATAATTCAATCATAGGACTTAATGACTTGCTCTTATCAATCTCATATTCCATACGGGTTAAATTTTACTTCATTCAAATTTCAATCAATTTATACTCAATGCGATATCCTACTTCATTCTCAAATACTTCAACCTTATTTATAAAAGCTCGATATGATCAACACTTAATTCCAATCCTATAGCTCATACAACAACAATTATCAAATGAGTCACTAACATGAGATGACTCACACATTCAATCAGATTTCTCGGAAAGGTATTAGTGGCATGAGGCTTTTGGGTAATGGTTCCAATGACAGCCTCAAGTGCAACATTCACCCTTTCGATTTCAATTTCAGAATTGGATGACAACGAATCAGATGACATCTTTCTAGGTGGTAACGTTTTGTAAAACTACACTCTATAAGGAAAGATCGTCATGACATCGATATCAGTTTTAACCTCGCCAATTCTTTTTCAATATCACGATCAACTAATATCTACATTTCTACGAATATCAACCATTTGTTGGGATCATAAATATCCACAACTTGGTTTAGATCTAGGATAGCTAGAATTTCCTACGAGAATAGCTTCGATTAATTTACTAGGGGATTTAGGGTTTCTTGTGACAATCTACGTCGTATAAATACCTAGTATAAAAATCAAAATAATCATCAAACAATCATGTAATAAAATTACATCATATATATATATATATATATATATATATATATATATATATATATATATATATAATCCATGTTATATATATATATTAAAATAACACTTCTCAGTCTGGCCTTGTCGGTTCGGGATTTCTTTGGCACCGTTATAGTCAAAAGATTTTTAGACATTTTTTTGAAAAATGTTTATAATTAAAAGATTTTGAAATGTTTTATTCAAAACCTTGGTTTTAAAAATCTTTCGTTCTCTATAACGAGAGCTCTGATACCAAACTATAACACCCCCAAATTTATACAACTCAATACAGCGAAAGACTCGTTGGTGTTACGGGATAACACATTACTCACATCATAGACAACGCATAAAAATCGCGTTGTTTAATAATAAAGCATTTCCATTCATAATTATCAAAGTTACATAGGTCCCAAGTCATTGTATTTTATACAGGTTTTACAAAATAATTGAATGGAAATTATAATTTAGGTGCGGGCCATGAATTCTTGTTGTCTTCCCGAGAATTACCTTCAAGTACCTGAGATAAAACATGTTAAAAGAAAAGGTCAGCGATAACGCCGAGTGAATTCATAGAGTTTAATAAAATCCATCAATATAATATCAGTATAAAATTATTACTAAAAATCATTTTGTACAAATCATTTTATTAGGCCATAAAATAGCCAAAGTCATTTGATATAAATCTTCATCAAAATCATAATACATGCGTTTGCCTTAAAAATCATTATACGAGCCAATGTCGTAAAAACATCATACTATACGTCTTATGACGTTGTATGAAAATAAAAACCGTTATATGAATATGGTTATGAAAACCAAAACACGAACATAATATCAATAGTATGACCCTGTATTGCTAGTCAGGCAATACATCGTAATTCGGAGCGTCTAGTAGTATTTCGTTAGTCGGATTATTATAAGCCGCATGACATTGTTACCTTACTAAACCAACAACGGGTAGCTAACCCGATACTCAATTTGCCCATCTAAGTTAGCGTGTCGTCACAAAGGTAACGCTATGGAAATCTTCTCATACATAAATTCGCTTACCAATCAATGTGGCACGACGGGGATCAACCGTCAAGGCGCGAACTGGGGTGATCGTCCCCAAATAGTACTATTATCTGCACAAGCGTCTACCAAATCCCGGTAGTTCACAATTCATGCTAATGGGACTTTTAGTGACATAACCTAACTTTAATAATCCATTTTATTTCATCTATCGGGTCCTTTAATCATTTATCGGGTCATACAATCGGGTCATATAATCATTCGGGTCCAAATCAATAAACAAGCAATCGGGACAAATGGTGTCCTATTTTATAAAAACTAACATGTTATCTCCCTCGCGGGTTTATAAAACATTTCATAAAAACATTTAAAAGAGTGCGAGGCTATGAACTCATGTTGATGTGGGAAGGCGGGTTATCGGCGATTCGGATGTACGGTACGTGCTTCAATCACGGAAACCTAGACATATAATACTCGTCTTAGACTATTGTCCAATGACTTTATAAAAATAACAATTATGTATACATATGATGATTTTATATATATGATGATCAAGTGGGTTTACATATTCCCTATTACTCATTTTAGTGTTATATGTCGATAACTTTTATACTAGTTTACTAGTTTTATCTATTTACACGTTTTAAGTCCAATAAGCTTATTATAAGTTCTTTAACTTGTTTTAATCCATGTTATACTTATATTATCATTATCTACACTTTACAAGTTGGGCCTAAATGGGTTAAGCCCAATAAGTTCTTTTTTATAAGAGTTTAACTTATTTAGTCCAATTATTAGTCTAATATGTTTACTTAGCTCGTTAATGTCTGTATGTCCTATAGTTCGAGTTTTATCAATTTTTACTTGTATTAGATACTTATATATCAGTATATGACTTTTAAAAACTTTACATTAGACGGGTTTGATCGTCTAAGTTTTAATTGGCGAAAAACGTTAATTTTACGGTAATAGCCGAAAAAGTCGTGAAAATCAAGTTTATAGTTTTTATAACTTATAAATATTATTCCACTACCATTTTTATAATTTATACAATTATTTAACCTTTTACATATTTATATAAATAAAATCCATAAGTTAGTGGGTTTTTATTTTACATTTTATACAATATAATTTTGAGTGCTTATATAATAATAATAAACATTAATTCTCAAAATCTGATTTTATTTTGATATTCATCAAAACTGCCATATCTAGAGTTCTATATGGAGATAGAAGCTCAAATTTTTATCACATAAACTACATGATATTTGCTCCATTTAACTCTGCTATAGCTACTGTTGAATCATTCTCTAAGTATTTTCTAAAAATCGTCCAAAACAGTGAACTCAGATTTGTACTTAAAACTTGTTTTTATCATATCTCACTCATTACAATTATTCCATTGCATGGCCAACTATCACATGTGTACAAGACCCATAGCTTACTGTATATCAATTTATTCAAGTCATTTTACCAGTTTACCATATGATTCTTTACTGTTTTATACAACCATCTAAATTAAGAAAGATTTTAACATTGTTTCTTATAGTTTTTCATCTTTGTAAGCATGTTTATCAACACCAAATCCCCACAAAATATTTTTAATCATCATTCATCATCATATACATATACATAAGTGAAAGAAATACAAGATTACATAATCATAAATAACAAGAGGATGATGAGGACAATCTTTATACCACCAAGTTGATGTAGATTATGATTTGGACATGGATTTTGATGGAGAAACTTGTGGATAACCATGACCATCTTCAAGACCACCATTCTTCATGATCACCTTGTGGAAAATTAGCCCCAAGACTCCATGGAAACTCCTCCTTGGATGTTATAATCACCACCAATCAATAGGGTTTCAAAAGGGCTTCAACATGTGTATGAACAACATGGGATTTCATGGTTAAATCAAGATCAAAATGGGTGTTTTTGGGGTGATATGGGACGGCACATTAGAGAGAGAGTGAGGGAAAATGAGTTGTTTGCATGAGTTGCAAAATGAAAAGTGGTTTTGGTTTGTGGTTTTGAGGTGGAAGTGGCTTAATTGTGAAGCTAAGTTACATGTGTAACTTAGTTTCATGTAACTTGGACACCTAAGGGTGTTGGTGGCTTAGTTAGGCCGGTTTGAGTGGGGGTGGGACAAGTGTCCCACTTGTCTCATCCCCATTTATTTACGGGTACTCCTCGATTCCAATTTCCTCGATTTGCGTGCCCTCGGGTCGTTTTACGAAAAACGTTTTTATAAATTATGAATCAACGTCACAAAACGAATCCAATAAAAATTGTTTTGTCGAAAACGGAGTTCGAAAACGTAAATACGTAATCCTAAGGTTTCCGGTTTAGTCGTAAAGGATGTTAAAATAAAATAGTAAGTCCTAGTCTCTTCTCGTAAATTTGTGAGTTTATCAACCAACACAAATTTAAAACTCCAAAATAATATTCACGGATAAATTTATTTTCTGAAATGTCGGACTGTCACCAAAGACGGTGTATGTAAACGTAAGCACGTAACGTTGAATCCTCCGGTTTAGACGTAGTCGATGCTACTTCAAGACGTAAATCCAAATTTCTTCCCAAAAATAAGTGAGTTCATATTGTAATATTAAAATAATGTTTTTAAATAATATTCGAGAATAAAATATCAACAATAAATTGACGGATTGTCACAATGAGACTATGTATAAAAGCAGTCTCATCACTCCCCCATACTAAACCATTGTCGTGCCCTCACGCAATGCTAGAATAATGTATCGTAGCGCCTCCAAAATTTATCTTTATTCACTTTTATTGAATGATAAACTAGCTACACTACTACTATTACTACCACTTGCGTTTAAGACATAATGTACGATTTTCATAGCAAAATGGGACGTTTAGGTTCATAGAATAAGAACACGTGAATGCTTCGTTAGAAATAATTTCATCGTCCTCGATTTTCACCCCGATTCTAGGCTAAGCGTGCAACGAGATCATTTTCATTATAAGTTAGAAATGCTAACACTACTCATATTCCCTAATCACGTACTTATCCTCCTATTTTCCTAATTTGTATCTGTTATATTTTGTTTTGTCTTGAATTTTTCACGAAGATACATTGTTTGACTTATGCGATGATAGAGATTTAGGTCTAAAAATAGAGTGATAACGGTGTAACCAAGACCATCGAATTAATAACCCCTCCTAATAGACAACGATGTCAAAAAATTAACTCAACAAGAAGGATCGATAAACACGGTTTTATAACGGTTTTAAACATGAGACTTATTACCAAGTGTAAAACCGCATGCTTTTACCATGAATAGTACCCTTAAGATCGTACGAACATGATTAGAACTTTCCTTTATAACATGTTTACGTTTCACGTACAAGAATTACAAGTATTACGTACGTGTTATAACACGATAAGTATTTATTACGTATGAACACACGATAATTATTTTCCAATAATAATTATAATCACGAACATGCGATCATGAAATCGTGAGCGTAGATTAATCACGAGCTAATATTAATTACGTATATATATTTAGTACGAACACGAATAACTAAGTCACGATCGTAAAATAATTAGAACACGTAATTTACGAACACGATAAAACACGAGAGCACACTATTATTTTTAGACAC
This sequence comes from Glebionis coronaria, assembly GCA_025667525.1. Lineage (NCBI taxonomy): Eukaryota > Viridiplantae > Streptophyta > Magnoliopsida > Asterales > Asteraceae > Glebionis > Glebionis coronaria. The sequence goes on along the minus strand of CM046881.1, from coordinate 349,966,840 downwards.
GGAAAAAGGTACGGATTACCCCAAGTGGGGAACCCTACCCGCGGCTACACAAGGTAAACATGAGCTTGGCCCATGTAATTTTTACTAAACAAGAATTTAGGGAAGAACATGTTCATTATTTATAAAATCAAGAAAATAAGAAAAACCATAGTTTCTTTTCCTCTCCTTCTTGGGCGCCGGGTTTTGATCACCAAAAGGGGTGTTCGGGTTGATTTTGATATTGGAAATTTTGCAAGGATTCGTGTGTGTTCATCATTATTTGATCCACGTATTCGGTATAACTTTTTAACCCTTTTCTTTTAATGTTTGATTTTGATGATCACATAAAATCATGATGTTATTAATTAACTAATTAAAAACAATTATTTAAACATGTTAATAAGCATGGGGTAAATCAAAACAAGGGTTTAGGGGTGTTTTTGTTTTGGCCGACGCCTAACCGAACCCCATAGGGGTCTCGGCTTGGCCTATGTCGCACCACCGAGACCATATGGTCTCGGTATGGTGGTGATGGTGTCACGGCAGCAACAAGGGGCAAGGGAAACCCGACCTTGGTCGGTGTATGGTGATGGTTACGGGTCCGGTTCATGGTTTTTAGTCACGGGTCCGTTTCATGAATTCTTTTCAAGGTTTATGATTTTCACTAGTTATGTTTTAGACTTAAATTAAATTAATAAAAGCATGACATGATTAATTTAATGTACATTACTTAGGTTATAAATTTAATTATTAATTCATGAATTTTAACCTAAGTATTTATATTTAATTAGACTTTATAATTAATTAATTATTTAAAACCATGACTATAATTAACTAATTAACATGACTTAGGTTATATTATTAATAGTTAATAATACATGTTTTAACCTAAGTATTTTACCTTTATTTAATTAAAATCATGTTATATTTAATTAAATACTTTTTACCTATAGTTTATTTAATTTACATGTAATAATTAATAAACTATACTTTATAATCACATGACTTAGAATAATAATCAGCAAACACTTAAGCTTACATAATTAGCTTATTTAACCAGCTTATATCTATTTATGGAAACTTTCTATTTTTAGAAACTTATTTAATTAAGGTAGTTAATCTATTTATGGAAACTTTCTATTTTTAGAAACTTATCTATTTTAAGAAGTAATTCTATTTTTGGAAACTTTCTATTTTTAGAAACTTTCTATTTTTGGTATGGACATTCTTTCCTTATTAGGATTCCCCGTATGCAGCCAACTGTTTTCCCATAGTATAAGTTTATATGTTTGAGGGACCATTCTTGCCTATTCTTCAAAGTGGAGGGCCCTTTTTGTAAATTTGACAAACTTTAAGGACCAATCTTTTAATTATGAATAAACAAGGGTTTAAAGTGTCAATTCTTCAATATTGGAGGACCCTTCTTGTACAATCTTCAAATCTTCAAGGGTTACTCTTGGAAAATCAACACTAGGGCTTGGTTCATTGTGCGGCTTCGTTTCCCGTGTTCGTTTTTGCTCGTTTCTTGTGATCTTTTGTCATTTTCTCAATATCCGTACCTAAAATACACAAGCATATATTTTGCATTTTTGATGATATTTAATGCATTTAAAGCCCGTTTTGGACGATGAAACTATGTATAAAAGCAGTCTCATCACTCCCCAATACTAAACCATTGTCGTGCCCTCACGCAATGCTAAAATAATGTATCGTAGCACTTCCAAAATTTATTTTTATTCACTTTTATTGAATGATAAACTGGCTACACTACTACTATTACTACCACTTGCGCTTTAGACATAATGTACGATTTTCATAGCAAAATGGGACGTTTAGGTTCATAGAATAAGAACACGTGAATGCTTCGTTAGAAATAATTTCATCGTCCTCGATTTTCACCCTGATTCCATGCTAAGCGTGCAACGAGATTGATGTACGTAAATCGTACACGTTTTAGGAAAAACGCGTATGAGTGGCAAGTATTAAGTTACACGATTTAGGAAAACCGCGAAACCGAATAAATTCCAAGTTCGTTCTCGAAGGAGGTGTGTGGATTAATGTTCCAATTATGTAAAATCAAGTTTGGATTAGTGACGTTTTTGGTTTAGATGAGAGAAAAATAAAAGACGAGCTACGACTACGATTTAAACTACGACGTTGACGTAAAACGATGACGTAATTGCGTAAAACGCGACAAAATTAAAAATTAAACCTAAAAATTAATTAATGCACCCCCACAACCAGTTGGGTTGTGGGGAGTCAACAACACAAGAAAAAGAGCAAGTACTTTACAAATTTCAAACACACAAGGCACAACAATGTTACTGATGAAGGCTAATGGTTACTGATGAACAGTAACTTTGTTTACTTGCACAAAAACAAATTTCAAATGGCAAAAACTTGCACACAGTCCATCTAAATCAAATACAACCTAGATAGAAACCTAGATAAGCAGCTTAGCTAACATTATGCAAGATTTTAATGACAAATTCATACAAAATCATACATAAATTGCTTTACTGATTTTTAAGCTATACTACCTAACTTTTAAACATGCAAATTCACTAAAAACCTATCCCAACTAAAAGAAAATACTGAAAACAACTTTTACTATTATACTAAGTGTATGTGGACTGATTTATAGCCAAAAGCTGTCACAAGATTAAGGTAATAAGCAGATCCAAACACCCCTTTAAAACTGAAAAACAATTTTTATCAAACCAAGAGCTTATAAAACTTAACTAAACAGACCTAAATCACTTCTAACATGCAAATAAACCTTATATGATCATAATCAAAGCTTTAACTAACACAAGAACAGTCATCCACAGAATCCACATAAAACTCAAATTTTTAAAACTGAAAACAAGGTTCAAGCCTATACCTTGAGAGACCTACATCCAGGCCTCTCTATGGCAAGCTGATGCCATTTCCTTTTAGCTAAAAGAGAAGAGCTTTTGGGAAGAGGGAAGGAACTGTCTAATGTAGAGAATGATGGTGGTGGTTACAAGAACCTACAACACCCAATATGTCTTCCACCTGTTTAAATTCAACAAAGAAAGAAAAGATTTCAAGTAACCAAAAACTTGTATAAGCTTATAAAAGCTTATACAAACTTTTGCTACAGTAAGATAAAACCAACAAAACAAACAGATTTTCAAAACTAAGTCTTTAATACACCAAGTTTGATAACCAGACTTCTAACCAATAAAGAGAGAGTAACAAAGTCCAAGCTGCTGTAGTTAGCTTCGGTTGTCACGTCAACTAACTCCAAGAGCTTGATCCTTTGGGTCCAAATCTTTCAAGAAAGACTATGAGTTTTCTGAAATTTTGTAATGTGAAAACTATTGATAACTAAAACCATTTTTTTTGCAAAAGAACTAAAACATTAAACTTATCAAAGCTATAATGGAACTCAGAAGTATATCTCAAATGAATTGTTTAAAAATTACTCTAAATACTCAACTTTTAAAAAGATTACACAGAGATATAAAATCTGGAACAAAGGGCCATACACAAACAGTATGCTCCTTTTATACTAGTTCAAAGACTATTCTAGAATGCTTAATAAAATATTACAAGAAAGATAAAACCCTAAACCCTAATTCGTGTATTTCTAGTCTTGCCCTTGTGGAATCTTGGTCAAAAGCAGCTACATGTGATTGCCAGCTTGAAAATTTGATCTTGGACCGTTGAAATCATTCTTTGGGACCAAGGAATGCGATGGGAGTCGTTGCTTTTCTGAATGATTCTTTCTTTGCCATATTTGGATGAACATAGGAGCAGGGGAGGCCACGTGGGGGACCTAGGTTGAGTGTGAATATGTTTTGGGAGGTGGGTTTGGTTCAAATGCCAATCAATTACTGATCTGGAAAAGTTGGGGTTGTGATTTTAATTAAATAAGTTAAACCCAAATTAGGTTCTTGGCTGGGATTAAGAGGGAATTAGGGGGTGGATTTGCACAGTAATCGTATGGCGCAAGTTATATTAATAAATAAACATGTTTTAAATTTATTTATTATTAATATAACTGGGTTAAGTGGGTGTGAGGTGGCAGAGGTGATGTGGAATGGGGGTGCAATGTGATTGGTTGAGGGGTTTTAGTGGGCCACGTGTCGGGCTGGAATAGGTGGTGGGGAGTTTGTTTGTCTGGGCAGTTTTAGCCCCCCATGTTCCATGCTTCATTCATATTGTATAAAAACAGCCAAAATCCCAATCCCTTTGTTATAACTTTGGGTAACTTGTCAAATTTGGCACAACAAGTTTTCAAACTTGTTACAAGGACCATTTAAGCAATTTGACCATTCTTGAAGGGCTTATATTGTATATTCTTGAAATATTAGGGACCCATATGTAATATGTGAGATTTACAAGGGTTTAATATGACAAGTCTTCAATAGTTGAGGGGCCATTCTTGACAAATCTTCAAACTTCAAGGACTTCTTTGGAAATTCATGATTCGGGTCCGGTTCTTTGTGCGGCTTCGTTTCGCGTGTTCGTTTTTGCTTGATTCCTTTGATCTTTTGGTGAATTCACGATATCCGTACCTGAAATACACAATGAACAAACACAAGCGTATATTTGGGTATTTTGACGATATTTTAAGCGTTTTAAGCCCGATTTGGACGATGAGATTATGTATAAATACAGTCTCATCACTCCCCCATACTAAAACATTGCCCTGTCCTCACGCGATGCTAGAATTAAGTATCATAGCACTTCCAAAATTCATTTTATGATGACATTTATTGAATACATAAACTTAAATACACTACTACACGTGTTTTAGACATAATGTATTGTTTTCATCACGATTAAGTGACTTTTGGGATCATAGAACAAGAACACGTGAATGCTTCGTTAGAAATAATTTCGTCGTCCTCGATTTTCACCCAATTCCATGCTAAGCGTGTAACGAGATCATTGTTATTTAAAGTTAGCTACACGATCATATCTCATGAGTGATAATTACGAACCTAAACTCCCTTATTCCTACTTGGTATCTCTTATATTTTATTTTGTCTTAATGATCACGAGGATACATCTTTGACTTATACGTGAATAGAGATTAAGTCTAAAAATAGAGTCTTAACGGTGTAACCACAGTCATTAAATTAATAATTCATCCTAATAGACAACGATGTCAAAAAATTAAGTCAACAAGAAGGATCGATAAACACGGTTTTATAACGGTTTTGAACATGAGACTTATTACCAAGACTTTTATACGCCCCCTAACGGAAGGGCCTTATTATCTTTGGTTTACCTCCATCTTTTATTCAACTCCGCCATGGAGCTTTTATTATGACTTTGGTCTTGCCTTGCCTTTTATTATCCGCCTCATCGGTGGTTTTATTAGCCAAAGACGTATATCCTCACGCTAAAGCGAATTTTGGATCTTTAAAGCTTCAAAGATTAAGGCTTGATTCACTTTCAATTTGGGCATAGATTTTTCGGCCTTGTGAGCTTCAAATTTTTGCTTAATTTAGGTGAGCACTTGAAATCTTATTATTAGGTGAAGCTTTCGATTATTCGGGTGCCAATACTTCAAAACCGTGACGCTGGCGATACCCCAATGTTTTCCCAATTTAATTACATGGAAGCTACTAAAACAAATTAGAAACCAACAATAGTGACTAAACCGCTAAATCAATATTTATTAACAATTTATTATCAAAAGTGTGGGGAGAATAAGCTAATAATTACTACACATGAGATCGTGATGATTACGAGACTTATAAATAACTCTATCATTTCTCGTCCTCATTTAAGAGACTTAGCCTAAAAAGTTAAGGAATCAAGCTAAGTGCTCAACACGCACGGTCGAGTCAAAATTTATTCTTATTCTCACCATCGGAAAACCTACATTCGTGTCTTAAACACTTATGAAAAACAAGAAATTTTTTAAAATTTAGCCATTTTTAGCCTTATTTTGCATAAAACGATAACAAAAAGATGAATATTGGATTGCGTGGTGACGTAAGCAAGGTGAAGTATCTACTCACCCCCCCCATACTAAAACTAAACATTGTCCTCAATGTTTCGAGTCTAGGGGTGAAAACACCCCCATACTAGAGACGAAGTCGAATGCTTAATCTCGAGCATGGAAAGGGTAAAACGAATAACCTAAAAGCCGTTTATAAATTATGCTAATAAGATAAATGTTAGAACATAAAAGGATATCATCGGATATCGGAATCTCCAAAGGCAACGATCGAAGCTCGAGTGCTCCGTGAAACGAACACGAGAGGCTTCAATGGTGTTGATGAACCTAATAAATCACAATCACAAACAAGCACGAAACAAAGGTTGGAAGAGCATGAGAATCCCCAACGAGGCACCTTGTTTTGTTAACCGAGTCAAAAGCTCGACTCGAATCCCCAAAAATGTGATCATTTAGGGATAATCTTGGTATGGTCATTTTTAATGGGGCTTACATGATAAACAAGGCCCAAAAGTACATGGAGTACTTTAAAAACCCGATAAACGAATATCGGGGTCAAAGATAGCGTCTTCGTTTTCGGATGAAAGACGAAAAAACGCTACTTCAATTAGAACCGAAACCCCAAAGGGGTAGAAGAAAAGAGATGAGAAGTATAAAGGTGGGGCAATTGGTAAGTCAAACTTATGAGCTACTCGAGGTAGACTCACACCAAGCAAAAGAAAATATTTTCCATTTATTGCATCGGTGGAAGACCGAGATTTCCCTTTACAAGCAATTCCGGGATCGTAAATCTCGTCCTCGGTGGAGAAATGTGAAGGAACATAAGGGGCTTCCCCCACACTAAAACCACACCAACCATCGTCAAAAGGAGTAGACGAGGTGGTAGCACTCATATAACTCGGTGATGACGGAGTTAAACATGTAGAAAATTCTTTTAAAACATTTTTAAAATCTTTTCCTTTTTCATCGTTCAAAAACTCTTTATGAAAACCCGATTTGATAATGTCGAAAATATTTGGCGTGTCAAATTCAAAATTAGTCGCGCATTTAAAATCCTCACATTTAAGTCTTTGGTGGGAGGGGTTGGCGGATTATATAAGTTCTCAAAACGTTTATCAATAAAGAACACCGCCCCCTCAGGGTCTACATACTCGTCATCCTCATGAACGTCGATCTCATCGATTTCTTCATCAAAGATAGGCTTGTCAAACCACGGTTTTTCATTCCCCTCCATGAGTATCTTAGAAACTCTCTCGAAAAGATCACGATCAAGCACGAAACCATCATTCTTTTGTGGGGATTGTTGATAAGTTAAATCCTCACGAATGTGGTAAACGTAATTCTCATTTGAGGAGTGTTGATTAGGTAAGTCCTCGAGAATTGGACTTTTGGTGGTCACATGAGTTGGTTCGTCATCGAAAATAAGACGTTCCAACTCATTTAGTTCATCCTCGATTTTGGAAAGATCGACCTCACTCGTAGGTGGAAGTGAAGGCATAAGAGCTAGCTCTCGTTCAATAATTTCCTCAATCTCGGGATCAAACTCATAATCATCGTACTTCACATGTTTCTTTTTAGGAGAATCAAAAATTGCATGTGGATTTCGAAGTACGTGATCAATCTCGGCGAAATCGCCATCGTCATCGTCAAAGAAAGAGTCGATGTAAGCACTCACAACCATGGTCTTACAAGTCGAATGACTATGCTTAGGTGACTTTTCTAAGACGAGAGGATCGATGTCGATAAACCCTTTAGCCTCAACGGGTGTTGGGCTAGGCAAAGGAGGTACTTCGATGGAGTTAGAAGTTGAAGCCTCAAAGACGTGGTCCTTCGAAGGTGGTGAAGACGAGACCATTTTGGTCATTGTCGTGATGGCACTAACGTCGCCCTTCGGAATTTGTGTTTCACTTGTTTCGCTAAAAACATCCCAAAGTGAGTTTTCATCCATAAATTTACACATACCCTTTTGAATTAGGTACACGTACTCTTTATCATTAAAATCATCATCTTTAAAACCGTTTTTCTTAATTCTTTCAAAACATGCATTAAGCCTCATTCTTTCCGCTAAAGTGAACATTTTGAAATCATTAGGATTTGAATCATTAGGTTTTGAAACCTCGGTTTTTTCATTATCATTAAACACTTGGGATTTTCTAGCAAAAAAGTCCATTTTCTCATCCCCATATCTCATAGTAAGTCTCCCCTCGTGAACGTCGATTACGGTTCGAGCCGTCGATAAGAATGGTCGGCCTAAAATAATGGGACATTTAGGGTCACACTCGTAATCGGATATAACGAAATCCACGGGAAAAACAAACTTTCCAATCCTAACATAGACATCCGCGGCTATTCCAATTGGTATAAGTGGAGTACAATTTGCAAGCTCGATTGTCATGTTCGTGGGGGTAAGGGAAGGCAATCTCATCAATTTCCATAGAGAATGAGGCATAAGATTGATGCTAGCACCTAAATCGGCAAGGGCTAAACATCCCTCAATCTCGGAAAAATCACAAGGTAGTAGAAATTGGCTCGGATCCTCTTCCTTTCTCGGCATACGCCTTTTGGGTTTTTTTAGAAGGATCGATGCACAAGTTTCTTCAAGGGTTACTTTCGTAAGGTCGATAAAGCTCTCTTTTTGAACCGTGGATGGAATTTGAGGTACACGAGGGTGGGCACTCTTTTCCTTGGTCGCCACGTTCACCCCATCGACTTTAGAACAATAAGACGTCTTAGAAGTGAGGGTTGAGAAGAAGGAATAACTCGAAATCCATCAAGGTTAGGGGTAATCACACGACCTTTCTCACGAGACGAGGCGGCTTTACATTGTTCCTTCGGATTTGCAACGGTGTCACTAGGTAACGAACTCGATGACGCACCCGAGGCTTTGTTCATAATGGCCGAAAACATCTTTTTAATGTCAATTTGCCCTTGCTCAATCTTCGTGTTTTGCAATTTCAAAGTATTAGTAAAGTCGTTTTTCAAAGTACCAATTTCTCCCTCTAATCGTCTCATATTAGCCTCATTCGTTTTCATGTAATTTTGAAAATCGTTTGACGAACTATTTTGATTTGAATTAAAGTTCCCTTGGTTTTGATTACTTCTTTGAAAATTGTTTTGATTCCCACTTGAAAAATTGTTTCCTTGATTGTTGTTGTTTGAAAAATTCGCGTTTTGATTATTATCTCGATTTTGCCAGTTTAAATTCCGACCTTGATTATAACCTCCTTGATTTTGAAAATTCCCTTGTTGATTGTTTCCTTGAAAATTGTTACGGTTTTGATTTGAAAAATTGTTGCCTTGGTTATAATTGCCTTGTTGTGATGGACCCGCGTTATTTTGATTAGAAAAATTGTTGTTTCCATTTAACGCACTCACATTCGACGTTTGGCCATCAGTAGCTGCACACTCGTAATAATTATGAGGTCCACCATAAAACGTACACGATGTCTCAACCGCTTTCACCGTAGCGGGAGCGTCTTTCTTTTGCATCTCAACGAGAAAAGACGTAAACACATTCGTCAACTTGTCGACTTTCGCATCAACTCTCTCAATGTCGCGATTAGAACTACTAACATTGGCGACATTGGCAACACTCGGTGCGTTGCGGAGTTGGTAAACCTTGGATCGGTTTTCGATAATTATCAATGCATCTTTCGGAGTTTTACACAAAAATTTGCCACCGGCGGCGGAATTCAACGGTCTTGTTCTTGAAAATTAAGACCGTTGTAAAACGTATCGATTTGGTGCAACTCGGAAAAACCATGGTGAGGACATTGCCTAAGCAATTCCTTAAAACGATCCCACGCGTCTCTAAAAGATTCATTCGGTTTTTGCTCAAATTTCGTAATCTCGTTTTTGAAAAACGTTGTCTTAGACGATGGGAAAAAATAATTAACGAACTTGGACACGAGATCCTTCCACATAACTATCGAATTAGGTGGCTCTTCTCGTACTAATCCTTGGCGGCACCATCGAGCGAGTACGGAAAAAGCATAAGCTTGACGACATCGGTGTCGACGCTCTTAAACTTGCTCGTGGCTAAAAGACGATCAAAATTCCGAATATGGTCGTGAGGATTATCGGCTTCACGACCTCGAAACTTTGTAGCTTTAATCAACGAAAGCATTCCACTCTTAATCTCAAAATTCTCCGCTTCGATAGCGGGAATTACGATCGTGTCTCCATAACCCTCAGTGGGCGCTTGGAGCAATTCCATCATCGAACGATTGTCGGCCATCTCCTCTACGGTTTCTTCAACAACGATATTAGGAACGTCGGTTTCTAATTCTCTTCTACGTCGTCGATTCCTTCGATTACGATTGCGTCGATTCGAAGCTTCGCTAGAATTGGAATAATCCTTCGATCGAGTGCGCATGCACTAAGCGTAGAATGGGTGGTAGCAAAGAAGATTCTTTTTGCGGTTTTTCGATTTTTCAATTTTTTTTTGGTTTTTGATTGTTTTTTAATTTTTTTGGATTTTTGAATGTATTACGTAGACACAAATCTACAAATCTCTCCTCGAATCGATCTTCTCGATTAAAGGAGCCTCAAGGAATGAAAATGATCACGTGGAGTGAACGCTTTCGATGACTTTAGAACGTTGGTGGAACACCAAAACATTCAAGAGGGTTTAATCTTGAAAACAAGCAAATATAATATACGTAGATAATATTTGGGCGGCAAACCCTTGATTGGCCTTCTTTCTCAAAGCACGCACAAGCAAGCGGGGGAAACGAGGCGGCGCTAAGCACTTAAGAGCCTTTTTCCCTTAGGTCGTGAAATACAACCGCCTTATACCCACCTTATTGTTTGTGTTAATTGAAATTAAGCCTCACGAAAGTATTTATCTATTTTGCCTTTAAACTTTTGCTTTAGATTCGAATACAATGATCGAGTGATGAAATCCCGAATCAAGGTTGCGTTTTCACGCTTTTGGAGTACTTGTATTTTTATTGTTCTTACGTAAATACAATATAGTAATAATATATTCACAAGAAAAACGAAAACCAATATATCTACAATATAGTAAAATGATTGGTGTGTGTTTAGTTTAGGAAAACTAAACACGATTTATTTGGATACTATAATATAATAGAGAAAAATAACAAAAATGAGTATGTACGATATTCACGCTTTCCAAAAAATGAAAAGCTAAAACGCACTACTCACACAAACACGATAGTAATAATAATGGCACACTAAAAACACCTCCCGGCAGCGGCGCCAAAATTTGATGTACGTAAATCGTACATGTTTTAGGAAAAACGCGTATGAGTGGAAAGTATTAAGTTACACGATTTAGGAAAACCGCGAAACCGAATAAATTCCAAGTTCGTTCTCGAAGGAGGTGTGTGGATTAATGTGCCACTTATGTAAAATCAAGTATGGATTAGTGACGTTTTTGGTTTAGAAGAGAGAAAAATAAAAGACGAGCTACGACTACGATTTAAACTACGACGTTGACGTAAAACGATGACGTAATTACGTAAAACGCGACAAAATTAAAAATTAAACCTAAAAATTAATTAAAAGATTAAACTAAGTCTAACATAATATAAATTAGAATAAAAATACAACAAATATATTTTAAAACCTTTTATTAATTAAATATTCAGTTTTTAATGCTAATTATAGCCCTAAAATTAAATATAATTAAAACAATGTCCAAAATATTATTTTATTGAACAAATAACTCACTTATATTATTTAAAGACTAAAAAGTATTTTTCCTAAATTTTAAAAACTATTTTTTCTATTTTTAAAACACTAAAAACTATTTTTAAACTAAAATAATCATAAAAAATAATAAAATAATGCAAAAAATAATTTGACAATTTTAAAAATCCTAATTTATGCTAATGAACAGTAGAAAAATGAAAAAGTTTGAAAAATATAAAATTTTTCACTAAAAGACAAAACTGATATTAATTAAACCTTAATTAAACTAAATTTTATTCTAAAAAATAATTAAAAAGTGAACAGTAAAAACTTCTTAAACTAAAAATCTTAAAACATTTTTCTAAGTCTAAGAAAAATTTTAAAACTGAAAAATATTAGTTTTTGTCACTAAAAGACAAAAACAGATTAATAAAAAGTAATTTAAAATAGCTATTTAATCTAAAAATTACTAAATGAACAGTAAAATAAAAAAAAATTAAACAGAAAAATCATAAATAAAATAAGAAAAATAATAAAACTAGTTTTAAGTCCTAAATCCTATTTTGACCCACTAGAGACAAAAATATTAGAAACTGAAAGTGACCCCTTGACTTGTTTTGTCTGTTTGCCCAAGCAGTGGGAACTTTAACACTGGCAGTGGGAAATTGGTTCCCACTGCTAGTTATAAAAACGGGTCTGCATGGTTTCGAGCTTGTAACTTTTGATTTACTTGTTGATTCTTGGCAACAAAGGCACCCCCACAACCAGTTAGGTTGTGGGAAGTCAACAACACAAGAAAAAGAGCAAGTACTTTACAAATTTCAAACACACAAGGCACAACAATGTTACTGATGAAGGCTAATGGTTACTGATGAACAGTAACTTTGTTTACTTGCATAAAAACGAATTTCAAATGGCAAAAACTTGCACACAGTCCATCTAAATCACATACAACCTAGATAGAAACCTAGATAAGCAGTTTAGCTAACATTATGCGAGATTTTAATGACAAATTCATACAAAATCATACAGAAAATTGCTTTACTGATTTTTAAGCTATACTACCCAACTTTTAAACATGCAAATTCACTTAAAACCTATCCCAACTAAAAGGAAATACTGAAAACAACTTTTACTATTATACTAAGTGTATGTGGACTGATTTATAGCCAAAAGCTGTCACAAGATTAAGGTAATAAGCAGATCCAAACACCCCTTAAAAACTGAAAAACAATTTTTATCAAACCAAGAGCTTATAAAACTTAACTAAACAGACCTAAATCACTTCTAACATGCAAATAAACCTTATATGATCATAATCAAAGCTTTAACTAACACAAGAACAGTCATCCACATAAAACTCAAATTTTTAAAACTGAAAACAAGGTTCAAGCCTATACCTTGAGAGACCTACATCCAGGCCTCTCTATGGCAAGCTGATGCCATTTCCTTTTAGCTAAAAGAGAAGAGCTTTTGGGAAGAGGGAAGGAACTGTCTAATGTAGAGAATGATGGTGGTGGTTACAAGAACCTACAACACCCAATATGTCTTCCACCTGTTTAAATTCAACAAAGAAAGAAAAGATTTCAAGTAACCAAAAACTTGTATAAGCTTATAAAAGCTTATACAAACTTTTGCTACAGTAAGATAAAACCAACAAAACAAACAGATTTTCAAAACTAAGTCTTTAATGCACCAAGTTTGATAACCAGACTTCTAACCAATAAAGAGAGAGTAACAAAGTCCAAGCTGTTGTAGTTAGCTTCGGTTGTCACGTCAACTAACTCCAAGAGCTTGATCCTTTGGGTCCAAATCTTTCAAGAAAGACTATGAGTTTTCTGAAATTTTGAAATGTGAAAACTATTGATAACTAAAACCATTTTTTTTTGCAAAAGAACTAAAACATTAAACTTATCAAAGTTATAATGGAACTCAGAAGTATATCTCAAATGAATTGTTTAAAAATTACTCTAAATATTCAACTTTTAAAAAGATTACACCGAGATATAAAATCTGGAACAAAGGGCCATACACAAACAGTATGCTCCTTTTATACTAGTTCAAAGACTATTCTAGAATGCTTAATAAAATATTATAAGAAAGATAAAACCCTAAACCCTAATTCGTGTATTTCCAGTCTTGCCCTTATGGAATCTTGGTCAAAAGCAGCTACATGTGATTGCTAGCTTGAAAATTTGATCTTGGACCGTTGAAATCATTCTTTGGGACCAAGGAATGCGATGGGAGTCGTTGCTTTTCTGAATGATTCTTACTTTGCCATATTTGGATGAACATAGGAGCAGGGGAGGCCACGTGGGGAACCCAGGTTGAGTGTGAATATGTTTTGGGAGGTGGGTTTGGTTCAAATGCCAATCAATTACTGATCTAGAAAAGTTGGGGTTGTGATTTTGATTAAATAAGTTAAACCCAAATTAGGGTTCTTGGCTGGGATCAAGAGGGAATTAGGGGTGGATTTGCACAGTAATCGTATGGCGCCAGTTATATTAATAAATAAACATGTTTTAAATTTATTTATTATTAATATAACTGGGTTAAGTGGGTGTGAGGTGGCAGAGGTGATGTGGAATGGGGGTGCAATGTGATTGGTTGAGGGGTTTTTGTGGGCCACGTGTCGGGCTGGAATAGGTGGTGGGGAGTTTGTTTGTCTGGGCAGTTTTAGCCCCCCATGTTCCATGCTTCATTCATATTGTATAAAAACAGCCAAAATCCCAATCCCTTTGTTATAACTTTGGGTAACTTGTCAAATTTGGCACAACAAGTTTTCAAACTTGTTACAAGGACCATTTAAGCAATTTGACCATTCTTGAAGGGCTTATATTGTATATTCCTGAAATAATAGGGACCCATATGTAATATGCGAGATTTACAAGGGTTTAATATGACAAGTCTTCAATAGTTGAGGGGCCATTCTTGACAAATCTTCAAACTTCAAGGACTTCTTAGGAAATTCATGATTCGGGTCCGGTTCTTTGTGCGGCTTCGTTTCCCGTGTTCGTTTTTGCTTGATTCCTTTGATCTTTTGGTGAATTCACGATATCCGTACCTGAAATACACAATGAACAAACACAAGCGTATATTTGGGTATTTTGACGATATTTTAAGCGTTTTAAGCCTGATTTGAACGACGAGACTATGTATAAATACAGTCTCATCAGAGATCATTGTCATTATAAGTTAGAAATGCTAACACCACTCATATGCCCTAATCACGTACTTATCCTCCTATTTTCCTAAGTTGTATCTGTTATATTTTATTTTGTCTTGAATTTTTCACGAAGATACATTGTTTGACTTATACGATGATAGAGATTTAGGTCTAAAAATAGAGTGATAACGGTGTAACCAAGACCATCAAATTAATAACCCCTCCTAATAGACAACGATGTCAAAAAATTAAGTCAACAAGAAGGATCGATAAACACGATTTTATAATGGTTTTGAACATGAGACTTATTACCAAGTGTAAAACCGCATGCTTTTACCATGAGTAGTTCCCTTAAGATCGTACGAACATGATTATAACTTTCCTTTATAACATGTTTACGTTTCACGTACAAGAATTACAAGTATTACGTACGTGTTATAACACGATAAGTATTTATTACGTATGAACACACGATAATTATTTTCCAATAATAATTATAATCACGAACATGCGATCATGAAATCATGAGCGTAGATTAATCACGAGCTAATATTAATTACGTATATATATTTAGTACGAACACGAATAACTAAGTAACGATCGTAAAATAATTAGAACACGTAATTTACGAACACGATAAAACACGAGAACACACTATTATTTTTAGACATGGAAAAAGGTACGGGTTACCCCAACAGGGCACCCTACCCGCGGTCGTTTAGCCCGCCCGTTTAGCCCGCCCATTTAGCCCGTGCCCGTTTAGCCCGCGCTCGTTTAGCCCGCCGCCCGTTTAGCCCGTTGCCCGTTTAGCCCGCCGCCCGTGCCCGCCCGCCCGCCCATTTTACCTCCTCTAGGTCTCGGTATGGTGGTTATGGTGTCACGGCAGCAACAAGGGGCAAGGGAAACCCGACCTTGGTCAGGGTATGGTGATGGTTATGGGTCCGGTTCATGGTTTTTAGTCACGGGTCCGGTTCATGAATTCTTTTCAAGGTTTATGATTTTCACTAGTTATATTTTAGACTTAAATTAAATTAATAAAAGCATGACATGATTAATTTAATGTACATTACTTAGGTTATAAATTTAATTAGTAATTCATGAATGTTAACCTAAGTATTTATATTTAATTAGACTTTATAATTAATTAATTATTTAAAACCATGACTATAATTAATTAATTAACATGACTTAGGTTATATTATTAATAGTTAATAATACATGTTTTAACCTAAGTATTTTACCTTTATTTAATTAAAATCATGTTATATTTAATTAAATACTTTTAACCTATAGTTTATTTAATTTACATGTAATAATTAATAAACTATACTTTATAATCACATGACTTAGAATAATATTAAGAAAACACTTAAGCTTATATAATTAGCTTATTTAACCAGCTTATATCTATTTATGGAAACTTTCTATTTTTAGAAAATTATTTAATTAAGGTAGTTAATCTATTTATGGAAACTTTCTATTTTTAGAAACTTATCTATTTTAAGCAGTAATTCTATTTTTGGAAACTTTCTATTTTTGTAAACTTTCTATTTTTGGTATGGACATTCTTCCCTTATTAGGATTCCCCGTATGCAGCCAACTGTTTTCCCATAGTATAAGTTTATATGTTTGATTCCTTATGTTTAATTAGAATACCTAAAGCCATATACATGCATGACCATTATCACCTAGTTATGGAGGTACCATAACCATAACACTAGATGCACTGGTGTTATGACTTCCCCACGGCAGAGTGATTGCTCGTGGCGTCCCTTCAACTTTTGGCCATATTATTATATTTATTATGTGGGGCATATGGGTGCATCCTAGTTACATGTTTTTCAGCAGATTACTCAGTGTGAATGTGGTGTGTGCCTTGCATCCTTCACAAGGAGCTGATCCCTCCTACCCAAAACTAGTATATTAAATTAGAGGAAGCCCCTCTAATTTGCATGACGAGGTCACCCCTCCAAGTATTCATGCACGTTGATATTTCATGACCTATATTAGCTAATGGTAAAATATGTTAAACAGTTTTTACAAGATAAACATAAGGCTTTTCAAACTATAAAACCAGTTTTACTAAGACTTAAACGGGTTATTCATGACTTAGTTTCTTCCGCTGTTTCATGCTTATATGCTTATATTATTCATGTTTATTTGTACATCCGTGCACTGAGCGTATTGCTCAGCCGTTTTCTTTTTCATGTTCCCAAAACGGCAGGTACTCAGGGACGCTCGTAGACTTTAAGCGTACGTGCATATGGACTGGAAGCTTTCTAGCCTTTCTTTAATTTATGCATTATCTATACTTTGATACTCTTTCCATGTACATTGTTTAGTCCTTTCATTTACAGTACATATGTTTGTGTGTGATGAGCTTTACTTTTGGACTGCCGATGTTTGATTCCGGTATTTCCTTTTATGGTAATGTAATGTTTTAGACATTTATCCTTGTATGCTTTGATGACACGTCATAATCATGCGTGACATTGCGTTTATCAAAATGGGGTGTTACAATTATGGTATCAGAGCCAAGGCTTCGACATGTAGGCTCTCAAAACATGACCTGTGATTAGTGGGTAGTCACTATGGTCTTCCTAGAACTGACAGTCGGTTTTCATGCATTCATCATTTTCATGCATACATATATATGTCATTGTCGTAGGTTTATGACTAATTAATGGTTGGTACAGGACTGGCCCTATTTAGTCGCATGTGTTTTATCGAAACTTTTAAATTTGTGACCGACCCATAGGCGTCCCCTCGCCATGTCTTTTATTTTGGGTGAACTGACCATAGGCGTTCACTCTCGAGCATACAAAAGTTTTTATAAAACTGCATCATGCATTCATGTACAAATTTTCTTGCATAAAACTTTTCTCATGATTTATTGGTATAAATTTTTTTTCATGCATATATTTTATGTTTTGATCAGTTTAATCATGTATTTTATGTTATACTGTCAGATGGTTCTCACACGCGAGCAGGAACAACTCAATGCAGCAATCCAAGCTGCAATGCAAGCTTTGCTTCCTTAACTGAGGAATGACATCAGGGCTGAGGTTCAGGCTGCCAACAATCAGCAACAAAACCAAGCACCCCATCCTCTTCCTCCTCTAGTGACATTGGCAATATGGCTGGAGAGATTCAACAAGCTCCGTCCTCGAGCTTTAGAGAGAACAGATAGCCCCAGTGAAGCTGAAAGCTGGTTGGCTCACATCGAGAAGATCTTCGATGCTATGGGTTGTGACCTCGTCTTCAAAGCGAGGTTGGCATGTTACCGGTTTGAAGGCGATGTGTTAAATTGGTGGTTAGGATTGAAGCAATCTAAGGGAGGTGATAATTGGGTAGCTGGTTTGACATGGGCTCAGTTCAGAGATAGAGTAATGGAGCAGTTCTTTCCCAAGGCTGAGCAAGACAAGCTGAAGAGAGAGTACCATAGGATCCGACAGAGAGTTGGGGAGAATAGCAACGAGTTCATGCAGCGCTTTCTTCGCTTAGCTGGTTTCCTTGGTGCAGCGGTAGGTACTCCTAAAGAGCAGACACACCACTTTATGTGGGATCTTCGCACGTCGGTCGCAAACAATCTGGTGTGTGCTACGTTCAACACGGTAGCACAAGTGGCCGATACAGCACGTAAGCTGGAGATGCTGCATGAGAGAGATGAGTTTGGGGAAGCTGAGAAACCCGATAAGAGGTAAACATTCGTATTCAAGCGGTGACCAATCCGTATTCTTTCAGTATATGTCATTTTTTCATCTCTTTAAATTGTATCTTCCAGGCAGAAGACTGGGGACCGGTCTCAGCCGGCTACTCAGCAGCAGCCTCTTCAGCCCAAGGGAAACGGTCAGACTAACAACCGTTCTGCTACAGATAGGCGTGGCGGTAATGATAATTACCGTAATAACGCTAGACACTCCAACGGCAGCAAGTCCTAATACTTACGCATTTTTTTATGATTTCATGTAATATTTTATAATTCTGACACATTAGCAAATCTTCTACCAGGAACCATGGAAACGGTAGGGACCATAACCAGAGAGGTTCACAACCTAGCCGTCCAGCTATCATTGGTATTCAATCTTACGATTATTCGCATTGTCCTTTGTACCCTATTATCATGTCTCATGTATAATTTTTTATCAGGTTGTCAGCCAGCCAGAGCACCTGCTGGAGGATATACTCATCCTCTTTGCTCTACTTGCCACTGTAGGAACCCAGGTCCATGTCGTCGTGACATTGACGCATGCTTCAAGTGTGGTCTTCCTGGCCATCGCATGAAGGATTGATGTAAGGGCGAGATGGAGGGCACATCGGGACATGCTGATACCAAGCCGCCTCCTACCACTGGACGCGTCTACACGACATCTCGAGATCAGGCCAACAAGTCTACAGGTACCATCACTGGAATCTTGTATATGTATGGTCAAGGTGCATGTGTTCTGTTTGATACGGGTGCTACTCACTCGGTCATTTCTACTGCTTACGCCAAGAATGTTAGGATAATTCCCATGCCACTAGAGAATAGACTCAGTATTTCTACGCCTTTGAGGGACTCTATATTAATCACCCATGTATATAAGAGTATTCCCCTAGAGTTTTATGATAAGGTTCGTCCTGTTGACGCACTTCCGCTGGACATAAATGACTTTGATATGATTTTGGGCATGGATTGGCTATCCAAGCATCATGCTACCATAGACTGCCATTCATATCGAGTCATCTTCGGTGATGTTAATGCACCAGAGTACATTCATAACGGGTTCGTACTCGGAAGATCTGTACAAATCATATCAACCCTGCAAGCATGTGCACTACTGTCACATGACTGCGAGGGTTATCTAGCTACGGTTCATGACATGGATGCTGAATCCCCATCAATTCAGGATCAGTCGATAGTGTCAGAATTCCAAGATGTATTTCCAGAAGAACTTCCGAGCATACTGATAGGTGTGTAAACACCCATCCTTTTTACCACTTAATTACAATAATAACCGAGCCACAACGTGTATTTTATGTCATTTATGTCGGAAATATGCGTGGATTGTGTTTTTGTTGTGATTCAGGACGAAAAGGTGAAAAGTGGAGAAAACACGGGATTTCACGGGCTTTTATCGAAGAAAAGGACGAAAGACGAAGTCGAAAGATCAAGAGTGGAAAAAGAACGGAAGTCCAAGACCAATTCTGAAGATTTATCGAAGAAAAAGTCAAAAGACGGAAGTTTACTAAAAGCCGAAGAACTCAAGTCTAATTTATGAAGAAAATTCAAGACGAGTTTAAAGAAATCCCAAGACAAAGTCACTTAAGTCAAAAGATTAAAGAAGATTAGGGACTTAAGCATGCAAATAGAGAAAGAAGAAAGAGGGAGGAAGCTTCCTAAGCTCCTCCCTAATCTCCCTATATATTTCCATTTCATTTTCATTTTAAAGTTGTTGGTGGCTTGACAACCCATTCTTCCACCATTTTCATTCCTGCACATTTAATTTCTTGCACCTTATTTTCATGTATTGCACCTTTAAATTCCTTTTAATTCCAAGTAAGTTTACATTTAATTGTTGTTAATCTTTACTTTATTGTTAATCTCCTTCTACCTTTCTTGTTTGATTTATTCTTCATCTTCATTGTTCATGTTCTTGAGTTTTTATGGTTTTGATCAAGTGGTTTTTGATTATTTTGGTTATGATTGTTAGTTTTATTGATTTGGATTGATTGGTTATTGTTAGTAGATCATTTGTGGTTGTTTTGGTTTAATCTTTTGGTTAATCTTGGTTAGTTTTGATCTAAATTCGTGTCTTCTCTTCATCCCCTGTTCTTCTGTTCATGTTTACTGTTTCTTTCGCCAGATTCCGGATCAACTGCTTCTTTTGTTCTTCGTTCGGTATAATCGTTTCTTCCGGATCAAGGCCCTTCATTCGGAATATATAAATATTTTGGATCAAGCTCTTCGTTCGGAATATTATTTATTCCGGATCAAGCTCCTTCGTTCGGAATATTATTTATTCCGGATCAAGGTGTTTCGTACGGAATGTTCAAATATTCCGGATCAAGCTCTTTTATTCCGCATCAACCATTTTTCCTTTTTATTCCGGATCAAGTCTTATTCCGGATGAGCTGTTTATTCCGGATAAGCAATTATTCCGGATGAACACGTTTATTCCGGATGAAGGCTTTGTTCCGAATGAGTTTTCCAGTTTTTAGTTTTAAGCTTTATTTTTCCCGCCTTTTTCCTTATTTGCATTTTTACTTGCTTTCCTTTTAGTTTAAGTTTAAGTTTGAGTTATTTACCTTTATTGCTTTTAATTTCTCGTCATTTATTTCCCGTCAAGTTTTTAATCTTTCATTGTTGTTTCTTTTTACCGTCTTTATTTTACTTTTAATTGTTTCAAGTCTTTATATTTTTATTAGTTTTAGACAACGACCATTCCTTTTTCATTTGATTTACCAAGAACAACTAATCTCGCACAATTAACCAGTGATCAATTCGAAGAGATTCCGAGAAACGAACAATTCAACCTAGCAAAATCTATATATTAAAATGGCGCCGTTGTCGGCTCTTTTCGTGAGGATTAACGGTTTTTTGTGAGAGAAGCGTTGGCTTTTGGGATCCGTTCACTTGTGAACGTTATTTTTCGTATCAAAAATTTTCAAAAATCCAAAAACATTTGAAAAATCATAAAAAGCATTTCTTTTTCAAAGTTTTGCAACAAAAATATTTTTCTTGCTTATCTATTTTTCTTTATGGATTCTTATGTCCATTGCATCGGGTGTGGGAGACGATTATACGGGAACGACTCATTTCAATGGTGTACATGTGAGCGATGCGGAAACGATATTGACAATACACAATTCCTATTCGGATTTTGTCCTTTGTGCAACTCGACTAATTCGTCCTTTTTGAACCCACCTCCTCCTGTTCCCCCGTGCATCTATTGTGGAAGCGATTCTCATTGGTATGTTTCGTGCCCGGTTCGATACCCGTATGATCACGGGCAAGAACCGGGGTACAATTATGACAATGATACTAGCTATCCACAAGACGCACCCAGTCTTTCTCCTTACCCGTTTTGCAACAACTGTGGGGGTGCTCATGATACCTCTTATTGTCAACCAATGAATTATTATGAGCAAAATCTGTGTCCTCAGTTTTCTTCACCAATGGATTATTATGAACCAAACCCGTGTTCTAATTCATCTCAACCGATGAACTACTATGAGCCACACCCATGCTATAATTCAGGTTTTCAACATTTTGAGCCCCAACAACACATCATCGATCATCAACCCTTTTGTGCACTTCCTCCTGAGCAAATGGCCGCATTTTTGGACATCTTTCAAAAAGTTCAAGAAACTTGCAACAAGATCCTCGAAAAATATCAAGCGGATCAACGACCTGAGCAAATATCGAATATCGAGACTTATACTCCTCCTCCGGTGTATCCATACTACTATGATGATGATAACGATGAGCCTACTATTTCTTGGAATGATCTTACTGCTCAATGTCCTAGTGAAATTGTCATCCCTTCTCTCGATATCCCAAACGTGTCTAAGGATTGTGATACATTGAGTGAGCAGAGTGATTTTGGTCTCGATACTTTCTTTGATGAGGAGGTTTGTGCAATACCGACTGCTATGGAGTCTGAGGACGACGTTTCTCTTACGGAAGAGGTCGATCGTAATGATGACGATTTTTCTCCACGCTATGAGAATTTCACTTTTGAAATTTCTCAATCTCCACCGGGAGATGCGGGCGATGACGATTTATTCTCTCCGGCTTACGAGAAGTTCACCGATGAACTTGATCTTGTGGATGAGATGGAAGACGTGCTTCTTCACGATAGATTACGGAAAGTTCACCTTCTTATTGCTCAAATCGAAGAGTTGACTTCCCCTCCTCTTTCCGAGTCTCTACCTCCATCTATTCCTCCCGTTGAAGATAATGACACATTGTTGGAATAAATCGACTTTCACTCCATGCCTCTAGGTATTGATGATAATGACATGGAGGGGGATATTATTCTTGATAATTTGCTGCAAGAAGGTATTGACCCAAGTCCCCCTCCCGAGAACCTTTCATCCTCCCCTTTAGCCACTATTACGGAGGATGAGTGCTTTGACCCAGGAGGTGACATTGATTTTATTATCATTGCTAACATTACGGCTTTGCCGAATGCTCAGCCTCCATTGTCTTTGGGGGATGACAATGTGCTTACTTCACCCACCCCACCTCCCGTGGATCTTGATTTCACATACTTCACGTATGTTGAAAGGACCTTTCTCCCATACAAGACTTATCCCCCTGTCTCTCCTTTGTTGATGTCAACCGGGAACGAGGACAAGGTCTTTGATCCCGGTATTGCATTCGAGGCTTCCCCATGGACCATTTAATTCGGGGACGAGTCAGGCTCGTGACTCGGTTAACAAAAACAAGCGCTTTTTGGGAGGCAACCCAATTATCTATCTATCTTTACCATAAGTGTAGGGGGAGACCCGTTGGTGTTTCTTGCTTTCTTTCTTATCATGTGCAGGGATTATAGCTTCAAAGACACACTCTTGATGACTTTTGACGAACCGTGATTCTGTGTTCCCTTCTTCCCGGTTCTATCCTAAACTCTTTTCGATTCACTATTTTATATTTTCCAATATTAATATAGGAATCTCTTTAGTTGTCTCTTCCTTAGCGAGATTTAAACAAAGTGCACAATGTCCTAAGTGTAGGGGAGTTTACTCCCACATGCTTAAACATTAAGGACAATGTTTATATTAAGTGTAGGGGGACTTCTATCGAAGTTAAGTGACCTTTTCCTTGTATTTGTCCTCATTTTAACCGGAAAATTTGATTTTTCGACATTTTTCAAAATTTTTAATCTATTTTGGCCTAGTTATATAGTTGTTTTTACCTTTGTATAGTTATTTTCTTTCCTTATTAGAATAAATTTTTAATAAAGTGGTTTTAATTTTCAAACGTTGTGAATCTTTTGACTCAACCCGAGTTTACTTATCTAAGTTTACTCTAGCTATATCCTTAACGTGTTTAAGTCAAGTTTTGCTAGGCTTTTATATAGGGAGCTATAAAACGCGAAAGTCTTAACTCTCACGGGTTAAGAACAAGAACTTTTCGCAAGTTCCTATAATTGATCCTACAGAGTCGTTTATCAAGGGAACTTTAAAATGCGATTTCTAAACTTGAAAGAGTCTAAGAAATTGCAAGATCCTCTAAGCGACTCGAAAACCCAAAACTTTGATTTAATAGGCTAAGCATCCACGAGTCTCATTCCTTGAGATTTTAAACTGTGGAGAACGAGAGATGATAGAGTCAATTATAAGTTTGGTATTCTTTCGTGAATTTATGTGAGTTAATTATAAGCCTATTCTCCCATCGCTTGCTAATAAATTTATCTACAATAAATAAGGTTGTACGATTTGAAAAGTTACTTAGCTTCTAGCCCAAGATCGTTTAAAAGTTTCTCAGTATGGATTAGGGTTCATAGCCAAGGCATAACTTATTGAAGCGGGATGCGAAGATTGGCGAGTCCAAAAAGGTCCTAACAAGACATGAGGGCTACATTTTGTTGCTAAAGATCCAAAAGTGATGTGAAGAATCATTTATCGAAAATCAATATGAAGGATCTAGACACACGACTAAAAGCAAATACTCCCGTAAAGATCATGGAGAAGTGTATCCGAAAAGACCCTAGCAAGGTATGAGGATAAATAGATCCAAGTCGTAAAAGGAGGCGGATCGTTGTATATCAAAGTCCTAAATAAAGATTGGAGAAAAATGAAGAAGTCATGGTCCAAATATGAAGAATCTCTCAAAACTTCAAGTGAAGAAATTCTTATTATGAAGAGAAGGCCATTATTTCATGAACGTCTCTCAAGATTTGAAGTATGAAGTCGCTGTCAAATATCTGTCCGAGAAAGATCTCAAATCGCGAAGCGATTTATGCCAAGATATGAACTTTATGAGGGCCCGAGAAGCAGTTTTTAAAGATTTTGTCCTTTAGCTAACTATTGATTAAATCGTTCACTTTATTTTCGGCCTAATAAACTATCGAAATAAGTCAACAATGCATCCTCGTGATCATTCAAGACAACAATAAAATATAAGAGATACACCTAGGAATAAGGAGTCTAAGTGAGTAATTGGCCCACATGAGTTCGTGTTAGTTTGCTAACTTATAATAACAATGATCTCGTTTTTAAGCTTGGTTTGGAGAAAGTGAAAACTTGAGGATGATGATCATTCACAACATTTCTAAAACCCTAAGGTATGATTTTTATTTCTTTACTAGTTTCATAATTTTCTATCTCTTTAATAAAGGCCAATATGGATTGATTATGATGAAAAGTGTAATATTGCTTTGTAACTAATGCATTGCATGAGGACATTGCAATGGTTAAGTGTAGGGGATTTGATAGGTGTGTAAACACCTATCCTTTTTACCACTTAATTACAATAATAACCGAGCAAAAAACGTGTATTTTATGTCATTTATGTCGGAATTATGCGTGGTTTGTGTTTTTGTTGTGATTTAGGACGAAAAGGTGAAAAGTGGAGAAAACACGAGATTTCACGGGCTTTTATCGAAGAAAAAGACGAAAGACGAAGTCGAAAGATCAAGAGTTGAAAAAGAACGGAAGTCCAAGACCAATTCTGAAGATTTATCGAAGAAAAATTCAAAAGACGGAAGTTTACTAAAAGCCGAAGAACTCAAGTCTAATTTATGTAGAAAATTCAAGACGAGTTTAAAGAAATCCCAAGACAAAGTCACTGAAGTCAAAAGATTAAAGAAGATTAGGGACTTAAGCATGCAAATAGAGAAAGAAGAAAGAGGGAGGAAGCTTCCTAAGCTCCTCCCTAATCTCCCTATATATTTCCATTTCATTTTCATTTTAATGTTGTTGGTGGCTTGACAACCCATTCTTCCACCATTTTCATTCCAGCACATTTAATTTCTTGCACCTTATTTTCATGTATTTCACCTTTAAATTCCTTTTAATTCCATGTAAGTTTACTTTTAATTGTTGTTAATCTTTACCTTATTGTTAATCTCCTTCTACCTTTCTTGTTTGATTTATTCTTCATCTTCATTGTTCATGCTCTTGAGTTTTTATGGTTTTGATCAAGTGGGTTTTGATTATTTTGGTTATGATTGTTAGTTTTATTGATTTCGATTGATTGGTTATTTTTAGTAGATCATTTGTGGTTGTTTTGGTGTAATCTTTTGGTTAATCTTGGTTAGTTTTGATCTAAATTCGTGTCTTCTCTTCATCCCCTGTTCTTCTGTTCAGGTTTACTCTTTCTTTCGCCAGATTCCGGATCAACTGCTTCTTTTGTTATTCGTTCGGAATAATCGTTTATTCCGGATCAAGGCCCTTCATTCGGAATATATAAATATTCCGGATCAAGCTCTTCGTTCGGAATAATATTTATTTCGGATCAAGCTCCTTCGTTCGGCATATTATTTATTCCGGATCAAGGTGTTTCGTTCAGAATATTATTTATTCCGGATCAAGGTGCTTCGTTCGGAATATTATTTATTCCGGATCAAGTCCCTTCGTTCGGAATATTATTTATTCCGGATCAAGGTGTTTCGTTCGGAATGTTCAAATATTCTGGATCAAGCTCTTTTATTCCGCATCAACCATTTTTCCTTTTTATTCCAGATCAAGCCTTATTCCGGATGAGTTGTTTATTCCGGATAAGCAATTATTCCGGATGAACACGTTTATTCCGGATGAAGGCTTTATTCCGAATGAGTTTTCCAGTTTTTAGTTTTAAGCTTTATTTTTCTCGCGTTTTTCCTTATTTGCATTTTTACTTGCTTTCCTTTTAGTTTAAGTTTAAGTTTGAGTTATTTACCTTTATTGCTTTTAATTTCTCGTCATTTATTTCCCGTCAAGTTTTTAATCTTTCATTGTTGTTTCTTTTTACCGTCTTTATTTTATTTTTAATTGTTTCAAGTCTTTATATTTTTATTAGTTTTAGACAACGACCATTCCCTTTTCATTTGATTTACCAAGAACAACTAATCTCGCACAATTAACCAGTGATCAATTCGAAGAGATTCCGAGAAACGAACAATTCAACCTAGCAAAATCTATACATTACATACCACCTGCATGTGAAGTGGAATTCAACATCGAGCTCATCCCAGGAGCTGGGCCGATTTTCAAGGCTCCTTATCGCATGGATCCTATTGAGTTAAAGGAGCTGAAAGGATCAACTACGAGAACTTCTAGAACGAGGTTTCATTCGACCGAGCGCATCTCCATGGGGCGCACCGGTATTATTTGTTAAGAAGAAGGACGGCAGTATGCGCCTTTGCATTGACTATCGCGAGCTCAATAAGATCACTATCAGGAATAGGTATCCACTCCCACGTATAGACGATCTGTTTGACCAACTCCAAGGGGCCAAACACTTCTCCAAAATTGACCTCAGGTCATGCTACCATCAGTTACGGGTTAAGGAGCAGGACATCCCCAAGAATGCCTTCCGTACACGCTATGGCCACTACGAATTCGTAGTCATGCCATTCGGCCTGACCAATGCTCTAGCAGTGTTCATGGATTTGATGAACAGAATCTTCCATGAATTTCTGGACAAGTTTGTCATTGTCTTCATCGATGACATCCTGATTTTCTTAAAGTCCAAGGAGGAACACGAAGACCATCTTCGTACAGTACTACATATTCATCGCCAGAAACAGCTGTATGCTAAATTCTCCAAGTGTGAGTTCTGGTTAGACAAAGTGGTATTCTTAGGTCACATTGTATCAGCAGAAGGAATCACTATGCATCCAGCGAAGGTTGAGGCTATTACTAAGTGGTCGAGGCCGAAATGAGCGGCTGAAGTACGCAGTTTCTTAGGCTTAGCTGGCTATTACCGTAGGTTCGTGGAGAACTTTTCCCGCCTAGCACTACCATTGACCAAACTGATGCGGAAAGGGGTGAAATTCGTCTGGACTAAAGAACGAGAGAAGAGCTTTGAAGACCTGAAGCATAAGCTAGTATCTGCACCTATTCTCACTCTCCCATCTGGTACGGGTGGATTTCAAATCTACAGTGATGCATCGGGGAAGGGACTTGGCTGTGTTCTCATGCAACATGGGAAAGTGATCGCGTACACTTCACGGCAGCTTAAGCCTTATGAAGAAAATTAACCTACGTATGACTTGGAACATGCTGCAGTCGTGTTTTTATTGAAGATATGGAGGCACTACTTATATGGAGAATCATGTGACATTTTCACGGACCACAAGAGCTTGATGTATATCTTCACTCAGCGTGAATTGAACATGAGGCAGAGGAGATGGTTAGAGCTGTTGAAGGATTATGATATAAATCTGCAGTATCATCCCGGCAAAGCAAATGTAGTAGCAGATGCACTTAGCAGGAAGTCCGGAATGATCAACAACATAAAGATTGAGGAGGAAATCATAAGAGACTTGGAGCGACTAGACATAGAGATCATGGTACGTGGACAGCACGGTTACTGGGCTAATCTTAGAGTATAACCCGAGTTACTCTCTAAGATCAAGGAAGCTTAGAAAGATGACGGAGAAATCTGGGCGATAATTCAGAATTTGGAGAAGCAGACGGAATTCAGAGTAGATGCAGATGGTATCTTATGGCAGGGCACGAGACTTTGTGTTCCTGATGACCAAGAACTCCGGGAAGCATGTTTAGCTGAAGCTCATAGCTCCCATTCTCTATACATCCTGATTCGACTAAGATGTACCATGACATCAAGCAGTACTTTTGGTGGAGTGGTATGAAACAGGATGTTGCCACTTACGTCTCCAAATGTCTTACCTGCCAGAAGGTTAAGATCGAGCATCAGCGATCTGGCGGTCTCCTTCAACTGTTAGATATTCCAGAGTGGAAGTGGGACAAAATCACCATGGATTTTGTTACTGGTCTTTCGCCAACCAAGAGGAAGTACGATGCAATTTGGGTTATCATAGATCGACTTACCAAATCAACTCCTTTCTTACCGATCCGCAAGGAAGATTCGGTCAGTAAACTCGCCGATACTTATAGAAATCATGAGACTCCACGTTGCTCCATCCATCATCATCTCAGACAAAGATCCTCGATTCACTTCGCGATTTTGGAAGAGTCTGCAGAAAATTTAGGGTACACAACTTAAGCTTAGCACGGATTTTCATCCTCAAACAGACGGGCAGTCGGAGCGAACGATTCAGACATTAGAAGACATGGTGAGGTCATGTCGTTGGAATGGACGGGTGATTGGGACGATTATATATGTTTTGTGGAGTTTACATACAACAACAATTGGCACGCAAGTATCAAGTGTGCTCCTTTCGAGATGTTGTATGGCAGAAAGTGTCGCACTCCAATCTGCTGGGATCAGGTTGGTGAGCGAACTCTTGAAGGACCAGAGATTATAGAAATGACTAATGAGAGGGTCGCAGTAGCTAAGCAGAAACTTCAAGAAGCACGGTTACGGCAGAAGAGCTAAGCAGACAAGCATCGTAGGGACATACATTTTAACGTAGGAGATCACGTTTTCCTTAAGGTTTCGCTAGCACGTGGTGTTAGACGTTTTGGAATTAAAGGGAAGCTCAGTCCTCGGTTCATCGGACCGTTTGATATCATTGAACGAGTCGGTGAAGTATCTTATCGTTTCAGCTTTCGCATGTACACAATGTGTTTCATGTGTCCTTACTCAGAGGGTAACAGTATCATCCTCTTCACATGGTTCAGTATCCACTGGAACAGATTCGTGAAGATCTCACTTTTATAGAAGAACCCGAACGAGTTCTTGACAGACAAGAACGAGTCATGAGAAGGAAGACGATTCCATTCGTCAAAATCCTTTGGAGGGATCATACCGAGAGGGAAGCCACTTGGGAAACAGAGGAGTCTATCCGGGCTTCTTACCCTCATTTCATATTTTGAATTCGGGTATGTTCTTCTTTTCAAGTTTACTTTATCTATAATTCGGGGACGAATTATTCTTTTTAGGGGGGAAGAGTTGTAAAACCCGCATGCTTTTACCATGAATAGTCCCCTTAAGATGGTACGTACATGATTAGAACTTTCCTTTATAACATGTTTACGTTTCACGTACAAAAATTACAAGTATTACATACGTGTTATAACACGATAAGTATTTATTACGTACGAACACACGATAATTATTTTCCAATAATAATTATAATCACGAACATGCGACCATGAAATCATGAGCGTAGATTAATCACGAGCTAATATTAATTACGTATATATATTTAGTACGAACACGAATAACTAAGTTACGGTCGTAAACTAATTAGAACACGTAATTTACAAACACGATAAAACACGAGAACACACTATTATTTTTAGACACGGAAAAAGGTATAGGTTACCCTAAGTGGGACCCTACCCGCGGCTACACAAGGTAAACATGGCTTGGCCCATGTAATTTTTACTGAACAAGAATTTTGGGGAAAAACATGTTCATTATTTACAAAATCAAGAAAATAAGAAAAACCCTAGTTTCTTTTCCTCTCCTTCTTGGCCGCCGGGTTTTGATCACCAAAAGGGGTGTTCGGGTTGATTTTGATCTTGGAAATTTTGCAAGGATTCGTGTGTGTTCATCCATATTTGATCCACGTATTCGGTATAACTTTTTAACCCTTTTCTTTTTATGTTTGATTTTGATGATCACATAAAATCATGATGTTTTTAATTAAACTAATTAAAAACAATTACTTAAACATGTTAATAATCATGGGGTAAATCAAAACAAGGGTTTAGGGTTGTTTTTGTTTTGGCCGACGCCTAACCGAACCCCATAGGGGTCTCGGCTTGGCCTATTTCGCACCACCGAGACCATATGGTCTCGGTATGGTGGTGATGGTGTCACGGCAACAACAAGGGGAAAGGGAAACCCGACCTTGGTCGGGGTATGGTGATGGTTACGGGTCCGGTTCATGGTTTTTAGTCACGGGTCCGGTTCATGAATTCTTTTCAAGGTTTATGATTTTCACTAGTTATGTTTTAGACTTAAATTAAATTAATAAAAGCATGACATGATTAATTTAATGTACATTACTTAGGTTATAAATTTAATTAGTAATTCATGAATTTTAACCTTAGTATTTATATTTAATAAGACTTTATAATTAGTTGATTATTTAAAACCATGACTATAATTAATTAATTAACATGACTTAGGTTATATTATAAATAGTTAATAATACATGTTTTAACCTAAGTATGTTACCTTTTTTTAATTAAAATCATGTTATATTTAATTAAATACTTTTAACCTATAGGTTATTTAATTTACATGTAATAATTAATAAACTATATTTTATAATCACATGACTTAGAATAATAATCAGAAAACACTTAAGCTTATATAATTAGCTTATTTAACCAGCTTATATATATTTATGGAAACTTTCTATTATTAGAAACTTATTGAATTAAGGCATTTAATCTATTTATGGAAACTTTCTATTTTTAGAAACTTATCTATTTTAAGCAGTAATTCTATTTTTGGAAACTTTCTATTTTTAGAAACTTTCTATTTTTGTAAACTTTCTATTTTTGGAAACTTTCTATTCTTGGAAACTTTCTATTTTTGGTAACTTTCTATTTTTGGAAACTTTCTATTTTAGAAAACCTGCTATTTTTAGAAAGTTACTTATTATTACGCAACAAGTATAATAATACATGAAATACAAGTAATACTTAATCAGAATAGACAGAATATATGATAAACACAGTATAAAGCTTAAAACTAGTAAAACATGACATGAACATATAAAACAAGCTAAGACATGATATAAAACCAGTTACGTATTCAGAAATCAGATACTTATACACGTATGTATTTATGTAGCATTAGTGATACCGAAGTAGGACTCTCTTCCGTTCGTCTTCTTTGTGGAAACCATTATTCACGGATCGATTAAGCTTACTAGGATATGCATCTCGTTTATATGATAAACGTAGCGGAATTGAACAAGACACATGAACAAGGTGTTTACTTCCAACGATTACTTTATTCCAAACGATTACTTGCACTAAACGAATACAAGTAACCTCTAGGCGTGTATACATTAAATCCCACGCCTAGAACACGAAGACACTTTAGGTTTACATTGTGAATAATTGAATGAATAAACCTATGCAGTGTGTGTGTTTATATACTACACATAACCCTCTTTAAAAGAAATCTAATTACACTAGAAGTCCCTCCATCTTTTGCTAATAAGTCCTCCTTGTTGTATGAAAGGGCTCCATATTATTGTAAATCTTGATAATTGCATATAAGTCCTTCTTGTTTCATTATTCTTGATTTGTCTCATCAAATTAATTCCCAACAATCTTCCCCTATTTGATGATGACAAAAACCAATCTTCAAATGTTGATCTTTCACGAATGAAACAAGCTTCCCCTTAAAGTAAGATTTCTTGTAAAACATATCACCACATAAAATTATGTTGCATACCTTGATCTTTGAATCTTCTTCCCCTTTTTGTCACATCCAATAGGGGTCTTCTAAAGATGAACAACTAATAAACGCTTCCCCTTGAGTGGTGCATGTAAACGAAATACAAACCATGTAGACTCTAATTGTAGATTAGGAATGAAGAAAAAAGAATATAACCTATTTGTTGAAGAAGTGGAATCTCACAAGCTTGTACCTTATATCTTGCACTATCCATGTGACGTCGAAGTTATATGAAAACGTTAAAGTATAAGCAGACCTTGATCTCTTGTCAAAATCATCATCCTTTGTGAGACACTAAGCACGATAATGTAACTCCTTCAAGTGATAGCAAGCTGACAATTTGCTAGATTTGACAAGTCTTCGTCACCAACATAAACGAACAAGCAAGTTATCTCAAAAGAGAGGCAAGAATCTTTTGAGATATGATAAAATATAAACCTGCGAAAAACAACTCCAACACCAAAGAAGCAATAATCAATCGTCTTCATCGAAACCTCCAATTTGTAATGAAAATCATCTAAGTACAATATCATCCTCTTCTTTTATGCAACTGCTGCCTCTATCGGCGTTCTGCTTCTAATCCAAGTCGGTACGTAACCGCAAGGTTAGCCTTGTCACATAATCAAATAAAACGTCATTGCACCAAAAACAATCTTCAAAAACGAGCCATAAAATTTTAACAGTCAGTTCTGTCCGAGATCCTTTATCATCCAATATATCATCAGTATGTACTGTCCTATATCGGACAATACGTGTCAGCGTTTGAAAACCATATATCGGACAACACGCTGTCAGCGTGTAAATTTATACTTGTCAGCGTCGATGTTGTCAGCGTGTGTTTTATTCTTGTCAGCGGCTCGGTTCAGCCACTGACACCATCTGTGGCTTGGACTCTCGACAGTGGCTAAAATACAACTCCTGTACCACCTTACATGAGATCACCACTTTTGTTATACCATAGTCTCCATATTTTTGAATATTCACACGTACTTATTAACATTATATCCCACTAATTTGTATCCCATAATATATCACGTATAAAGAAAAAAGTAGTAATATCTTACCCAAAAGCTGTTGGATTAAGATATTCTCACATGTCCTTACATTCACTTCCATCACATGAGCAACTTCAAAGGAATACATAGACTATAGCAACAATATTTTAATCTTAGAACCATAGCACTTCTATCAAAAACCCTTGGCGTCACACTTGAATCACGATCTCCAAATAGTACCATTGCAGCCTTGCTTTTTTTATTCCTCACGTCTTTGTCATATTCAGTTTACTTTTGCTATAAAAACATCACGTGAATAGCTTCCTTATCTTTGATCAAAGGCTGATCAAATTGCATGTGAACACCCACACGTGATCATGAGATGCAAATATAATAAAAAGTACATACCATAGTTTTCATACTTTTTCCTTTCTTTGTGTTTGAGCTCACGTGAAAGAGAGATAAGAATACTTCCTGATAAGCAAATATTGGCAGCCAATAGTTCTTTTAGGATCCGAATATAATCCCTAAAAAGTAGCCAACATCGATGCATAAAAGAGATTATATCACATTCCATAATATTCGTATTCAAACCGTGATATCTTCCATAATAATCTTACATCTCCTTTGGGACGACACATGGTAGCGAACATTAACAATATTCAACCCATCAAGTACCTTTAATCTGCTATGCCTTTTGTCTTGCTAACCATTGTGTAAACCTGGACCACTGCAGTACTTCGTATCCAGAAAATAAAGACGAGCAGTAGTATGGTACTTCACGTCTTTTTCTCCTCAAGAGGCTGCTGTTATCATCAATCGATAATATATCGAATCTACAACCATCATTCATTAACTTGCCGTAGTTCTTAAAAAAACATCAAAACATACCTATGTTTTAGAATCAAAACCCTCACAACCATTATTGCTGCAGCAGTATATATATCATCACGATCAAATTTAGGGATCGTAAATAAAGAAACCCTACTCAATCCTCTTCACAGCACCATCATGAACCAACTTTTCTGGTTTCATAAATCGATCTAGGGTTGATAAGTTTATGCACCGAAACCCTAACATAGGGTTTGTAAAACAACCTAGCTCGAATCTTGCATTACAACAGCCACATACCACATACTTTTCTGCTTTTTATGTCGATCTAGGGTTTAGGGATGAAACCCTAAATCTTATTTAATAAAAACAAAAACATAAAATTTTATACCTTCACCAGCAGCCAACTTCGACGAGCTATAACTTTTTCTTGGGACCTGAACTCGACGATCGCTCCGGTGAGATCGAAGACACATACCCTGAGAACTAACAGAAAATTTTTTGCGACGATCCAACGGTTAACGAAGGAATTATCGCAGTTTGAAAACTGCTGCTCAGAAAAATTCGACAATAAACCCTAGACGGGTTTTACTTCTTTCTCACCATTCTTCGACTCGAACACCTTGTTAGTCCTAGCATCGAGAGCCACCCGCTTTGATACCAATTCTGGAAACCATTATTCACGGATCGATTAAGCTTACTAGGATATGCATCTCGTTCATATGATAAACATAGCGGAATTGAACAAGACACATGAACAAGGTGTTTACTTCCAACGATTACTTTATTCCAAATGATTACTTGCACTAAACAATTACAAGTAACCTCTAGGCGTGTATACATTAAATCCCACGCATAGAACACGAAGACACTTTAGGTTTACATTGTGAATAATTGAATGAATAAACCTATGCAGGGTGTGTGTTTATATACTACACATAACCCTCTTTACAAGAAATCTAATTACACTAGAAGTCCCTCCATCTTTTGCTAATAAGTCCTCCTTGTTGTATGAAAGTCTCCATATTCTTGTAAATTTTGAAAATTGCATATAAGTCCTTCTTGTTTCATTATTCTTGATTTGTCTCATCAAATTAATTCCCAACAATCTTCCCCTATTTGATGATGACAAAACCAATCTTGAAATCTTGATCTTTTACGAATGAAACAAGCTTCCCCTTAAAGTAAGATTTCTTGTAAAACATATCACCACATAAAATTAAGTTGCATACCTTGATCTTTGAATCTTCTTCCCCTTTTTGTCACATCCAATAGGGGTCTTCTAAAGATAAACAACTAATAAACGCTTCCCCTTGAGTGGTGCATGTAAATGAATCACAAACCATGTAGACTCTAATTGTAGATTACGAATGAAGAAAAACAAATATAACCTATTTGTTGAAGAAGTGGAATCTCCCAAGCTTGTACCTTATATCTTGCACTATCCATGTGACATCGAACTTATATGAAAACGTTAAAGTATAAGCAGACCTTGATCTCTTGTCAAAATCCTCATCCTTTGTGAGACACTAAGCACGATAATGTAACTCCTTCAAGTGATAGCAAGCTGACAATTTGCTAGATTTGACAAGTATTCGTCACCAACATAAACGAACAAGCAAGTTATCTCAAAAGAGAGGCATGAATCTTTTGAGATATGATAAAATATAAACCTGCGAAAAACAACTCCAACACCAAAGAAGCAATAATCAATCGTCTTCATCGAAACCTCCAATTTGTAATGAAAATCATCTAAGTACAATATCATCCTCTTCTTTTATGAAACTGCTGCCTCTGTCGGCGTTCTGCTTCTAATCCAAGTCAGTACGTAACCGTAAGGTTAGCCTTGTCACATAATCAAATAAAACGTCATTGCACCAAAATCAATCTTCAAAAACGAGCCATAATGTTTTAACAGTCAGTTCTGTCCGAGATCCTTTATCATCCAATATATCATCAGTATGTACTGTCCTATATCGGACAATACGTGTCAGCGTTTGAAAACCATATATCGGACAACACGCTGTCAGCGTGTAAATTTATACTTGTCAGCGTCGACGTTGTCAGCGTGTGTTTTATTCTTGCCAGCGGCTCGGTTCAGCCACTGACAACATTTGTGGCTTAGACTCTCGACAGTGGCTAAAATACAACTCCACTGTACCACCTCACATGAGATCACCACTTTTGTTATACCATAGTCTCCATATTTGTGAATATTCACACGTACATATTAACATTATATCCCATTAATTTGTATCCCATAATATATCACGTATAAAGAAAAAAGTAGTAATATCTGACCCAAAAGTTGTTGGATTATGATATTCTCACATGTCCTTACATTCACTTCCATCATGTGAGCAACTTCAAAGGAATACATAGACTATAGCAGCAATATTTTAATCTTGGAACCATAACACTTCTATTAAAAACCCTTGGCGTCAAACTTGAATCACGATCTCCAAATAGTACCATTGCAGCCTTGCTTTTTTTTATTCCTCATGTCTTTGTCATATTCAATTTACTTTTGCTATAAAAACATCACGTGAATAGCTTCCTTATCTTTGATCAAAGGTTGATCAAATTGCATGTGAACACCCACACGTGATCATGAGATGCAAATATAAGAAAAAGTACATACCATAGTTTTCATACTTTTTCCTTTCTTTGTGTTTGAGCTCACGTGAAAGAGAGATAAGAATACTTCCTGATAAGCAAATATTGGCAGCCAATAGTTCTTTTAAGATCCGAATATAATCCCTAAAAAGTAGCCAACATCGATGCATAAAAGAGATTATATCACATTCCATAATATTCGTATTCAAACCATGATATCTTCAATAATAATCTTACATCTCCTTTGGGACGACACATGGTAGCGAACATTAACAATATTCAACCCATCAAGTACCTTTAATCTACTGTGCCTTTTGTCTTACTAACCATTGTGTAAACCTGGACCACTGCAGTACTTCGTATCCAGAAAATAAAAACGAGCAGTAGTATGGTACTTCACGTCTTTTTCACCTCAAGAGGCTGCTGTTATCATCAATCGATAGTATATCGAATCTACAGCCATCATTCATTAACTTGCCGTAGTTCTTAAAAAAAACATCAAAACATACCTAGGTTTTAGAATCAAAACCCTAATAACCATTCTTGCTGCAACAGTATATATATCATCACGATCAAATTTAGGGCTCGTAAATAAAGAAACCCTACTCAATCCTCTTCACAGCACCATCATGAACCAACTTTTCTGGTTTCATAATTCGATCTAGGGTTGATAAGTTTATGCACCGAAACCCTAACATAGGGTTTGTAAAACAACCTAGCTCGAATCTTGCATTACAACAGCCACATACCACATACTTTTCTGCTTTTTATGTCGATCTAGGGTTTAGGGGATGAAACCCTAAATCTTATTTAATAAAAACAAAAACAGAAAATTTTATACCTTCACCAGCAGCCAACTTCGACGAGCTATAACTTTTTCTTGGGACCTGAACTCGACGATCGCTCCGGTGAGATCGAAGACACATACCCTGAGAACTACCAGAAAAATTTTTGCGACGATCCAACGGTTAACGAAGGAATTATCGCAGTTTTAAAACTGCTTCTCAGAAAAATTCGACCATAAACCCTAGACGGGTTTTTCTTCTTTCTCACCATTCTTCGACTCGAACACCTTGTTAGTCCTAGCATCGAGAGCCACCCGCTCTGATACCAATTGTGGAAACCATTATTCACGGATCGATTAAGCTTACTAGGATATGCATCTCGTTCATATGATAAACATAGCGGAATTGAACAAGACACATGAACAAGGTGTTTACTTCCAACGATTACTTTATTCCAAATGATTACTTGCACTAAACGATTACAAGTAACCTCTAGGCGTGTATACATTAAATCCCACGCATAGAACACGAAGACACTTTAGGTTTACATTGTGAATAATTGAATGAATAAACCTATGCAGGGTGTGTGTTTATATACTACACATAACCCTCTTTACAAGAAATCTAATTACAGTAGAAGTCCCTCCATCTTTTGCTAATAAGTTCTCCTTGTTGTATGAAAGGGCTCCATATTCTTGTAAATTTTAAAAATTGCATATAAGTCATTCTTGTTTCATTATTCTTGATTTGTTTCATCAAATTAATTCCCAACAATCTTCCCCTATTTGATGATGACAAAACCAATCTTGAAATCTTGATCTTTCACGAATGAAACAAGCTTCCCCTTAAAGTAAGATTTCTTGTAAAACATATCACCACATAAAATTAAGTTGCATACCTTGATCTTTGAATCTTCTTCCCCTTTTTGTCACATCCAATAGGGGTCTTCTAAAGATAAACAACTAATAAACGCTTCCCCTTGAGTGGTGCATGTAAATGAATCACAAACCATGTAGACTACGAATGAAGAAAAAGGAATATAACCTATTTGTTGAAGAAGTGGAATCTCCCAAGCTTGTACCTTATATCTTGCACTATCCATGTGACGTCGAACTTATATGAAAACGTTAAAGTATAAGAAGACCTTGATCTTTTGTCAAAATCCTCATCCTTTGTGAGACACTGAGCATGATAATGTAACTCCTTCAAGTGATAGCAAGCTGACAATTTGCTAGATTTGACAAGTCTTCGTCACCAACATAAACGAACAAGCAAGTTATCTCAAAAGAGAGGCATGAATCTTTTGAGATATGATAAAATATAAACCTGCGAAAAACAACTCCAACACCAAAGAAGCAATAATCAATCGTCTTCATCGAAACCTCCAATTTGTAATGAAAATCATCTAAATACAATATCATCCTCTTCTTTTATGCAACTGCTGCCTCTGTCGGCGTTCTGCTTCTAATCCAAGTCAGTACGTAACCGCAAGGTTAGCCTTGTCATATAATCAAATAAAACGTCATTGCACCAAAAACAATCTTCAAAAATGAGCAATAAAGTTTTAACAGTCATTTCTGTCCGAGATCCTTTATCATCCAATATATCATCAGTATGTACTGTCCTATATCGGACAATACGTGTCAGCGTTTGAAAACCATATATCGGACAACACGCTGTCAGCGTGTAAATTTATACTTGTCAGCGTCGACGTTGTCAGCGTGTGTTTTATTCTTGTCAGCGGCTCGGTTCAGCCACTGACAACATTTGTGGCTTGGACTCTCGACAGTGGCTAAAATACAACTCCACTGTACCACCTCACATGAGATCACCACTTTTGTTATACCATAGTCTCCATATTTGTGAATATTCACACGTACATATTAACATTATATCCCATTAATTTGTATCCCATAATATATCACGTATAAAGAAAAAAGTAGTAATATCTGACCCTAAAGCTGTTGGATTAAGATATTCTCACATGTCCTTACATTCACTTCCATCACGTGAGCAACTTCAAAGGAATACATAGACTATAGCAGCAATATTTTAATCTTGGAACCATAGCACTTCTATTAAAAACCCTTGGCGTCAAACTTGAATCACGATCTCCAAATACTACCATTGCAGCCTTGCTTTTTTTTATTCCTCACGTCTTTGTCATATTCAATTTACTTTTGCTATAAAAACATCACGTGAATAGCTTCCTTATCTTTGATCAAAGGCTGATCAAATTGCATGTGAACACCCACACGTGATCATGAGATGCAAATATAATAAAAAGTACATACCATAGTTTTCATACTTTTTCCTTTCTTTGTGTTTGAGCTCACGTGAAAGAGAGATAAGAATACTTCCTGATAAGCAAATATTGGCAGCCAATAGTTCTTTTAGGATCCGAATATAATCCCTAAAAAGTAGCCAACATCGATGCATAAAAGAGATTATATCACATTCATAATATTCGTATTCAAACCGTGATATCTTCAATAATAATCTTACATCTCCTTTGGGGCGACACATGGTAGCGAACATTAACAATATTCAACCCATCAAGTACCTTTTATCTGCTGTGCCTTTTGTCTTACTAACCATTGTGTAAACCTGGACCACTGCAGTACTTCGTATCCAGAAAATAAAAACGAGCAGTAGTATGGTACTTCACGTCTTTTTCACCTCAAGAGGCTGCTGTTATCATCAATCGATAATATATCGAATCTACAGCCATCATTCATTAACTTGCCGTAGTTCTTAAAAAAAAACATCAAAACATACCTAGGTTTTAGAATCAAAAACCTAATAACCATTCTTGCTGCAGCAGTATATATATCATCACGATCAAATTTAGGGCTCGTAAATAAAGAAACCCTACTCAATCCTCTTCACAGCACCATCATGAACCAACTTTTCTGGTTTCATAATTCGATCTAGGGTTGATAAGTTTATGCACCGAAACCCTAACATAGGGTTTGTAAAACAACCTAGCTCGAATCTTGCATTACAACAGCCACATACCACATACTTTTCTGCTTTTTATGTCGATCTAGGGTTTAGGGGATGAAACCCTAAATCTTATTTAATAAAAACAAAAACAGAGAATTTTATACCTTCACCAGCAGCCAACTTCGACGAGCTATAACTTTTTCTTGGGACCTGAACTCGACGATCGCTCCGGTGAGATCAAAGACACATACCCTGAGAACTACCAGAAAAACTTTTGCGACGATCCAACGGTTAACGAAGGAATTATCGCAGTTTGAAAACTGCTTCTCAAACAAATTCGACCATAAACCCTAGACGGGTTTTTCTTCTTTCTCATCATTCTTCGACTCGAACACCTTGTTAGTCCTAGCATCGAGAGCCACCCGCTCTGATACCAATTGTGGAAACCATTATTCACGGATCGATTAAGCTTACTAGGATATACATCTCGTTCATATTATAAACATAGCGGAATTGAACAAGACACATGAACAAGGTGTTTACTTCCAACGATTACTTTATTCCAAACGATTACTTGCACTAAACGATTACAAGTAGCCTCTAGGCGTGTATACATTAAATCCCACGCCTAGAACACGAAGACACTTTAGGTTTAAATTGTAAATAATTGAATGAATAAACCTATTCAGGGTGTGTGTTTATATACTACACATAACCCTCTTTACAAGAAATCTAATTACACTAAAAGTCCCTCCATCTTTTGCTAATAAGTCCTCCTTGTTGTATGAAAGGGCTCCATATTCTTGTAAATCTTGATAATTGCATATAAGTCCTTCTTGTTTCATTATTCTTGATTTGTCTCATCAAATTAATTCCCAACAATCTTCCCCTATTTGATGATGACAAAACCAATCTTCAAATCTTGATCTTTCACGAATGAAACAAGCTTCCCCTTAAAGTAAGATTTCTTGTAAAACATATCACCACATAAAAATAAGTTACATACCTTGATCTTTGAATCTTCTTCCCCTTTTTGTCACATCCAATAGGGGTCTTCTAAAGATAAACAACTAATAAACGCTTCCCCTTGAGTGGTGCATGTAAATGAATCATGAACCATGTAGACTCTAATTGTAGATTACGAATGAAGAAAAACGAATATAACCTATTTGTTGAAGAAGTGGAATCTCCCAAGCTTGTACCTTATATCTTGCACTATCCATGTGACGTTGAACTTATATGAAAAAGTTAAAGTATAAGCAGACCTTGATCTCTTGTCAAAATCCTCATCCTTTGTGAGACACTGAGCACGATAATGTAACTCCTTCAAGTGATAGCAAGGTGACAATTTGCTAGATTTTACAAGTCTTCGTCACCAACATAAACGAACAAGCAAGTTATCTCAAAAGAGAGGAAGGAATGTTTTGAGATATGATAAAATATAAACCTGCGAAAAACAACTCCAACACCAAAGAAGCAATAATCAATCGTCTTCATCGAAACCTCCAATTTGTAATGAAAATCATCTAAGTACAATATCATCCTCTTCTTTTATGAAACTGCTGCCTCTGTCGGCGTTCTACTTCTAATCCAAGTCGGTACGTAACCGCAAGGTTAGCCTTGTCACATAATCAAATAAAACGTCATTGCACCAAAAACAATCTTAAAAAACGAGCCATAAAATTTTAACAGTCAGTTCTGTCCGAGATCCTTTATCATCCAATATATCATCAGTATGTACTGTCCTATATCGGACAATACGTGTCAGCGTTTGAAAACCATATATCGGACAACACGCTGTCAGCGTGTAAATTTATACTTGTCAGCGTCAACGTTGTCAGCGTGTGTTTTATTCTTGTCAGCGGCTCGGTTCAGCCACTGACACCATCTGTGGCTTGGACTCTCGACAGTGGTTAAAATACTACTCCACTGTACCACCTCACATGAGATCACCACTTTTGTTATACCATAGTCTCCATATTTGTGAATATTCACACGTACATATTAACATTATATCCCACTAATTTGTATCCCATAATATATCACGTATAAAGAAAAAAGTAGTAATATCTTTCCCAAAAGCTGTTGGATTAAGATATTCTCACATGTCCTTACATTCACTTCCATCACGTGAGCAACTTCAAAGGAATACATAGACTATAGAAGCAATATTTTAATCATGGAACCATAGCACTTCTATCAAAAACCCTTGGCGTCACACTTGAATCACGATCTCTAAATAGTACCATTGCAGCCTTGCTTTTTTTTATTCCTCACGTCTTTGTCATATTCAATTTACTTTTGCTATAAAAACATCACGTGAATAGCTTCCTTATCTTTGATCAAAGGCTGATCAAATTGCATGTGAACACCCACACATGATCATGAGATGCAAATATAATAAAAACTACATACCATAGTTTTCATACTTTTTCCTTTCTTTGTGTTTGAGCTCACGTGAAAGAGAGATAAGAATACTTCCTGATAAGCAAATATTGGTAGCCAATAGTTCTTTTAGGATCCGAATATAATCCCTAAAAAGTAGCCAACATCGATGCATAAAAGAGATTATATCACATTCCATAATATTCGTATTCAAACCGTGATATCTTCCATAATAATCTTACATCTCCTTTGGGACGACACATGGTAGCGAACATTAACAATATTCAACCCATCAAGTACCTTTAATCTGTTGTGCCTTTTGTCTTGCTAATCATTGTGTAAACTTGGACCACTGCAGTACTTCGTATCCAGAAAATAAAGACGAGCAGTAGTATGGTACTTCACGTCTTTTTCACCTCAAGAGGCTGCTGTTATCATCAATCGATAATATATCGAATCTACAACCATAGTTCATTAACTTACCGTAGTTCTTAAAAACAAACATCAAAACATACCTAGGTTTTAGAATCAAAACCCTAATAACCATTCTTGCTGCAGCAGTAGATATATCATCATGATAAAATTTAGGGCTCGTAAATAAAGAAACCCTACTCAATCCTCTTCACAACACCATCATGAACCAACTTTTCTGGTTTCATAAATCGATCTAGGGTTGATAAGTTTATGCACCGAAACCCTAACATAGGGTTTGTAAAACAACCTAGCTCGAATCTTGCATTACAACAGCCACATACCACATACTTTTCTGCTTTTTATGTCGATCTAGGGTTTAGGGGATGAAACCCTAAATCTTATTTAATAAAAACAAAAACAGAAAATTTTATACCTTCACCAGCAGCCAACTTCGACGAGCTATAACTTTTTCTTGGGACCTGAATTCCACGATCGCTCTGGTGAGATCGAAGACACATACCCTGAGAACTACCAAAAAATTTTTTGCGACGATCCAACGGTTAACGAAGGAATTATCGCAGTTTGAAAACTGCTGCTCAGAAAAATTCGACCATAAACCCTAGACGGGTTTTTCTTCTTTCTCACCATTCTTCGACTCGAACACCTTGTTAGTCCTAGCATCGAGAGCCACCCGCTCTGATACCAATTGTGGAAACCATTATTCACGGATCGATTAAGCTTACTAGGATATGCATCTCGTTCATATGATAAACATAGCGGAATTGAACAAGACACATGAACAAGGTGTTTACTTCCAACGATTACTTTAAACGATTACTTGCACTAAACGATTACAAGTAACCTCTAGGCGTGTATACATTAAATCCCACGCCTAGAACACGAAGACACTTTAGGTTTACATTGTAAATAATTGAATGAATAAACCTATGCAGGGTGTGTGTTTATATACTACACATAACCCTCTTTACAAGAAATCTAATTACACTAGAAGTCCCTCCATCTTCTGCTAATAAGTCCTCCTTGTTGTATGAAAGGGCTCCATATTCTTGTAAATCTTGATAATTGCATATAAGTCCTTCTTGTTTCATTATTCTTGATTTATCTCATCAAATTAATTCCCAACATTCTTCGTTTACTGGACATAAGGTACAGATTCCCGTCCTTTCAGTATTGACATTCTTTCCTTATTAGGATTCCCCGTATGCAGCCAACCGTTTTCCCATAGTATAAGTTTATATGTTTGATTGCTTATGTTTAATTAGAATACCTAAAGACATATACATGCATGACCAGTTTCACCTAGTTATGGAGGTACCATGACCATAACACGAGAGGCACTGGTG
Organism: Glebionis coronaria; assembly: GCA_025667525.1. NCBI lineage: Eukaryota > Viridiplantae > Streptophyta > Magnoliopsida > Asterales > Asteraceae > Glebionis > Glebionis coronaria. Next base: position 349,922,272 of record CM046881.1, on the reverse strand, counting down.
TTATGACTTCCCCAAGGCGGAGTGATTACTCGTGGCGTCCCTTCAGCTTTTGGCCATATTATTATAATTAGAATACCTAAAGCCATATACATGCATGACCAGTTTCACTCAGTGTGAATGTGGTGTGTGCCTTGCATCCTTCACAAGGAGCTGATCCCTCCTACCCAAAACCAATATATTAAATTAGAGGCAGCCCCTCTAATTTGCATGACGAGGTCACCCCTTCAAGTATTCATGCACGTTGATATTTCATGACCTATATTGGCTAATGGTAAAATATGTTAAACAGTTTTTACAAGATAAACATAATGCTTTTCAAACTATAAAACCAGTTTTACTAAGACTTAACCGGGTTATTCATGACTTAGTTTCTTCCGCTGTTTCATGCTTATATGCTTATATTATTCATGCTTTATTTGTACATCCGTGCACTGAGGGTATTGCTAAGCCGTTTTCCTTTTCATGTTCCCAAAACGATAGGTGCTCAGGGACGCTCGTAGACTTTAAGCGTACGTGCATATGGACTGGAAGCTTTCTAGCCTTTCTTTACTTTATGCATTATCTATACTTTGATACTCTTTCCATGGACATTGTTTAGTCCTTTCATTTACGGTACTTATGTTTGTATGTGATGAGCTTTACTTTTTGACTACCGATGTTTGATTCCGGTATTTCCTTTTATGGTCATGTAATGTTTTAGACATTTATCCTTGTATGTTTTGATGACACGCCATAATCACGCGTGACATTCCATTTATCAAAATGGGGTGTTACACCAAGACTTTTATATGCCCCCTACCGTATGGGCCTTATTATCATAGATTTACCTCCATCTTTTATTCAACTTCACCATGAAGGTTTTGTTATGACTTCGGTCTTGCCTTGCCTTTTATTTAACCTCGCCATGAGGTGTTTATTATGGCCAAAGACGTATATCCTCACGCTAAAAGCGAATTTTGGATCTTTAAAGCTTCAAAGATTAAGGCTTGATTCACTTTCAATTTCGCATTGATTTTTCGGCCTTATGAGCTTCAAATTATTTGCTTGATTTAGGTGAGCACTTGAAATCATATTATTGGGTGAAGCTTTCGATTATTCGGGTTGCCAATAGTTCAAAACCGTGACGCTGGTGATACCTTAATGTTTTCCCAATTTAATTACATGGAAGCTACTAGAAAAGACTAGAAACCAACAATCAAGACTAAATCTCTAAGTCAATATTTATTAAGAAAAAAATATTTACAAGCGAAGGGAGAATAAGAAAACAACGAGAACACATGAGTTTTTGAAAGGATACGAGTACTCTACGTTTAGCATAGTAACTCATAATTATCTCTATCATTTCTCATCCTCATTTAAGAGACTTAGCCTAATATAAAGTTAAGGAATTGAAGCTAAGTGCCCAACACGCACGGTCGAGTAAAAAATTACTCTTATTCTCGCCATCGGAAAACCTACATTCGTGTCTTCAAACACTTATAAAACATGAGAAAAATTTTAAATTTTGGTCATTTTCCATGTTTAGCCTTATTTTCCAACAAAAAGATAAACTTTGGAAAGCGTGAAGGTTTGACAAGGAAAGTATCTATTCACCCCCTATACTAAAGTTAAACATTGTCCTCAATGTTTCGAGTCTAAGGGTTGGAAAACCCTCATACTAGAGACGTAGTCGAATGCTTAATCTAGCATCGAAAGGGTGGAACCATTAAATTTAAAGTCGTTTATGAAGTGTGCTAAAAACCTAAGGTTAGAAAATAAAGGATATATCAGGGATATTGAGAAATTCTTCCAAGCAAACGATCGAGTGCTCCCATAAAACGAACAAGAGAGGCTCCCATCGTAAAGATCATGATCATCTAAAAACCACATATCACAAACAACCACGAAACAAAGGTTGGAAGGGCACAAATCCCCACACGTTACTACATTAGAAAGCGATAATATGTACATAGGATAAGCATGGGAATCCCCACGAGGCACCTCGTTTTTGATTACCGAGTCATGAGCTCGACTCGAACCCCTCAATACTAATTATCATTGGGGAAGGTGATTTGGTCTAGGTAGTTCAAGGATGGAACTTCCCCGCCAAAGTAGTTCCTGCAACCTATGTCCATTCACCTTGAAATTGGGGCCATCATTTTGAGCTAGCTCGATGTTCCCATAAGGAAAAACTTGAGTCACGTTGAATGGGCCGGACCAACGGGATTTCAACTTGCCAGAAAATATTTTCAAACGAGAGTTAAAAAGCAACACTTGATCTCCAATGTTAAAAACCCGGTTTTTAATTTTTGAGTCATGAAACTTTTTAGTTTTTTCTTTATAAATCAATAAATTTTCATAAGCAATATCCTCAGTTCATCTAATTCATTTAATTGCATTTTCTGGTGTTTTCTCGCAGTCTCCATATAATCATTACAATGCTTAAGGGCCCAATAAGCTTTGTGTTCAAGTTCAATTGGCAAGTGACAATTCTTCCCATACACAAGCTTATAAGGAGTGCACCCGATGGGCGTCTTATGAGCGGTCCTAAAAGCCCTTAAAGCATCCTCCAACTTATCCGACCATGAATGTCGGTTCTCTCCAATCGATCTCTCTAAGATCCTCTTCAATGCTCGGTTTGAAACCTCGACTTGCCCACTCGTTTGTTGGTGATAAGTCGTAGAAAGACGATGTATAACTCTATATTTCCTTAGGACCCTTTCGAATTGGTCGTTACAAAAATGGGTTCCACGATCGCTTATGATCCCACGAGGGGTTCCAAACCAAGAAAACAAGCTTTTCAAAAACTTGACTACCACACGAGCATCATTCGTGGGCAAAGCCTTAGCTTCCACCCACTTAGATAGGTAGTCAATGACGACAAAGATGTACTTATTACTACGAGATGATGGGAACGGCCCCATAAAGTCAATGCCCCAAACGTCAAAGATCTCACACACGTGGATGATATTTTGTGGCATTTCATCGTTTTGTGAGGCTTTTCCTTGTCGTTGGCATGAGTCACATAACTTCACAAGTGCACGTGCATCTCGGTAAATAGTAGGCCAAAAGAAACCGGCATCAAAGACTTTCTTAGCCTTGAGATTAGCACCGTGGTGACCACCCGTGGGTCCCTCGTGACAAGCTCTAAGGATGTTAGAAGCTTCGGTGCCAAACACACAATGTCGAATAATTTGATCCGCACAAGTTCGAAACAAGTAAGGGTCGTTTCAAAAAAAGAACTTGACGTCACGAAAGAATTTTCGTTTTTGTTGAGTCGTCATACCCTAGATGAATCAAGCTTAGAATTCACTACACCAAGTGTCTCGAGCGGAAATGTTTCGGTGATTTCCTTTGGCTCGTAAACACTTTGGTGAGTGTTGGAAATTTAGTGCAATTGTGGGAACGGGTAATACTTGTAAATGGGTTTGGAGGTACGGAGTGTACACCCATTAAGTCCCTTACCTCCCTGGACTCAATATAGTGGTTGTGATATCAGTAGGAAGCTGCTCTTGGTCAGGAAGTTGCTCCTGGTCAGGAAGTTGCTCCTGGTTAGGAAGCTGCTCCTGGTTAGGAAGCTGCTCCTGGTTAGGACGTTGCTCCTGGTGATGCACAAAGTATTTGTAACCTCTTTGACCAGTTAATGAGGGTTGAATATTGACTTGATGACCAGGTTTATGGTCATGTAACCACTATGCTTTATGAAGGTAATTATGAGATTAATAGGCCGATTAATGCTCTTAATACCTTTGACTAGGAGTTACATTCCTTAAGGAATAGGATCACTATAAATAGTGATCATATTTTGCATGACGAGATAAACGAAAACAGGAAACACTTACATGCACAGAGTTCTTGATTTGTGCCTAAAACAAGAACTAACTCCTGGTTTTATCCCAAGGAGGTATTCGTGTTAACCCAGGCATAGGGTCGAATAATCTTCTTTGGAAAGTGATTACACGACTTCAAGAGATATCCGGTAACCATTCATTGGTACATATTTAGGCTATTGATTATCTTCACCCTGTTGGAACGAAGTAAACCCCAACAATCAAAGAAGATTATTTTGTGATAATCAATGGCGGCGGCAATGAAGCATATGGTGGCTAACTTCTCCAAACTGGACAAGTTTGAAGGGGTTGATTTTAGGAGATGGCAGAAGAAGATGCACTTTCTTCTTTCTACCATGAACGTGGTGTACGTGCTGACCACTCCCATTCCTGATGGTGGTGATGATGCTACTTTGGAGGAACTGAGGAAAAGGAGCAAATGGGAGAATGATGATTATGTGTGTCGCGGCATAATTCTCAATGGTATGTCTGATTCTTTATTTGATATTTACCAAAATGTTGAATCTGCTAAAGAACTATGGGATTCCTTGGAAGCCAAATATATGGCTAAGGATGCATCAAGTAAGAAGTTCCTTGTGAGTGATTTCACAATTTACAAAATGACTGATTCAAGACCAGTCATGGAACAATACAATGAACTTCTTGGAATACTTGGCAGATTTACACAACATAAAATGAACATGGATGAGACCATTCAGGTCTCGTGTGTCATTGACAAACTACCTCCTTCTTGGAAAGATTTCAAGCACACCTTGAAACATAAGAAGGAGGAGTTAACTCTTGTTGAGTTGGGCAGTCATTTGCGCATTGAGGAATCCCTCAGGGTGCATGAAAGTGATAAGCCAAAGAGCAACAATGTTGTTGGTTCATCTGTTGTCAATATGGTGGAGCATAACAACTCCACCAGGTACAATGACAACAAGGGCAAACATAAGCATCAGGATAACACCAAAGCTAATCCTAACAAGAAGTCATCAGTGGCTTGTTGGAAGTGTGGGAAACCTGGACACTTCAAAAGGGATTGCAAAGGTGTTAGCATTGGCAACCAAGCTAATGGATCAGGCACAAAAGGTCAGAATATGTTTAATGAATCTCTCCAGATTTATTATGTTACATATGTATCTGAAGCTTATTTTGTGCAGGATGATGATGTTGCGTGGTGGGTTGACTCTAGAGTAACAGTACATGTGTGTAAAGATAGATGCTGGTTCAAGACTTATGAGTCAATGAATGATGGATCTATTCTTCACATGGGAAATGAGTCAACAGCCCTAGTGCATGGACGTGGTTGTGTAGATCTTAAATTTAGTTCTGGAAAGATTGTTTCTTTGTTTAATGTTTTGCATGTTCCTAATATTAGGAAGAACTTGGTTTCTAGTAGTGTTTTGAATAATTGTGGTTATAAACAAGTGATTGAATCTAATAAATTTGTTTTATCTAAACATGGTGTGTTTATTGGTTTTGGCTATTTGAGTAATCAAATGTTCAGGCTTAATATTGATTCTAGTATAAATGTTGATTCTGTCCTGATGACTACCACTAAACTGAATGATTCATCACTATGGCATGCTAGACTAGGCCATGTCTACTATAAGAGGATGTAAGATATGTCTAAGGATGGGTTAATTCCAGTTTTTGACATGGACACTGATAAGTGTCAGACTTGTATGCTGAATAAAATTACTAAGAAACCAATTCAGGATGTAAAACGTGTAACTACAGTTTTGGAGCTAATCCATAGTGACCTATGTGATTTGCATGCTACTCCCTCATTAGGGAATAAGAAATACTTGGTAACATTTATTGATGATGCTTCAAGGTTTTGTTATGTCTATTTGTTGCATACTAAGGATGAAGCATTAGATAAATTTAAAGTATTTAAAACTGAAGTTGAATTACAACAAGGAGTCCAAATCAAAAGATTTAGGACTGATAGGGGAGGTGAGTACATGAATACTCAGTTTTTTTAGTCTGTTGGAATAATCCATGAAACAACTGCTCCCTATACTCCACAACAAAATGGTATATCAGAAAGGAAAAATAGAGTACTAAAAGAGATGGTTAACTCAATGTTGTCCTACTCAGGACTGAGTCAAGGGTTTTAGGGAGAAGCTATGTTAACAGCTTGCTATTTATTAAATAGGGTTCCTAATAAAAGGAACAGGATTACCCCTTATGAACTCTGGACTAAAAGGAAACCAAACTTGAACTACCTCAAAGTTTGGGGTTGTAGGGCTGTTGTAAGACTCCCTGATCCAAAGGTGAAAACCTTGGGTGAAAGAGGCATTAAATGCATCTTTGTTGCATATGCTGAGCATTCCAAGGCTTATAGGTTCTATGTTATTGAACCTAATGATTCAGTTTCAATAAACTCAATCATTGAATCAAGGGATGCTAACTTTGATGAGACTAGGTTCTCATCAGTCCCTAGACCAAGCCTTAGGACTCCTATAGGAGCTGAGGACACTGGTGATTCAGTGGAACCTGAAAGGGTCACTGATGAGGTTGTGGTTCAGCAACCTGAGCCTGGGCTTAGAAGAAGCACAAGGCATAGGACTCCAAAGAATTTTGGGCCTGAATTTCAACTATACCTAGTTGAAGGAACAAGGGATGAGGTCTCTGACCAGTACTACTATTGCTTTAATGTTGAGGATGATCCCAAAACGTTTGATGAAGCAATGAAGTCCCAGGATGTTGCTTTCTGGAAAGAAGCAATCAATGATGAGATGGATTCCATCATGGGCAACAACACTTGGGTGTTGGTTGATCTACCTCCAGGTTGTAATCCACTTGGTAACAAGTGGATTTTCAAAAGGAAAATGAAGGTAGATGGAACTGTTGAAAAGTTCAAGGCAAGGTTAGTCATTCAAGGCTTTAAACAAAAGTCAGGGATAGACTATTTTGATACTTATGATCTAGTAGCACGTATCAGTACCATAAGAATGCTGATTGCTCTAGCAAGTATTCACAATCTGATTATTCATCAGATGGATGTGAAGACAGCATTCTTGAATGGTGACTTGGATGAGGAGGTTTATATAAACCAACCTCAGGGCTTCATCATGCCTGGTCATGAAGGTAAGGTGTGTAAACTGATTAAGTCCTTATATGGACTGAAGCAGGCACCTAAGCAATGGCACCAGAAATTTGATGAAGTGGTTTTGTCTAATGGTTATTCACTTAACCAAGTTGACAAATGTGTATATAGCAAATTTGATGAATCTGGTAAAGGAGTCATCATTTGCCTATATGTTGATGACATGTTAATCTTTGGTACTGACCAAGCTAAGGCTGATCAGACAAAGGATTTTTTGTCATCAAAGTTCTCCATGAAAGACATGGGGGAGGCTGATGTTATCCTTGGCATAAGGATTAAACATGAAAGTGATGGTATTGTAATTTCTCAGTCTCATACATTGAGAAGGTGCTAAAGAAATTCAATCACTTTGATTGTACTCCAGTAAGTACACCTATGGATACAAGTGAGAAACTAATGCCTAACAATGGTCAGGCTGTCTCCCAGCTTGAGTATTCTAGGGTTATTGGTTGCTTGATGTATGCCATGACTAGTACTAGGCCTGACATTGCATTTGTTGTGGGTAAACTGAGTAGGTATACTAGTAATCCTGGTACTCAGCATTGGCAAGCAATTCAGAGGGTACTGAAGTATTTGAAAGGAACAATGGATTATTGTTTGTCTTATACTGGATATCCTTCAGTGTTGGAAGGTTACACTGATGCAAGTTGGATCAGCAATACTGAGGATAATTCATCCACAAGTGGCTGGGTATTCCTTCTTGGTGGTGGTGCAATTTCTTGGGCATCCAAGAAGCAAACTTGCATTACTGGTTCAACAATGGAATCTGAATTTGTGGCTCTAGCAGCTGCTGATAAAGAGGCTGAATGGTTGAGAAACTTGCTTCTTGAGATTCCATTGTGGGTCAAACCTATGGCACCCATTTCTATCCGTTGTGATAGTGCAGCTACATTGGCTAAGGCATATAGCCAGATGTACAATGTCAAGTCTAGACACCTAGGTGTTAGACATAGCATGATTCGTGAGTTGATCACGAATGGGGTGATTTCAATAGAGTTTGTGAGGTCTCAACAAAACTGAGCTGATCACTTGACGAAGGGATTGGCTAGAGACTTGGTTATAAAGTCTGGTAAAGGGATGGGTTTAAAAGTCCACTCTAGTCACTGAATGCTAGGACACCCAACTCCCTCCTGAGGAAACTTGGGAGCTGAGTTCAATGTGGAAAGCTGAACATTCAGGGGACTGAAGCACATGTATATCATCCCAAGGATGTGCTTGTACCTGCTGAAAGGAGGATGAAGTTATAAACTTCTTAATGGTTAAATTCTTTGAAAAAGTGCTTAAGCAGGAGCATGAACTAAAGAGGAACCACCTATGTAAATGTTGAGGTTTCGCCGCGTCAAGGAGCATGGACTTTGGCTCTTACAACATTTATGAATTAGATATGGACACATGGCTTATATGGTGTCAGGAGCGTTTTAAGTGTTTGAAAACTTGGGTGTATGTTATCTTCAGGTGTTCAAAGTAGTTGAAGGGTTCAATTCTTAGAACACCCTGATTCTCGAATATTTGGAGTGATGTACTAAGATGGAAATTCAATCCTCATGACATTTTCATTTATGCACTGGTTTTGCTAAAGTTGATTTTCATGCAAAAAGGAATTGTACTAAATTGGGGAGGATTGTTGGAAATTTAGTGCAATTGTGGGAACGGGTAATACTTGTAAATGGGTTTGGAGGTACGGAGTGTACACCCATTAAGTCCCTTACCTCCCTGGACTCAATATGGTGGTTGTGATATCAGTAGGAAGCTGCTCCTGGTCAGGAAGTTGCTCCTGGTCAGGAAGTTGCTCCTGGTTAGGAAGCTGCTCCTGGTTAGGAAGCTGCTCCTGGTTAGGACGTTGCTCCTGGTGATGCACAAAGTCTTTGTAACCTCTTTGACCAGTTAATGAGGGTTGAATATTGACTTGATGACCAGGTTTATGGTCATGTAACCACTATGCTTTATGAAGGTAATTATGAGATTAATAGGCCGATTAATGCTCTTAATACCTTTGACTAGGAGTTACATTCCTTAAGGAATAGGATCACTATAAATAGTGATCATATTTTGCATGACGAGATAAATGAAAACAGGAAACACTTGCACGCACAGAGTTCTTGATTTGTGCCTAAAACAAGAACTAACTCTTGGTTTTATCCCAAGGAGGTATTCGTGTTAACCCAGGCATAGGGTCGAATAATCTTCTTTGGAAAGTGATTACACGACTTCAAGAGATATCCGGTAACCATTCATTGGTACGTATTTAGGCTATTGATTATCTTCACCCTGTTGGAACGAAGTAAACCCCAACAGTGAGGATCTTCCAAACGAGAAAGATGATCGGCCGCTAGATTCTCGGCTCCTTTTTTGTCAAGGATTTTGCGATCAAATTCTTGTAGGAGGAGAATCCAACGAAGTAATCTCGGCTTTGCATCTTGTTTAGCCATAAGATACTTGATTGCCGAATGATCCGTATACACTATGCATTTAGTCAAGACGAGATAAGGTCAAAATTTATCAAATGCATACACCACGGCAAGGAATTCCTTCTCCGTTGTAGTGTATTTTAGTTGAGCCTCGGTCATCGTCTTGTTTTCATAGTGGATAGGTAAGATGTTGATTCAAAAGTTGGGTGAACCTTGCTAGACCCGAATTAGGCTTAATTCGGGTTGGCTGGGCTCCGGCTCCTGCACCAAGTGAACTGTATGGTTGGGATCCTGCACACTAAACAACACGCGTTAGACTTACCGTGGGAATGTTTCCCACGATTAGACTCTGGAGTGGGAGTAAGTAATCGATTAGGGTTTATAGGAATCGGATGAGTTGAGAGTGTATAGAACGTAAGACCTTTGTGGAACCCTTGGGGGTTCCTTTTATAGGCAGTGAAACCCTAATGGGCTGTCACTAATGCTTCGGCCCCAAGGAAAGGATAAGCACCAGAATTAGATTGATTGTTATCTTCTAATTATGGTGAGTGAATATCCTCTTCTTTGGGGTGAATCCTATTCATAGATAGAATATGATTCTGTCTAACCCTGTACCGGTCATGACGGGCCGTGGGCCGCACACATGTGTGCGGTTACTGTTCATCTAAGCCCATAAGCTTAAGTGACATTATTCCCACCCATCTGTGATAGGGCCGGATACGGGTAGTAACCGTGGGCCGGGTTCATGACCCGACTGGGGACTATACGTCATCATGTCCCCCCAGTCTAGTTGTTACAGCCGTAGGCATAACCTCTAGACTATCAAGATGCTCCCTGGACGTACCAAAAAAAATCTCTAGGGAATGATAAATTGTCCAAGGATTTGTATCGGCCGCACGTGGCAACCTGATTTAGGAATTTATTCCAATAACACCTCAGCCGCACGTGACGACCAAGACAAATTAAATGTAGCATTGAATTTGGGTCTTACGTAAGACCGCATATCCCGACATAATGACTGTTCACCTGCCACTTTGACTGACAAAGTGCAAACAGTCAGAACCTCGAGCAGCGTAAACTTCTGAGTCAGAATGACCCGTGTGTCCCACCTGACGTTTCACTTGCCACTTACACCCTAACCACACGATTAAGGATAGTGGCAAACACGTGTCACGCATCCATCAGACCATGACCCCCGAGGCAACCCTATAAATAAGCCACCCCTATGGTTGCGTGAAACACACATTCTTTATCTCCATTTCTGCCATTAAAGCTTTTCTTCTTAGCTTCACTTAATCACGCACGAATCCCTTCCTCCGCAGGTTAGAATACCACGTCCTTACCTTTTTATTTAGTAATGGCCAAAAGAAAAAACCCCACAATTGGATCCATGCTCAATGTAATGACCCAGGAACAACTAGATCACTTTTGTACCAATTACTTCATCCCTACCAACCTACACCCCTCGCTCCCTGGCGCCGGAGACCTCATAACTGAGGCTCCGCAGGGTAAAATTGGCCTATACACTCGCCTTTTTGATGCGGCTAACTACCGCATTCCGTTTACCCGTTTCCTCATAGATCTATTAGGATATTATGATATACATATTAGCCAGCTGCACTGTATAGGCGCATGTAAGATAAGTCAATTCGAGATTCTTTGTCGTGCTAGAAGAATCCCCCCAACCGTAGAACTATTACGGCTATTTTACACCCCCAGTATAGTAAATGGTTGGCTACCTTTTAAGAACGATCTCCCAACAGCCCCCAGTCCCATAATAAGCCCATGGACTCACTGAAAAACTGGTACGACCATTACTTTTTCATTGACTCGATAGTGTGGCCGGCCGATTATGTCTTCAAACATAGGTTATCCCACGACCCCTTGCCGCACGTCAGTAAATATAATCCCCAACACTCCCGAGAAATAGATCTAAACAGAACATGATTCCATAGAAACCTCCCCGAATCATTCCTCTGTTTGCTAGGGATTAGCCGCAACTATTTCGGCTCGTCCAACAGATATCCTGTGTTTTGGAGAAGGCAGGGTGAAGGTAGGTTAGCATCCGCATACCAAAAGGCGCATACAATTATTTTGCAATGCCTAATATATTTTGTTTATTGTGGCAAAAATGAACTTCTTTGGACTCCTACATCAAGGCGACCCAAAGATCGTACCAGAGGGATCTCGTCCTAGACCTGAGAACGAATTACCCCTCCTTGAGCATACCCGAAACATGACGGTTGCTCTGGAGGCCGTGCCGGACCCCCACTCGGACGAAGAAGAAACAACTCTCTTGAGAACCCCCGTCGATTTTGACAATGAGGACGGTGACAACATGCTGCATGAGCAAGAAGCCGGGCCCTCTTCGCCTCCTAAGACTGCCACCCCCGCATACGGGGAGGAGCAAGGAGACAACATAGAAAGGACTACCTCCACCTTCGCCAAATGTTGGGCGATGATGAGGAGGAGATGCAGCAAGTCAATGAAGAAGAAGACGAGGGAGCAGAGAAGGAAGTTGAAGAAGCAGCAGCCCAGCCCGCCACCAAGCGTACCCGCAGAAAAAACAAGCGGGCAAGAAGAGTCGCTCCGGCCGAGATTGGCGAACATAATGCGCCCGCCAAAAAGCTTCGCGAGGACCACCCTCTATATCAATCTGTTGGGAGCACCACCCAGGCCTCCGAGACGGTACGGGCTGCACATGTGGATCCAGTTACTCAGATTCCCCCGACTGCATCAAAACTAGCAGGGAATAACATGTAAGGCTTCATCTTGCTAAGTAAGAGCCACTACTTTCCTTTAATCAATACTTGATTTTTATTCAAATGTTTGTTTTGTAGAAATGAACAAGCTGGTGCCGTGCCTCCACCTGATGCCCAAAAGGAGAAGGGAAAAAAGAAAGAAGTGGAGAGAGACCCTATGCTTCATACGGCCGCCACAAGATCCGGTCCTGCATTCGAAGAAGGTACCCCCACAGCCTCCCAAGACCTCCCAACATCCGGCCCCCCTCAATCGTTCAATCCTGTTTGGAATATTACCACTGTGTCACGGATGAGGGAAGCCGAGGAGTGCCGTGAGTACCTCAATAACTGCATCCCACCAGGTTTGGTACGAGACGTGAATGTACTAAGCAATGTTGACCTGGTGGATGAGTACCACGGCGCCCTGGTGCATCAAATGGCAATGGGCACTTTGATGAGAGTGAGACTTGAAGCCGCGCTAGGGCATGTGGAGTCCCTCAAGAGGAAAGTTGGACGGAGGGAGAGGATGATCGAGGAGAATGAAGCTCAAATTGCTGCCCTCCAATCCCAGCTTGCTAGTGCCGAGGCGACCGTGATGGAACAATCAGCCCACGCTAATACTTATGACCAACAGGTAGCCGAGCTCGAGGCACTACTTGAGGCCGCAACAACCAAGGTACGTATCCACGACGCATCACTCTTATTCCATAATAATCATAATCTATCAAGTAATCTTTCTTATATAGGTGACCGCAGCAGAGGCGTCTGCCAAGTCCTCCTCCAGCCAAGTATCCGTGCTTACCAAAAAACTTGAGGATGCCCAGATGATAATCTAAAGCGTGGAAAAGGTATAAGAGGAGCTTTCTTACGAGAGGGTTATGACCAAGGAGCTAAAGGAGGCGTCCGCCCAAAAAGATGTGATAATAGATGCCCTTACCACCGAACGTGGCGACGTGCTATGCCCCCAACTACTAGCAGCCATTGCCGGCCACAGGTGGATGGTAGGACACGGGGCACGTCTGGCCGTTACCAAGGTGCTGGAAGCCCCTGAATTAGTACAACAGTTTGCGAGCCTTGTGTTAGATGGCATTGATCACGGCCGCCATGAAGGAATGGTCAAGGCCGTGGAGCTAATCAAGAAGAAGGAAAACTTCACAAGGCATGCCTTCTTTAACCCCGAAGCTGCTTACAAGATGACTGCTTCCATGGCCGCAATGCGAGATCTACATTACCCATTCTTGGCCGAGCTGGAAGCCACAAAGGATGCATCAAACATTGAGGTCATGGAAAAGCTTAGTCTTGGTGCGTTCTCTCAATATGAGGGTCATTCCCGGGCTTCCTTCACTCCCTCGCCCAGCCACCTTACACTTCCTATTTATGAGGATGTGACCAGGCTCGTAATTGATGAAGAAACTTTAAGCGGGGTGCTGGAGAGGAATGCGGCTCAAGCCTTGAAGCGGAGGGAACGTGGTGAGAGATCGCCTTGCCTGGCTGAAGAACAAGTGGAGATAGGTAGGTTTCTCCCCCCATGTATGGTGCCCCTAATTTGTTATCTATTTCAGACACTTTGGTTTGTAACCTTTAAACATTTGTCCGTAGATGTCCACGGTATCTTATGATTTTAGACATTTGTTTTGCTATGTATAAGTCCGTGCGGAGGCACGGCAATTTTGATGTTTTTGGAAACTTGTTTATATTTTTAGATATCATGTATCTTTGTCGCATGACATGTCACGTCTTACCCAAAATATAACAAAGTCTATACTTTACTAGACGTGCGGCGTGCGTCTTTACTATGCAAAGCACTTCGTGAGCGCGACATATGGAAACTTATCACAACGTCTTGTGGATAAGGTGTCTAGTAAGGATACGTGATCCGCGTCACTGGGGTTGCATCCCTCTTATGTGAAAAGTTGAATTATTAGGTTCACTTAATCCTCTTACCCCACCTGGAGGCGTATTGTACATGTACGGTATTGAATAAATGCATAGGAATAAGGCATGGCACATTATAATAATAATTAAATTCATACGACTATAATGAAATCCTAAAAAATAATTTTCACAAAACAAGCCATGGAGCTAGCTAGGCACCACGACATTTTATTAGAACCTTTACATTTTTTAACAGGAATGATAAGTCCTAAAGAACAAAAAGGAACCTAGAAAAGACATAAGAAACAAAACAGATAGAGTACAAGGATCTTCATTAAAGCCAAGTGTAGCGAAGTATCCATGCGGAAGCCGTAGCTTTCAAAGATAGCACCTTTTGAGATTGGAGATGTTCCATTTGCGTTCCAGATCGCGGCCATCCATGTCACGTAACTTGTACGCGCCTCGTCCTAAGGCTTCCGTGACCTCATACGGTCCTTCTCATTTAGGGCCCAGCTTCCCTGTATTCTCCGCTCGACTTGCTTCGTTAGCACGATAGACATATTCTCCTGGTCGAAAAGAAACACCTTTAACCTTGGCGTCATAATAAGCCTTCATTTTAGCCTTGTACTTAGCCTCATTGATGGCTGCTATCTCCCTTTTTTCTGCCAATAAATCCAAGTTGATTCGCAGTTGCTCGTCGTTCGTGACGACATTAACCTCCGCCGTGCGGATGGTAGGCATTCCGATTTCTGCTGGTATAACAGCTTCAGTGCCGTAGGCCAATGGAAATGGAGTGTCCCCGTTGGATGTTTTGATCATACTCCTATGCACCCATAGAACATGTAGTAGCTCATCCACCCATTTGGCACTTCGTTCCTCAAGGCGTGCCTTGATGCCGTTTCCTAAGCTTCTATTTGCTCGTTCCACAAGGCCATTTGTCTGCGGGTGCTAAACAGACGCGAAGCGCCGTTTGATATTCAATGATGCGAACCAGTCCTTGAATGGATTATCCGCGAACTGTTTACCGTTGTCCGAGATGATTTCTCCTGGTAAGCCAAAACGGCACACAATGTTCTCCGAAAAAAACTTTTTAACTTGTTTGCCTGTGATGGATTTGACTGCCTTGGCCTCTATCCATCGTGTAAAGTAGTCCATTGCGACAATCAAGAACTTAACTCCCCCCGCAGCTACAGGAAATGGTCCTGCGATGTCGATTCCCCACTTATAGAATGGCCATGGGGATGTAATAGGTGTAAGCTCTTGCTGCGGATGTCGCGGCACTGGTCTATGCACTTGGCAATCACTACACTTGCGAATCATGTCCCGTGCATCCCTATGCATGGTAGGCCAATAATATCCTGTACGTAGGGCTCGAGCTATCACAGATCGTGGACCTGCGTGCATGCCGCATAACCCTTCATGTATCTCACTGATCACATAAGTGGCCTGACGTGCTCCAACATACCGCAACCACGGCTGCAAGAAAGAGCGCTTATAGAGGATACCTTCTCGAAGTTCGAAGTGCTGCGACTTCCTTCTGATGCGCCGCGCCACTTTATCTTCGTTCGGAAGGGTTTCACTAGTCAAATAGTTGACGATCGGGGTCATCCATGTAGGTCCATCCTCCTCAACTATAGTAGCGACCCCCCCCCCCCCCCTTCTGTTATAGACTTTTCCTTGAGTATTTCCACCAAGACTTGCTTGGACAAGTGGGCGAAGCTTGTGGATGAGATCTTGCTAAGAGCGTCCGCCTTCTTGTTCTCACCTCTTGGTACCTGCTTGATAAAAAACTTGCTGAAAGCCGCGATGAGTGACTTGACTTTTCCAAGTATCGGACCATGTTATCCTCCTTAGCCACATATCCACCTAGAATGTGGTTCGCGACAAGCCGTGAGTCCACATAGGACCCAAGGTTGCGGACTCCCATTCTAGCGCCGCTTTTTAAACCCGCAATTAATGCTTCATATTCCGCCTCGTTGTTGGTGGCTGTGAACTCAAAGCGGAGGGCGTACGTAAACTCCATTCCTTCCGGATTTGTTAGGATGAGACTAGCTCCTGACCCATCCGTACACGAAGATCCGTCCGTAAATAACACCCATGGTTCTGCTAGAGTCTCGTCTTGTTTTACGACTGGTCCTTCCTCATCCGGCTTCTCTATCAAGAAATCTGCCAAGATTTGGCCTTTAACAGCCGTCCTTGGCCTATAAGATATATTATGCTCCCCCAATAGAATGCTCCATTTTTGTAGCCTTCCTGTCACATCCGGTCTAGAGATGACTTGTTTTATTGGTTGGTCGGTAATGACTACAATTGGGTGCGCCTGAAAGTATCGACGCAACCGTTTTGAAGCAAACACTAGTACCAAAACCAATTTTTCCATAGAGGAGTAATTCAACTCTGGCCCTTGTAATGTTCTACTTATGAAGTAGACCGGAGTTTGTATCGTATCCCTATCCGTCATGAGTACCGCACTTTCTGCACCATGTCTGGCTGATAGATACATAATGAGCTTCTCCTTTGGCCGGGGAGCTACTAGCATAGGGAGAGATGCAAGGTGTTGCTTGAGTTGACCAAAGGCTTCCTCAGCTTCCTTTTTCCACCGGAGTCTCCCTTCCTAATGCACTTCTTGAGTGTCTTAAATAGGGGTAGTGACTTCTCTGCGGACTTTCATAAGAACCTATTTAGCCCGGCCAGCTTCCCATTTAAGGATTGCACCTCTTTCCGTGTCTGAGGGGATGGTAGCTGTATTACTGCGCCCGTTTTCTCTGGGCAAGGTTTGATGCCATTTGGATCAATCATATATCCAAGGAACATTCCCTCTGTTGCCCCAAACGTGCATTTGTTTGGATTTAGCTTCATATTAATCCTCCTCAGTGTGTAGAATGTCTCTTGGACATCCCTGAGAAGTGCATCCTTCGTATGACTTTTTATGACTACGTCATCCACATAGACATCCAGGTTGCGGCCTATCTGTGAGTCAAAGGCTTTGTCCACAAGCCGCTGGTATGTAGCCCCGACGTTCTTTATTCCAAACGGCATTTTCGTATAACAATATACGCCTTGACTAGTATGGAACGTCGTCTTCTCTACGTCCTCCTCCGCCATCTGGATCTGGTGGTATCCTTTATATGCGACTAGGAAGCACTTAAAAGGATATCCACATAGAGATTCCACCTTCCAGTCAATATCCGGTAACGGGTAACAATCCTATGGACAGGCTTTGTTCAGATCCGTGAAATCCACACACATGCGCCAGCTTCCGTCATGTTTTTTGACCATGACTGGATTGGATAACCACTCGTGGTAGTATACCTCGCGCATGATACCCGCGTCCACTAGCTTCCGTACTTCATCCAGTATCACTCGGCTGTGTTCAGGTGCCTGGCCGCGCTTCTTTTGCTTGACTGGTTGATACCCCTGGCGGATCTGGAGCTTATGTTCTACTATCGCGCGTGGTACGCCTGTGATGTGCTTTGGCTCCCATGCGAATATGTCTAAATTTGCTTTTAAGAGAGAGCACATGGCCCTTTTGCCGCTATCCGAGAGCGTTCCCCCCTTGGATAACTCCTGTTCCGGATAATCAGGATGGATTGCCACCCTCCAATTGGGAGGTGGTGATCCATCCTTGGGTGGAACAGGCGGAACCGGTGTTGTCACAGTATGACACTCGGATGCTGGTACGATTGTGTTGTAAATGGTGACGATTCCTCCTTCTACAGGGAACTTGATCATTCCGTGTGCCGTGGAAGGTACTGCACGTATGGCCAGAATACGTGGTCTGCCTATGATCCCATTGTATGGAGAATGTGAGCGTATCAACATAAAGTTCATCCACGCAGTGGTGGAGTGTTCCTCATTCCCAATGGTTACAAGCAGATGCAGTTGCCCTATCGGCCAGATGGTGTCTCCACTAAAACCAATGAGCGGCGCCGTGGTCGGTACCAATTGGCTTCTTATTTCTGGTCGTAACTGCACAAAATAGTGTTCGTACAGTACTTCTGCTGATGACCCTCCATCCACATACATGCGACGAACATTGTGTGTTCCAATGCTTTTCTCAATAGTGAGAGGCGCATCAATCACATCGCTTGCTGTGATGGGAGGGAATGAGATTTCCTTGCCGCGTGAAAATTTTTGACCAATTTTCTGCCTCGTGCGGCATTGTCTGGATTGGATCATGTATATGGTCGAAGGTTTGTCCTTTTGGGGATCCTTCTTGTCATACTTCTTGTTGTCTTTTCCATCCTTCCAATCCTTAACCAAATGCTTGAGTTTACCTAATTTGATCAATGACTCAATGTGATTCTTGAGCTGGATACACTCCTCCGTGCCATGGCCCTTGTCGTTATGGAACTCGTAGAAACGATTTCCTTGGCGACGGTCCAGCGGAGTCGTCATTGGGGGAGGCCTCGGAAAATTTGCCCCTTCCGTCAGCAAGATCTCCCGGTAGGACATCTTTAGAGGGGTAAACTTATCGTCCGGCCGTCCTCCTTTGTTTTGGCTCTTGTAATCTGAGCCCCTACTATTGTTCTGGTTGCTTTGACCACCCGACTGTCTCCTGGACTGGTCGTTCGATCGGTAGCCGTTTCCTTTTGAAGGGTAGGCCGCGGCAACTGCTGTTTCTCCCTCTATGAAGTTTCTTACCCTTTCAATGAGGTCATCATACCTCTCCGGACGCTTGTCATTGAGACGCCTGATTAATTCCCTGTCTGTTATGGCATGTATGTAGTCGGAAATTTTCAGGAGTTCCGGCATTGTCTTTGTGCGTGTGCACTCGTCGTTGAAGCGTTCAGTGAAAGTTTCTGTAGACTCCCCCGGCCGTTGCTTGATAGTTGCCAATGAGACCGGATCCCTATTATACTTCTTCCGCTGAGTATAATTATTCTTGAACGCAGTGCGTAGTTCTGTGAAGCTATCAATGCTTCGCGGAGGGAGTCCATCAAACCAGTCACGGGCATTGCCGATCAAGGTTGAATTGAACATTTGGCACCATATAGGCATGGGCCAGCGCTCAATTTTAGCCTGCGTATCAAATATTTTGAGGTGATCATCCGGATCACCAGTTCCATCATAAGTCTTGACACACGCCGGCATGCGACGTTTTGTGTCCTCGGAGTATTTCCGTATGCGGAGAGTAAAAGGATCTTCCCTGGGGTCTGCCCATGGACGAGTGAGACTAGGGTCTTCCCAAGGGTCACACCGCGGACGGGAAAGATCCTCTGCTTCTGCCTCTGGATAATAGGGCCACCATAATACTCATCATTGTTTGGTGGTGGTGGAGGGGTACGCCTAGGTCGGCGACGCTTAGGCGGATGCTCATCCGAGTCCTCTCCTGATGGATCTGGAGAAGGAGGTGGTGCCCCATCTCTTGGGTGAGGACCGCTCTTTTGAGAAGATCCAGGAGCCTTCTTCCCAGTGTTCATCCTATCTCACACACTTGTGCGGCGAGTGGCTCTGGTCAGTTCCAGATCTGGTCGCTCGGGTGAACCGTCGGACTTCTCTCCCCCTTCCCGAGACTGCGTTAGTTCCTGCATGAGGCGATCTCCTATGCGCTCAAACACATTCCTAGGTTGGGTAGTTTCCTCGAAGAGGCACCGCTCCTGAGTCCGGGTCTTTCTCTTCCTCTGATTTTGGGAAGAGGTGCTTGGTCTGGCATTGCCAAAGTTGAGTCTAGATTGGAGGTTTCTCCCTAGATTCAACCTTGATGCAATCCCTGGGATGATCCTATCAAAGTTCTGTGTGAGAACTCGAGTGAGATTGTGACAGTCCGTCAATTTATGGTTGATATTTTATTCTCAAGTATTATTTAAAAATATTATTTTAATGTTATATTATGAACTCACTTATTTTTGGGAAGAAAATTTGGATTTACGTCTTGAAGTAGCATCGACTACGTCTAAACCGGAGGATTCAACGTTACGTGCTCACGTTTACATAAAACGGTTTTGGTGACAGTCCGACATTTCAAGAAATAAATTTATCCGTGAATATTATTTTGGAGTTTTAAATTTGTGTTGGTTCATAAACACACAAATTTAAGAGAAGAGATTAGGACTTACGATTAGAATTTAACGTCCTATACGACTAAACCGGAAACCTTAGGATTACGTATTTACGTTTTCGAACTCCGTTTTTGATGAGACAATTTTTATTAGATACGTTTTGTGCCGTTGATTCATAATTTATAAAAACGTTTTTCGTAAAACGATCCGAGGGCACGCAAATCGAGGAAACTAGAATCGAGGAGTATCCGTAAATTAATGGGGATGGGACAAGTTTACACTTGCCCACCCCCATACATGTGGCATCTAAATAAGCTACAACACACACTATATGTGTCAAAACTTCCTAAAGAAGTTTACCACTTGTCTTTTAATTCCTTGAAACCACTTTTCCTAAACTATTTCTCACATCCCATCTCATACAAACCACTCATACTCTCCTCCCTCACTCTCTCTATTCCGTCTCATATTCACCCAAAACAACCCTCATTTGATCAAATTTAACCATAGAATCATATTTATAATTTACATATTATGAAAACCCATTGAAGTTATGAAGATTGGAGGTGATCTTAACATGTAAAAAGGAGTTTTCAAGGGAGTTTGGGGCTGATTTCTCAAGGAGTTTTCATGAAGAACAATGGATGATTTTTGGAGGAATCTACAAATACTTGGTGATCCTAGAAGTGGTGTTGATATCTCATAAGATTGGTTACCCAAAACCAAGTCTTGTTCATCAAAAACCTCATCTTTTCATCACTAATGGTGGTATAGAGATTGTTCTTCCTATCCTCTTGTTATTTTGATTATGTAATCTTGTATTTTATTTATTTATGTATATTTATATGATGATGAAGAATGATTAAAAATATTATGTGGGGATTTGGTGTTGATAGATTTTATAAACATGGGTAAAAAGATGGAAAACCATAGGTAACAAGGTTAAAATCTTGCTAAATATGATGGCTGTATAAAAACAGTATGTTACCAAATGATAAACTGATAAAATGGCATGGTGGAATCAATTTACAGTAATTATTAGATGTCATACACATGTGAGAGTTGGCCATGCAATGGAATCATCAAAATGAGTGAGATATGATCAAAACAAGATGAGTGTGCTAATCTGAATAGTCTGTTTTGTAGGGACCGTTAAGGATAGTTAAATATAGAATGAGCAGTATCTATAACTAACTTACTTGTAGCACATAATATGAAGTTCATGCCATCAAAAAATGAGCTTCTAACTCATTGTAGAACTCTAGATATGATAAAAATAGTGAAGATGAAACTAAAAATCAGATTTTGAAGAATTAATGTTTAATACTATTATATAAGCACTCAAATAATATAGTATAAAATGTGAAATTTAAACCCACTAACTTATGAATTTCATTTATATAAATATGTATAAGGTTAAATAAAATGGACACTTTATAAAAATGGTAGTTGAATAAGATTTATAAGTATAAAAACTATAAACATGATTTTTACGACTTTTTCGGCTATTACCGTAAAATTAATGTTTTTACGCCAATTAAAACTTAGAAGATCAAACCCGTCTAATGTAAAGTTTTTAAAAGTCATATACTGATGTATAAGTACCTAATACAAGTAAAAACCGATAAAACCCGAACTATATGACATACGGACATTAACGAGCTAAGTTAGCATATTTGGACTAATAATTTAACTAAATAAGTTAAACACTTATAAAAATTACTTATTGGGCTTAACCCATTTGGGCCCAACATGTAAAGTATAAATACTGATAATACAAGTATAAAATTGATTAATACAAGTTAAAGAACTTATAATAGGCTTATTGGACCTAAAACATGTAAATAGGTAAAACTAGTAAACTAATATAAAAGTTGTCAACACATAACACAAAAATAAGTGAATGAGAATATATAAACCCACTTGATCATCATCATATGTATAAAATCATTATATGTATACATAATTGTTATTTTTATAAAGTCATTGGACAAAAGTCTAAGACGAGTATTATTTGTCTAGGTTATCGTGATTGAAGCACGTACCGTACATCCGAATTGCCGATAACCCGCTTTCCCACATCAGCGTGAGTTCATAGCCTCGCACTCTTTTAAATGTTTTTATGAAATGTTTATAAACCCGCGAGGGAGATAACATGTTAGTTTTTATGAAATAGGACACTAGTTGTCCCTATTGTTTGTTTATTGATTTGGACCCGAATGATTGTATGACCCGATAAATGATTAAATGACCCGGTAGATGAAATGAAATGGATTATTAAAGTTAGGTTATGTCACTAAAAGTCCCATTAGCATGAATTGTGAACTACCGGGATTTGGTAGACGCTTATGCATATAATAGTACTATTTGGGGACGATCACCCCAGTTCGCGCCTTGACGGTTGATCCCCGTCGTGCCACATTGATTGGTATGCGA
The DNA here is from genome assembly GCA_025667525.1 of Glebionis coronaria. Lineage (NCBI taxonomy): Eukaryota > Viridiplantae > Streptophyta > Magnoliopsida > Asterales > Asteraceae > Glebionis > Glebionis coronaria. Next base: position 349,899,883 of record CM046881.1, on the reverse strand, counting down.
ATTTATGTATGAGAAGATTTCCATAGCGTGATTATTGTGACGACGCACTAACTTAGATGGGCAAATTGAGTATCGGGTTAGCTACCCGTTGTTATGATAGTAAGGTAACAATGTCATGCGGCTTATAATAATCCAAGTAACGAAAATATTGCTTTATGCATTGAATTACAATCTATTGCCTGACTAGCAATACGGGGTCTTACTATTGATATTATATTCGTGTTTTGGTTTTTCATAACCATATTCATATAACGGTTTTTATTTGACTTCATACAACGTTATAAAACGTATTGTATGATATTTTTACGACATTGGCTCGTATAATGATTTTGAAGGCAAATGCCTATATTATGATTTTGATAAGGATTTGTATAAAATGACTTTGGCTATTTTATGGCCTATCACAAAGATTTGTATAAAATGATTTTTGGTAATAATTATGTACCGATGATATATTGATGATTTTATTAAACTCTATGAATTCACTCGGCGTTATCGCTGACCTTTTCTTTTAACATGTTTTATCTCAGGTACTTGAAGGTAATTCTCGGGAAGACAACAAGAATTTATGGCCCGCACTTAAATACTTATTTCCATTCAAATGCTTTGTAAAACCTGTATTAAATACAATGACTTGGGACCTATGTAAAATTTGATATTTATGAATGGAAATGCTTTATTAATAAACGACGCCATTTTTATGCGTTGTCTATGATGTGAGTAATGTGCTATCCCGTAACACCAACGAGTCTTCCGCTGTATTGAGTTGTATAAATTTGGGGGTGTTACAGTTTGGTACTAGAGCTCTCGTTATAGAAAACGAAAGATTTTTAAAACCAAGATTTTGAATAAAGCATTTCAAAATCTTTTAACTATAAACATTTTTCTAAAAATGTCTAAAAATCTTTTGACTATAACGGTGCCGAAGAATTCCCGAGTTACGGACAAGGCCAGACTGAGAAGTGTTATTTTAATATATATATATATAACTTGGATTATATATATATATATATATATATATATATATATATATATATATATGATGTAATTTTATTACATGATTGTTTGATGATTATTTTGATATTTATACGAGGTATTTATACGACGTAGATTGTCACAAGAAACCCTAAATGCCCTAGTAAATTAATCGAAGCTATTCTTGTAGGAATTCTAGCTATCCTAAATCTAAACCAAGTTGTGGATATTTATGATCCCAACAAATGGTTGATATTCGTAAAAATGTGGATATTAGTTGATTGTGAAATTGAAGAAGAATTGGCGAGATTAAATCTGATATCGATGTCATGACGATCTTTCCTTATAGAGTGGAGTTTGACAAAACGTTACCACCCGGAAAGGTGTCATTTGATTCGTTGTCACCCAATTCTTAAATTTGAAATCGAAAGGGTGAATGTTGCACTTGAGGCTGTCATTGGAACCATTACCCAAAAGCCTCATGCCACCAGTACCTTTCCGAGAAGTCTAATTGACTGATCGAGTCATTTCATACTAGTGACTCATTTGATAACTATTGATGAAGGAGATATAGGATTGGAAATTAAGTGTTGATCATATCGAGCTTTTGTTGCCCTTTTAAGGTTTATGAATAAAGTTGAAAGTATTGAAGAATGAGGTAGGACATCGAATTGAGTATAAAATTGGTTGAAACTTGAATAAAGTAAAATTTAACCCGTATGGAATATGAGATTGTTAAAGAGGAAGTCGTTAAGTTCTGTGATTGAATTATAAGGTTTTAAATGATTGCTGATTCGTGTTAAGGGTTGTTCCTAGGCCATTGTCCACTAACGAGGATGCCCAGTGTCCAATAAATAAATTGAAGAAATCTTCTTCTAAATTGGGATCGATGGATCTTCCGGGACAGGTGGGACACCTAATGACTCTTGTAGATTATTATTCATTGTGGTATCTTTTAAAAATCCCTAACTTAACTGAGACATCAGTTGGTAGGATGAGTTCTTGGAATTGTATGACATAGTGACACATAATGTGTTACGGTACAATTTTGACTTGTTTGTGATTAATGAAAAGCCTACCTTTGATTGATAATTTCTACATGTATCGATGTTATCTATCTTTTCTTGCTTGTTCTTAATGTTCACATTAGTGATGCAACCATTGAACAAGTACTCATCTCGAATTGAGTTACGTGGTGGATTATTCTTTTTGAGTGCCATTGAGGTCATGAACCTCATGATTAATTGGCTAAGCTCATTTCCTATTATATTGTAGTTAGTTCTTGGTAAACAACTCTTCATCACTCTTTTGCAGATCACTGATTGTTTTTATAAGATAAAACAGTATCCTTTGAGAAAAATTGAATTTTCATCACTATAAGGATTATTCAAAGTGAGATTTCTAAGTGATTGTTATCGAAATTAAGTTGTTTATAAAACACCTTGGAAAACTTAATTGTTTTCATAACAAAGAAAATCTTTGTAAATTTATTTTGATTCTTATTTAAGAATTAAGCATGAAAATGTTTTTATTATAAACATGATGATAAAATTTTGACGAACTGAGTATTGCATCGTTAATCTTGAAATTGTATATAGTTGCGCGCCTACATACAATTTGGAATGGACCATGCAAGGCTGATTAGTAGTCACCATGAAATTATTAATAAACACTAAATTTTCTTTGAAGTTATCAAAAGAATAAAATTTATGAGATCTGCAAGAAGTGCAAAATAGGGGCATATTGTTAGGGACACCTACATATGTGCCCGTACCAATTATTCTTCTGAGTCGAATTTACTCATTTGTGGATATTGTCTTATTTGACAATTGAAAACCCTTTCTTGTCCAATTCTCCTGTGGTGAGATTCTTAGGAAAAGTATATGATTACCGAGTGTTAATACCAGACTGGGTGTATCGACGTTCCTATCATTTCTTTTGATTTGATTTCATTTGAATGACCTGGGTAACGATCCGAGGAGCTTTCGAATGCGTACTCAAATTATGAAAACATGGGATATATTCATATTCGTTAAATGTTTTCGTCTGTATCTGATTTAAAATTCTCTCGCGTAGAATATGCGTTGACCTTACTCTTTTAATGGTAGTTGTGTCTCCGTATATCCTTGAATTTGTGAAGGATTATGAGTTATTATTAGTCTTTTGAGAAATTCACATCTTATCAACGGTAATGAAACTGGAAAGTTGATAGTACCAATAGAATGGATTGATTAATTATGACATGACGACATTGTCTTAATTGATGGGAACTCGAGTAGAATTCCCATGAAAGATAAGATGTTGATTATCAAAAGTGATCTATATAATTCTTGATGGATGACCATATCCTGCATTTAGACTTGAAATTATACCATGAATGGTTGTGAATTAGTCATAGATATTATAATCTAGAAAGAACTTAAAATAAATGTATTAAAAGATGTTTATGTTATCTGAAACTTTAGGATGTATTTGCTGGTGAATTACCTAGACTTTCGCCATTACGGAAAGTTGAATTTGGTATTGATTATATTCCCGGTGCTGCACCTGTGGCTTGTGCACTGTACGTCAACACCATCTTAATTAAAAGAATTATCGTACAACTGAGAGAGTTGTCGGAGTAAGCTTTTATTCTATCAAGCTCGTCATCATGAAGAGCTATGGTGTTATCATTCCTTATATTTATTGATTACCGTGAACTAGGTAAAATTGACGAAAAAAAATCTATATCCACTACCCAAGATGATAGATTTGTTCGATCATTTACCAGGTTCTAGCGTATATTCAAAGATTTGATCCACGGCATGGTTATCATCAACTTCGCATATGCGAAAAAGATTATCTGTTCCAATCACTCATTCAGAACTCGTAATGAAGATTATGAGTTTCATGTTATGTCGTTTGGATTGACTAATACACATGTAGCATTCATATATTCGGTGAATCACGTGTGTAGGCTGTAAATTGATAAATTCATGCTTGAGATTATTAAGGACCATTTGTTTGTTTATAAGTATAAGAATGAGTTAATAATTAGTTATAGACTTCCCTAAATTGGCCGAACGATAAAAACCTGTACATTAAATATTTAACATATGATTAAAGACTAAATCCTTTATATTATTTGATCATGTGATTAAAAGATAATGGAATATATTGAGTCTTTAATAATTTGAGCCATTTAAGATTTTGGGTTTTACCAAAAAGAAAGTGGAAATATGTTTTGACAAATAATTTATCAAGGGATTTTTAAGAAATTATTCCCTTATACACAAATCATTTAACTAAACTCCTGTTTAGGGGTAAATGTTTGTGTATACCTCAAGACAACCTAAGAGGGATTGAGGAAACCATTTAAACCTTGACTTTAATTTGAAACGACAATTGTTGCTTTTCAACTAAGAAAATTTCGACCAAAGTATAAACAAAGAATTTTTCGAACATTTACGAATCTTATTAATTATTTTCGATAAATCAACAAAAATCTTGTTAATTAAATTCAAATTTATTTTGAACATTTTTATAATTGGTCGAACTAAGAAATTCAATAATTTTTACGTTTACGTTTCATAAAAATTAAATCTTTATTATTTAATTACTTGTAATATTTATCGACGTTTTAAATGTCGGATTGAGCAAAACTAATAAAAATGATAGTTGAGACGAAACTAAAACATAGAAAATATGAAGAAAGAATTTATGAGTAAATTGTGGACATGATAATTATTTCATCAGGAAAGATGAATGTACATACTGACACATAATATAGAAAGGATAGAGAATCAATTAGGATTGTGTTCCTAAATAATGAAGGTGCAAAATAAATTGCCAAACAATATAAAAATAAACAAAGTTTGTAAAAAGGATAATATAGATAATAAAAAGGGGTTCGCGGCTAATATGAACCATTAGAATTGAGGAGCTGATGGTGTTAAATGTATAAAAGGTCACTTGTGGTTGCCTAAATATGGAAATTTTGAGATTTAGTTATGTTGGAATCCCGTAAGTATAAGTATTCTATTCCTGTCATTTCTGATTTAATGTATCATTATCAGATACTGATGGCAAATTATGAAGGCAGACACCGCCTCATACATTAGTAAACGTCTAACTATTGCAAAGGTCATCATCTGAATTTGATTCGATTTGGGTAATCGTCGACAGACTGACCAAATCTGCTAATATCATTCCTGTTAATGATACATTCTTAATGAAGAAATTGACCCTTTTGTATTTAAAGGAGTTGTGTAAACATGGTGTGCCTGTATCGATCATCTCTATCAAGATCCTCGCTTCGCATCAAATTTCTAGAGATTTGCTCAGAAGTCATTAAGAACGAATCTTGATGAGAGTACTGTGTACACCCCAATCGCAGGGACGAGGTAAAGTAACGATACAAAATACTATAAGTGTTGTTCTATGTTTGAATGATTGACCTTTGGTAATAAACCGTATAATCGCTTTCCTTAGGAAAGATTATCATTGATAATTATCGTATTAGGATCGAGATCGAATCTTGTGAGAATATATATTAGAGCATATGTAAGCAGAAGTTGGGATGAAGACACCCGACATACACCCATTGTGAGTTGGACATGTCTTTTAGGTTTAAGGTTTCCTATGATGGCGAACCTAACCTTACAAAATACTCGACCCGTGAGACCTGAAATGATTGTTGAAATTGGGATTTGATTAATGACTGCCGGTAGTGGGAAGGAGGTTATGTGAATATGAAATGTAGCTCCTGAAGTGCAGAATGGGTAGCGAAGTTATGCCAAAAACTTTAACCTTGGAAAAATGAATTAATGATCTGAAAGATCATGGGAAGTAAGTCCCCGTTGTATGGGACCATTGAGATGATATAAAAGTTGGTTTGAAAGGCATATAAGCTGGATCTACCCTATGACTTCAAGGGCTGCGTGAATTATATTTCATAAATCGAACTTGATAAAATGTCTATCAAGTGAAAGTCTAACTATTCCTTAATGAAGTTTAGATCGGCGAAAAGTTGCATACATAAAAAACCCGTGAAAATCATGGATAGAGAAAGTAAGTCAGCAATAAGCCTGATCTTATTCCCGTAGTTATGTTTGGTGAAACTCGCGTATTGTAATGGATTACACTTGTGAGAAAAGACCAAACGTGGAGGAAGTACCCACATGGCTTTAACTCTATAAGAAGCGAGTAGTAAGATGATCTTTGAGGACAAAGATCCTGTTTAGGGGTAAATGTTGTGACAATCCGTCAATTTATGGTTGATATTTTATTCTCAAGTATTATTTAAAAATATTATTTTAATGTTATATTATGAACTCACTTATTTTTGGGAAGAAAATTTGGATTTACGTCTTGAAGTAGCATCGACTACGTCTAAACCGGAGGATTCAACGTTACGTGCTCACGTTTACATACACCATTTTTGGTGACAGTCCGACATTTCAAGAAATAAATTTATCCGTGAATATTATTTTGGAATTTTAAATTTGTGTTGGTTCATAAACACACAAATTTAAGAGAAGAGATTAGGACTTACGATTATAATTTAACGTCCTATACGACTAAACCGGAAACCTTAGGATTACGTATTTACGTTTTCGAACTCCGTTTTTGATGAGACAATTTTTATTAGATTCGTTTTGTGTCGTTGATTCATAATTAATAAAAACGTTTTTCGTAAAATGATCCGAGGGCACGCAAATCGAGGAGTACCCGTAAATTAATGGGGATGGGACAAGTTTACACTTGCCCACCCCCATACATGTGGCATCTAAATAAGCTACAACACACACTATATGTGTCAAAACTTCCTAAAGAAGTTTACCACTTGTCTTTTAATTCCTTGAAACCACTTTTCCTAAACCATTTCTCACATCCCATCTCATGCAAACTACTCATACTCTCCTCCCTCACTCTCTCTTTTCCGTCCCATATTCACCCAAAACAACCCTCATTTGATAAAATTTAACCATGGAATCATATGTATAATTTACATATGATGAAAACCCATTGAAGTTATGAAGATTGAAGGTGATCTTAACATGTAAAAAGGAGTTTTCAAGGGAGTTTGGGGCTGATTTCTCAAGGAGTTTTCATGAAGAACAAGGGATGATTTTTGGAGGAATCTACAAATACTTGGTGATCCTAGAAGTGGTTTTGAAATCTCATAAGATTGGTTACCCAAAACCAAGTCTTGTTCATCAAAAACCTCATCTTTTCATCACTAATGGTGGTATAGAGATTGTTCTTCCTATCCTCTTGTTATTTTGATTATGTAATCTTGTATTTTCTTTATTTATGTATATTTATATGATGATGAATGATGATTAAAAATATTATGTGGGGATTTGGTATTGATAGATTTTATAAACATGGGTAAAAAGATGGAAAACCATAGGTAACAAGGTTAAAATCTTGCTAAATATGATGGCTGTATAAAAACAGTATGTTACCAAATGATAAACTGATAAAATGGCATGGTGGAATAAATTTACAGTAATTATTAGATGTCATACACATGTGAGAGTTGGCCATACAATGGAATCATCAAAATGAGTGAGATATGATCAAAACAAGATGAGTGTGCTAATCTGAATAGTCTGTTTTGTAGGGACCGTTAAGGATAGTTAAACATAGAATGAGCAGTATCTATAACTAACTTACTTGTAGAACATAATATGAAGTTCATGCCATCCAAAAATGAGCTTCTAACTCATTGTAGAACTCTAGATATGATAAAAATGGTGAAGATGAAACTAAAAATCAGATTTTGAAGAAATTAATGTTTAATACTATTATATAAGCACTCAAATAATATAGTATAAAATGTGAAATTAAAACCCACTAACTTATGAATTTCATTTATATAAATATGTATAAGGTTAAATAAAATGGACACTTTATAAAAATGGTAGTTGAATAAGATTTATAAGTATAAAAACTATAAACATGATTTTTACGACTTTTTCGGCTATTACCGTAAAATTAACGTTTTTACGCCAATTAAAACTTAGACGATAAAACCCGTCTATTGTAAAGTTTTTAAAAGTCATATACTGATGTATAAGTACCTAATACAATTAAAAACCGATAAAACACGAACTATATGACATACGGACATTAACGAGCTAAGTTAGCATATTTGGACTAATAATTTAACTAAATAAGTTAAACACTTATAAAAATTACTTATTGGGCTTAACCCATTTGGGCCCAACATGTAAAGTATAAATACTGATAATACAAGTATAAAATGGATTAATACAAGTTAAAGAACTTATAATAGGCTTATTGGACCTAAAACATGTAAATAGGTAAAACTAGTAAACTAATATAAAAGTTGTCAACAGATAACACAAAAATAAGTGAATGAGAATATATAAACCCACTTGATCATCATCATATGTATAAAATCATTATATATATACATAATTGTTATTTTTATAAAGTCATTGGACAAGAGTCTAAGACGAGTATTATTTGTCTAGGTTTTCGTGATTGAAGCACGTACCGTACATCTGAATTGCCGATAACCCGCTTTCCCACATCAACGTGAGTTCATAGCCTCGCACTCTTTTAAATGTTTTTATGAAATTTTTATAAACCCGCGAGGGAGATAACATGTTAGTTTTTATGAAATAGGACACTAGTTGTCCCTATTGTTTGTTTATTGATTTGGACCCGAATGATTGTATGACCCGATAAATGATTAAATGACCCGGTAGATGAAATGAAATGGATTATTAAAGTTAGGTTATGTCACTAAAAGTCCCATTAGCATGAATTGTGAACTACGGTGATTTGGTAGACGCTTATGCATATAATAGTACTACTTGGGGACGATCACCGCAGTTCGCGCCTTGACGGTTGATCCCCGTCGTGCCACATTGATTGGTAAGCGAATTTATGTATGAGAAGATTTCCATAGCGTGATTATTGTGACGACGCGCTAACTTAGATGGGAAAATTGAGTATCGGGTTAGCTACCCGTTGTTGTGATAGTAAGGTAACAATGTCATGCGGCTTATAATAATCCAAGTAACGAAAATACTGCTGTATGCATTGAATTACAATATATTTCCTGACTAGCAATACGGGGTCTTACTATTGATATTATATTCGTGTTTTGGTTTTTCATAACCATATTCATATAACGGTTTTTATTTGACTTCATACAACGTTATAAAATGTATTGTATGATATTTTTACGACATTGGCTCGTATAATGATTTTGAAGGCAAATGCCTATATTATGATTTTGATAAGGATTTGTATAAAATGACTTTGGCTATTTTATGGCCTATCACAAAGATTTGTATAAAATGATTTTCGGTAATAATTATGTACCAATGATATATTGATGATTTTATTAAACTCTATGAATTCACTCGCGTTATCGCTGACCTTTTCTTTTAACATGTTTTATCTCAGGTACTTGAAGGTAATTCTCAGGAAGACAACAAGAATTTATGGCCCGCACTTAAATACTTATTTCCATTCAAATGCTTTGTAAAATCTGTATTAAATACAATGACTTGGGACCTATGTAAAATTTGATATTTATGAATGGAAATGCTTTATTAATAAACGACGCTATTTTTATGCGTTGTCTATGATGTGAGTAATGTGCTATTCCGTAACACCAACGAGTCTTCCGCTGTATTGAGTTGTATAAATTTGGGGGTGTTACAGAGATCGTCCTCGCTGAGTGGTTGGACTTCTACTTCTTCCTCTATCGACGGTCGTCACCCCCATAGACTAAAAACCACTGCGGTTGTTTTTTCCGCCCGTTGGACGGCTAGGGGATTGATTGGGGATGAGTATCCCTTCCCCTTGGGACTTCTGATTTCCAGGATTTGTGTTCCTGGGATTAGCTTGCGGATTCCCCTTCGTCATTAAGAGTTTAAGATGAGATTTTGCTCTAGCTTAGTGTAATGGGTCCCACGGATGGCGCCAACTTGTTTATGCAAAAGTTGGGTGATCCTTGCTAGACCCGAATTAGGCTTAATTCGGGTTGGCTGGGCTCCGGCTCCTGCACCAAGTGAACTGTATGGTTGGGATCCTGCACACTAAACAACACGCGTTAGACTTACCGTGGGAATGTTTCCCACGATTAGACTCCAACGTGAGAGTAAGTAATCATTTAGGGTTTATAGGAATCGGATGAGTTGAGAGTGTATAGAACGTAATACCTTTGTGGAACCCTTGGGGGTTCCTTTTATAGGCAGTGAAACCCGAATTGGCTGTCAATGATGCTTCGGCCCCAAGGAAAGAATAAGCACCAGAATTAGATTGATTGTTATCTTCTAATTATGGTGAGTTAATATCCTCTTCTTTGGGGTGAATCCTATTCATAGATTGAATATGATTCTGTCTAACCCTGTACCGGTCATGCCGGGCCGTGGGCCGCACACATGTGTGCGGTTACTTTTCATCTAAGTCCATAAGCTTAAGTGACATTATTCCCACCCATTTGTGATAGGGCCGGATACGGGTAGTACCCGTGGGCTGGGTTCATGACCCGGCTGGGGACTATACGTCATCATAAGAAGTGCTTATCATGACGTTGCCCCAATACGGCCCCAATAGCGTAGTCACTAGCATCACACATGAGCTCAAAGGGGGGATTCCAATTAGGAGCAACAAGAATGGGAGCTTCGGTAAGTTTCCTCTTAAGGATTTCTAAGGCTCGTACACAATCTTCGTTAAAGACAAAAGGTGCATCTTTTTCGAGGAGATGTGCAATAGGTCGAGAAATATTTAAAAAATCCTTGATGAATCGACGATAAAAGCCCGCGCGGCCTAGGAAACTCCTAACTCCCTTAACGGTTTTGGGATGAGGTAATTTGGCGATGACGTCTACCTTAGCTTGGTCTACCTCAACGCCCGCTTTCGAAACCTTCTGCCCTAAGATGATTCCACTTTTAACCATAAAATGACATTTTTCCCAATTAAGCACAAGGTTGGTTTCCTCATAACGGTTCAACATTCTCTCAAGATTCGACAAACACGTAGTGAACGAACAACCAAACACGGAAAAGTCATCCATGAAGACTTCCATCGTCTTCTCGGTCATGTCATGAAAAATAGCCATCATGCACCTTTGAAAGGTTCCCTATGGATTGCAAAGTCCGAATGGCATTCTACGATAGGCAAACGTTCCATATGGACACGTAAACATAGTTTTTTCTTGATCACGAGGATCGATGGGGATTTGGAAGTAATCGGAAAAACCATCTAAAAAGCAATAGAAATCGTTTCCCGCAAGACGCTCCAACATTTTATCCATGAAGGGCAAGGGAAAATGGTCTTTGCGAGTGGCGTCATTCAACTTGCGATAGTCAATGCACACTATCCATCCGGTCACGCGTCTAGTTGGAATTAACTCGTTGGCATCGTTTGGCACAACGGTCATTCCTCCCTTCTTAGGGACACAATGAATAGGACTCTCCCAAGGGCTATCGGAAATAGGGTAAATCATTCCCGCGTCAAGGAGTTTTAGGACTTCCTTTTTGATAACGTCGTGAATTTTGGGGTTCACCCTCCTTTGACATTGGATTGCGGGTTTGTAGTCCTCCTCCATTAAAATTTTGTGGGTACAAAAATTGGGATCGATCCCCTTAATGTCGGATAATTTCCACGCAATTGCCCCTTTGTGATCCTTTAGAACATAGACAAGTGCGGTTTTTTCATCATTCGAAAGATCTTTCGCAATAATAACCGGCAACTTGTCGTCCTCCTCCAAAAATACATATTCAAGGTGAGGGGTAAATCTTTCAACTCGAGGATTGGTGGTTCCTCAATTAAAGATTTGGGCTCGATACTCTTAACCTCTTCGGGTGGAGGAAATGGGAAATCGTTAAGAAAATCCTTGATAATCGAGAAGTCCTCATCATTGTTGAGGTCTTCGTCACAAGTACGTGGAACATCGAATTCTTCCAACGTAAAACCTACACCTTCAAATGGTGTGAAGGTTGGTGTCGAGTTATCAAGAATGGGATCAAGCATAGTGGGATTGCCACTATTTTCGTCATCATCAAAACCTAAAACTTCTTGTGAAAATTCCTCGCAAACAACGTCGATCATATCAACGAGGTTTATGGTTGAGACATAATAAACATGAGAAATTGGAGAATTTTGAGTTGCGTTTATAAGAAGTTCCTCGTCGTTGAAACGTAAGGTGATCTTTCTAGCATGCACATCAATTAAAGCCATAGACGTATCTAAAAACAAACGACCTAAAATGAGAGGAACTTGAGGATCTGTGGGAATATCGACAACGATAAATTCTACAGGATAATAGAACTTTCCCATATTCACAAAAACGTCTACGGCCAATTCACATGCGAGAATCGTGGAATGATCGGCCAACTCGATAGACATTAGTGAAGGAGTAATATTAGGAAGATTAAGCGACTTGAAGATTGCAAGTGGCATCAAGTTAATACTACCACCAAGATTGGCCAAGGCATGGCATTCTTCCATATCTTGGATTGCACATGGAATCAAGAATTTAGCAGGATCACCGTCTTTTTTAGGTATGCGATTAAGATAAGCCGATGAATAACTAGACAATTGTTGCAATTTCTCCTTGTTGTTTAAGATACTCTTAAAGTTAGCAGCAAATCGAGGCATCATGACCAAAGCATCGGCAAAAATCACATTAAAATGAACGTCGTGAAACATTTTCATAAAAATCTCAAATTGGTAATTTCCGCGCTCTTGACGTTTCTCCTTTATAAGTATCGATGGATAGGGCAAAGGTCGTGTGGGTTGAGGCATAGGCATAGCCTTTGGAATCTCGGGTTCCAAATGTGGTAATGGGTCAACCGTAGGTGTGGCATGAGCGGTACTTCGTGGGATTAGGACACGTTCCTTTTCGACCATCACCTCGGGTTCTTCCTCCGTAGGAGCAATTGGTTGAGGAGTCGGTTCCTTAAGTGTTTTTCAACTTCGTGTGGTAATCACTTTCATCTCTCCCTTTGGGTTCGATATGGTATTGCTAGGAAGACTACTCGAAGACGGTTTACACATTATAGCCTCAAACATGGATGAAATTTTATCCTCAAACATAGATTACCTCTTCTCGGCCTTAATCATCCCTTGTTTTATTTCATGTTGCCCTTGTTCCATTTTTTGTTGGTTTCGTTGTAACCTAGTTACATTTCCCTCTATTTTGTTTTTATGGATTTTAAGCTCATTTTCTAACTCGTTTTTCAACTCCTTTTTCAAGTCATTCTTAAACTCAAATATTAGGCAAATGATCTCTCTTTGAATATTATCAAACCTAGCATTGTTTCCATTTGCGTATTCAACAAATTCATTTGGAAGATCTTTCAAAGTTTGCAAACCCTTGTTCTTGTTTTGAAAATCATTGTTTTGATTTTTGTTTGATACTTTATTATTATTAGCCCCTTGATTCCCATAGTTGTTTCCTTTATAATTGTTTTTGAATCCAACTTGATTGTTTCGATAGTTGTTGTTAGCATTTTGATTTGGAGCAAAACCCGGTGGAGTCAACTGATTAGAGCGGGTAACTTAACCGTTTTGGTTGTAAGGTCCCGTGGTCGCGTAGGCACTCGAAGTGTTACCACCGTTGGTAATGAACTCGTAGAAATCATGACCTCCAACACAATACATACATGAAACCTCAACCGCTTTAACCGTAGCGGGAGCACTTTGTTCCCCTACTTTGAATTCAAATAAAAGTTGTTGGGTCTACTGGATGTAGATCTTGCAGCCTGTCAGGAACGGTGAACGACTTCTGTAATCACAAGTCAATTCACAAAGAGACTCTATACACAATATGAATGCAGAATACTAATATAATTAAGAAGAACAGAATAACTATAAAGACTTGATCCTTTCTAAGGATTTCTAATATTGATAATAACTAGAACTAGGTTTGGTGAAGTTATCCCTAACCCTTCTGCCTAAGGTTCCTTTTATACTCCAAGGAAACCCTAATACAGCATTAAACAAAACGTGTAAAATCGATATGCATATCCTTTCCTAACATATCTCATGCATATCCTAACAGAATAATAATAAATACTAAAGTTTGACTTTGACTAGGACCAGGAGCACGACCTGCTCCTGCTACTACTAGGACCAGGAGGAACTACATACCTCCTAGTCTACCTATTACATTTAACTATTACAATGGTCCTAACAATCCTCCCCTAAACTTGAATTTGACCTGTTGAGTTCAAGTTTCCTGGAAAACATGCAATAAAGCCCGAGGATTGAATCAACAAAACTAAAAGTAGCAGCAACAAGATAAGAGTCAGAAGAACCGCCACAACATGAAACACTAGAAGCTTCTTCAAAGCTTGGAACAAATCAGCATCGTGTTGAATCTTTTCAGCAACATGAGCAGATTTGATGAGCCTTTACCAAGTAGCTGCTCGCTCTTGGGCTAGCCAGTCTTTCTGGTGGAATAAGTGAAGGTCTACGTGATCTTTGGCCTATTCTACATGATGGATTTAATTGATAAAGATGGATGATTAGATGATAAACATAAGAAAGATGAAGGAGGAAGATGATGGAGTAGAGAGAGAAAGGAGAGAAAAGAGAGAGTAGAGAGAGAAAGTAAAGATGAATAATGAAATGTGTAAAATGAACAACCAACAACCCCTCCTAACATGCTAGGAGGGGATATATATAGCCCACCCCACATGTGGGCTATATGGACTATACATAAACTAAATGGATCACGAGCCCATTACATAATTATCGTTGGAGCGACCGATCCTTCATAAATACGTAAAACATATTTCCAACAATCTCCCCCTAAGGGAGGTCGCTCCAAGAGACAAAGTTCTAAATAGTCTATATCTCGTGATCTATGCTAACTAAGATGTGACCGAGACTTTATTGGGAAAAACGTATTTCCAACAATCTCCCCCTAAGGGAGGTCACATCTTTTTACAAAATCTTAAACCTAGCATCTATGCTTGAGTCTTTGATCTTGTTCTTGTGAATATGCTTGATGTGATCTTTGACTTTAGTCTTGAGCATGTTTCCTTGCCTTGACCTTGTGCATTCTTCACTTGTGATATTTGCCTCTTCGTGACTTCATGTTCCACATACTTATACTTTTAAATTCTTGAAAGCTTCAGAGTTTGATACAGCGGAAGACTTGACCTTCGGGCTTTCTTGAATTTGTTGAAGTACTAATTGTATGTAGTATAAGCATGTGGTGACGACTTCTTCTGGATTGTACACCGCAATGCCACCTTCTTGTTACGCTGCATCAGACAGTTAGCAACAGACAATATACACGGATGAAATGGCCTTGAACATTTCATTCAAATCGGTAGCATTTTACCTCCGGTCGGTGAAGACCGTTGGACGATATTAAATATCGTACTTGTGGCAGGTAGTTTCAATAAAGAACCTCCTTGACAAGATTTCGCGGGTAAACCCGTTCTCTTTACTCGACCGTCCAAAGCTGACTGCGAACGTAAAGAGTGAATCATTTGGATAATCTTATCCGCATGATTTGAAGCCGTCAATTCATGTTCCTGGAACAAGTGAAGTTCAATTAAGAACCGCACCGTCGTTGCTTTCCAGTTGTCACTAGCTTGATTCATATAGAATCTTGCAAGTTACCTACCAAGTGCTGTTTGATGTTAACACTAGAAGGATTTCCATTCGTCACTGTAAATACTTAATAGTATTACTCTGAATGTTCTGACAAGATCACTAAGATATTGCGTAGAGGCCTGGAACATGTTTAAATTCATTTAAGAATTAAACCACTGTTGCTTTCCAGTTATCACAAGTTTGATTCATAAAGAATCGCACAAGTCACCTACCATGAGCTTTTTGATATTCGCTCAAGAAGGATTTCCATCTTCATTGTAAATACTTTCGTATTACTCGGATGTTCAGGCAAGATCATGAAGATTTTGCGTAGGACTCTTAAGATCTTTCTTACTTTTCACAGTGTGTGAAGAAGCAAGGAAATATGAAAATGTGTCCTAATGAGATATTTGATGATCTCAAATGGCTCTAGACTCGATCGTGCATTTTGGATTTTTAGTGATCGGAAGCTGGAGAGGAGTGCCACCTTTTCAATACCAATTTATTCGGAGTGAATAAATCAATAGATAATGCGTTGTCTCCGTGTGATTAAAACAAATATCTTTTGAGAGATATCTGAGTTAGCTGGGATGGGTTGTGCATTGCATCACTGGGTCCATGATGTCTGTCTTCAATATTAAGAATCATTAAACAATGATCTTAATAGCATATGTATTGACCCAGTTTCTGCCTAAGTTGTAAGGAGGGCTTCTTTCTTTACACCCTTTATCTTTACAATTCTTTTTCATTCTTCAACCCCTTCAATGCTTACCAATACGTCATCACTAGCACCTTGTTGTGATTGTTCCAGTGCTAACTTAAGTACTTGGTCGGCATTCAGCTACATTCACAATCTTTCTCCATCTTCCCTAAGGACTACTATTTCTAGCTATGGAATGTCCTTCGGAAGATTCCTCCGGTTCAAGAGGAATCATTGGACTTTAACCTATCCTACCATCCTTATGTCACCACAATCTTCATCATCGTGAATAGAGATGTTTTTGGGTAAGTGTATGTCACCATGAAATCTATTTTGAAGTGCAAGTCCATTTTGCTCCCCCTTAACATATGCCACGATATCCGAAAACATTTCGCACATGTCGGGATGAGCTAGCACGTTAAGTCAAACCATTTGTGATTAATCATTTCCTATATTAAATCACATTTTCTCCCCCATATTAAAAATATTAACTCAATCAATGTTTTTAATATCAATTGATTTAATAGCGTTTTAAGAAAATTTGGGAAGAAAAATGCAAATCCAATTATCTTCATGAATTACACAAGCTCCCCCTCAAATTAATGAGGGTGTACTTGAAACGTAAATTAAATACCTTTTAAACACAAGTGTAAGGTATTTATCACGTGCAAAGATCATATGTGATAATGAATTCACAAGATTAGCAATTTATGAGGTTGGACCTGAATGATGGAGAACATCATATGAAAGAAGCACATGGTTCTTGTTCACGAATGTTGGTCTTCCTCGTAACTTCTGAAGTTATCTCTTGACTCCATGTGTATGATTGATATCGTTGTCTTAACACCAATATGTGAACTTGGCACTCTCGGCATCAAGGATTCTGAATGCTGGACAATTGCTCCCCCTCAATTGTTGACCCGTGTTCTATTGAAAGAGCTGTAGTCACCGTTTGAGTAGTCGCATCGTCGAGTATGTAGATATCAATTATAAGTTGCTACGGTTGGTGGAGATGATAACTTCGGATTCTGAAGTCAAAGCTTTCCGGTGAAATGCTTGACTTCAAAGTGAAAAGCGGGTTACTATCGGAAATAATAGCAAACCATATGGAGCATGTTTTAAATCTTTTAAACTTCTGCTCGAACTTTATTTACAACCCCGTGTCATTATTGAATGACATTTCTAGGTTCGTAAATATCATCGATTCCAGAAGACATGCTCTTTTTATCAAAACCTTTTTTGAACACACAATTTTGAAAGATTTAGAAAAACCTTTTGAAAAATTCTTGAAAAATTATGTTCAAAGTTTTGAAAACAAATTACTTGAGCTTAAGATTTGGAATATCTTAGGAAAGCTCAAGTCCGAGAAGTTGTAAACTTCTCGTTGTAAGGATAAGTTACCATCGGCGATAACCTTTCCTTTTATCTGAAGAACGAGTCCTAAGCTGACATTTACTTAGAAGTCATTTTTCATGAGCTTGAAAACTTTGACTGTTTTAACGGAAAGCTCATGACCGAGAAAGGTTAATTTCTCGTTATGAGGAAAAGTTCTCTTATTTAAAAGATACACTTTCCTTTCTGAGCTTAAAACTTCGAATGTTTTAATACAAGCTCATGACCGAGAAAGGTGAATTTCTCGTTAAGAGGATAAGTTATCATAAAAGATAATCTTTCCTTTATTTTAAGTTCGAGTTACAGTCTGACATTTAACTGTAAGTCATTGTGCATGAGCTTAAAAACATCGAATGTTTTTAATATTAGCTCATGCCCGAGAAAACTTAATTTCTCGTTGTTAGGATAAGTTTATCATCGGCGATAAACTCTCCTTTGTTTGAAGCACGGGTTACCATCTGATATTTAATGATAAACCATATACACGAGCTTAAAACCTTTGAATGGTTTTAGGATAAGCTCGTGTCCAAGAAAACTTAATTTCTTGTTAAGAGGGTAAGTTATCGTTGCATAGATAAACTTCCCTGTCTCTGAAGTCCGGGTCGTCGTCTGTCATTTAACGAGGAGCCATTATGCATGAGCTTAAAAACATGGAATGTTTTTTATATAAGCTCATGCCCGAGAAAAAGGAATTTCTCGTTGTTAGGATAAATTTACCATCGGCGATAAACTTTCCTTTCTTTGAAGATCGAGTTATAGTCTGTGATGTGACTATAAGTCCTTATGCAGTTAAGCTTAACCATGAATCCCCTGAGATACTAGTTTCTCTGATATCTGCTTCTTCAGCAACCAAACTCTGAGAGTGTCCTTAGTTGAACGGTATACAATGATTGGACCGCTTCGTTCTTTTGGAACATCAACTTTGGTACCTGCATTCTCATTAGGAGTTTGTATACTTTTGCATGGGTTAGAGATATCTATTTTAGAACCACGTGGGGGTTCACGGTTTTCTTTTCTTGTGTCAGAGGTGGCCCGAGGGGATGATTCACTTGTCTTAGTTGGCAAACGTTTCCTTTTATAGAAAACCTTAAGTTCAGGCTTAAGTGATGTATCATCCTTTGCAATTTCCTCCCTAGTAGTCTTCGTAGAATCAGAGACTATCCTAGTTAAAGGGCACTCGTTTCCTACAAGAGTGAAAGTTCTACCAGTGGGGCGCCACATTTTGCCAATGGGTTTGATTTTAGCTACCCACTGGGATTTAATTCTAGCACGGGAGGTCACCTCATTAAGCAATTTCTTGATACAGGAATCATGATTTGCCGTAAAGACACATTTTCTACATGTTTTACAAGTAGCATATTTAATGTCCGAGTAATTCCTAGATGATTGATCGATGCTCCTAGGAGACTTCATGCTACGGTTAGCAGTGTTGGGTAATCTAGAAGGCATCTGACTAGGTTGGACATTGCTATCTCTTACATGTGTCTTTTGAATAGCTTCCCTTTGACCAAAATCATGGCGCACATCAGTTGAACTAGTTCTAGACGTGTTCATTGAGCTATTCTTAGAGAAACTAGGGGCAATCATTTGATGAGGTCTTGCTAAAACTGATTTAGTCACATTAGGCCTAGTTGGTGGAGTGACTGTTCTAGAAATATGACCCAAATCAACTTGGGAGGCAAACCGCGGTCTCGAGGATTGTGGTCGCTCGGATCTAAATGCAGTAGGTTGTCTGACAATCGGTTGTCTGACGAACTGATTTGTAGGCGGTTTCCCCAAGATTGATGGTTTTTCAAGCTTAGTGTCCACACTAGGTCCTCTATTTTTCCTTAACTCGTTTTTCAACGCAGCTATAGCAAACACCTTTTCCTGAACTTGGGCTTTTAACGTTTCATTTTATTTGAGCAATCTATCTTGGGATGCCAATTTAGACTCTAGTAACTGAATTTGTTTCAAGAGATTATCCTTTTCAGCTTTCGAATCTAAAACTTTTTGATCCAATTTTCTTTCAAGAACAACGTTTGACTTTTCAAGTTTTTCAAAGTATGTTTCAAATTTGTCCGTTTTCTTAGAAAATTCAAGTTTGGCATCCTCAAGATCTTTTGATTGTTGAGCTACAATCGTTTCGAGCTCTCTAATCTTGGAATCAGAAGCAGTCAATGAAGCAGTTATAGGACAATTATCATGATGTTTAGCATTCTGAACAATCTCTCCCCCATTATGACTTACATCGGATGAATCAGAAGTGGTATTGCTATCACTCTTTTCCATCCCATGTTTGTCATAATTAGGTTCAGAATGCTCAATATGCGGCATGGCATCAGCATATACATCATAAACAACATTACATTGTACCATATTTGCAGGCTCTTCGTCATAAACGGGTAAGGTGTCATCAAAAGAGATCTCGTGAACATTCCCTGACGCGCCACTGGTATCATGTTGTCCTCCTGATTCCGTGCTCTTGGCGTCGATAGGCTCCAAGTTTTCAACCGTATGACCAGTTTCCTTTTGCATCGAAGAGTCTTGCATTCCATTATCATACCCTTGCTGAAGTCGAGATCTTTCATAAATCGAAGACGAGACCGATGACATGAGTTTCAAAATTGTATCACGGAAAACTCGAAGCTCGGTATGCGTATCTCGAAGAAATGATTGACAAATCACTGAACTTTCAGGCTTGATGATATTGAATTCGAGGAAAGGCGTGAGTTGTGTCACAAGAGTCTTATATGCAAGTGCCGATGCGGAGTGATTGAAGTTGTCATTGTTGAGTTGCTCGGCGAGTTGGCTCAAAGTAGTGAATATTGAATCGATGAATATATGACGATCTTGACCAAAGATTATCATAAATTCGCTCCCTCCTTGAATCCGTGAAAGAGTAACTATATGACACTGAAGCATTTAAAATGAAGTTATACCACTTTCTCTAGCGTTGGCGTGCACTTGGTGCAATTCTCCCTTGTTCGATGTCGAATTCAAGAAATCCATTTATAACTTAATAGCATAAAATTTTTTCAAAATAAAAATTTGAATAAAAATAAAAATATCAATTGATTATCAAAATTAAAAAAAATTAATATCCAAAATAAAAATTAATATCCAAAATAACTTAACTAAAAAATACAAAACTTTTTGTTCCAAAATTCATTTATAAAACATAGACTAACTTCTTGTAAATATATAAAAAATATATAAAATTCATTTATACCGAATGAAACTTTTTGTAAATATATAAAAAAAATATTGGCCTAACCACTTTTGAAACGTGGTTTAGATAAGAGCCCACAAAAAGAAAATTTATCTAAAAAAAAAAAAAAAAAAAAAAAAAAAAAAAAAAACGTGGATGGGGCAGAAAAGAAATACGTGGATAGGACAGAAATCTTGTAACCTGTCCAATAAAAATCACGAATCTAGAGTAATGTCAAACTTTGTATAATCCGCCCCCCATTATTTGTTGTTTCCTCCGTCACTTTCTCTCTCCCCACCAAATGAAACTCTTCTGTCTCTTTTATCACTCTTTTCTCTCAAAACTTGTTTGATCCGCCTCCAAATACAGCAATCTAAAAACCAAACTCCTATCTGCTCAAAAAACCCACTTCTATGAATCCCGATCTGCTCAAATCCCAAACGCCAGCTATCTCCTTTAACTTCGGCTTCAAGATCCTAGCTTAAAGGGTCTCGGGTAGGTTATTTTAACTTTTTGTTTTGTTGAGTCTTTCTATCTTCTGTAGCGTCATTCTGTCGAGTGTCTTGTTTGAGAGATTGGGTTTTGTTGTCGAGTGTTTTGTTGTCGATAGAGTGAGTCGAGAGTGAGAATGAGGGGTATTCAGTTTTGTGGGTGAGTTTTTTGAACGAGGGTGTTTGTTTGAGTAAAAGAAAATGTTTTTGAGTCGAGAGACGAGAGGGGAACGAGAGGATGGGTGAGCGAGTCGAGGGTCGAGGGTGGGTTCGAAAAAAAGGGATGTTGTTGAGTGTCTAGACGAGGGGAGGGTGTGAGGGGGTTGAGGGGAGGGTGTGAGGGTGTGAACGAGGCTGAGGTCTGTTTTCAAGAGAAGAGTGAGTTTGTCAGATTTTGCAGTTTTAAACTTGAGAGGTGTGTGTCCAAGTGTTTAGACTTGAGAGGGAGAGGTCAAGTCTGGGAGTCCAGGGGTGGGTATGGTTTGTCGAGGTTTTTAGTGTTAGTTAGAATGTTGTCGAGGGTTTTTAAGGGTCGAGGGTCGAGAGGTGTTAAGGTGATGATGTCGAGTGAATGAAAAGTCCCGTTATGTTTGAATAAAAAAAAATGCTTCGTTCGGAAGATTTCGTTCGGAAGATTTCGTTCGGAAGATTTCGTTCGGAAGATTTCGTTCGGAAGATTTCGTTCGGAAGATTTCGTTCGGAAGATTTCGTTCGGAAGATTTCGTTCGGAAGATTTCGTTCGGAACTTTTCGTTCACCCGGAACTTTTGTTCACCCGGAAGTTTTGTTCGTCCGGAAGTTTGTTCGTCCGGAAGTTTGTTCGTCCGGAAGTTTGTTCGTCCGGAAGTTTGTTCGTCCGGAACTTTGATGATGTTGAAAAAAAAAATAAAAAAATTGATGGGACCGAAACAAAGGACCAGAGAACCAGAGAAGATGATAACCAAGAAACTTTTGACAGTTGGACAGTTGACCAAAAAGAAAGAACAGAGAGCGATAAAACTGATAAACTGAATATATAAATTTTTTTTATAAAAACTGATTATATAAAAAAAATAAAAAAGGTTATAGAAAAAAAATAAAAAAAATTATAGAAAACTGTATGAAAAACTGATAAAAGAAAAATTAATAATAAAAAATTAAAGAAGAAACTGATTATAAAAAAAATAAAAAAGGATAAAAATAAAAGTTCAATTTAAGGAATTCAAACAAAAAAAAACAATCAAAATAGAAAGGATTTAATCAAAAAAATACAAAATTAAAAATAGAAAAATACAAACTTTTAATAAAAACACAAACTTTTTAAGATTTGATATTGAAATTTTTGATTTTTGTATAAAAATTTGTGATTTTTATCTAAAAAGTAAGTAAATCTAAAGATTTGACATGATTTAAAGCATAAAAATACAAACTTTTTAAGATAAAAGCTTGATTAAATCAAAACCCACCAAAATCAATAAAAGAAAAACAAGAATAAACCAAACTAACCATGCTCTTGATACCAATTGTAGAATCTTGATAACCTATGAATCTATGAAGTGGGTTGATGTTTTCTAGAGAGAGAAACTAGAGAGAGAAAGTGAGAGAAACTATGTGTCTTTTTTATTAAATGAAAACTAGAAATGAACAACAACCAACCCCTTTCCAAGGAGGAAAGGGGTATTTATACTTCCAAGCCACTAATGGACTTGGGCCGGCCCATGACAAGCCCATGGACCGGTTCTTACTGAACTAAATAAGTAACTATTAACTACGAGCTATTACAACATTAATAATATTGTGGAGTGACCGATACTTCTAATATACGTAAAAACGTATTTCTAACAATAAGCATCACCCTGGGAGACTAGTACCCAGCCCAACTCTTAGAACGTGAATTAATGGTGAGTGGGAGTACCCTGATGATTTTAGGCAAACCATCACAGCCGTCAACGGATTTGATATGTCTTTACCAGAAGCCGTACCCCTCTGGACTCGCCAACTCTCAGTAATGAAGCATCGGTGAGTTGAAAACCCTATAACTTTAAGCAAGCTATTACAGCTATCAACGGATTTGATAAAATCTTTACCAAGAGCCGTACCCCCTTGGATTAGCCACTTTTCAGTCTAGGACCATGGCAAGTGAAAACCATCCAGTTTTGGGTAACCTGGCAACCATCAACGGATTTGAGAATCGCACCAGGAGCCGTACCCTCAAGGTGAATCAACTCTTTCTTGTCGATTAGACATGGTGAGTTGAGAACCATTTGTTGTGAGGACCAAGTCCAACACCAGATGAAACCAGTAACCAGCACAAGCACAATTCAGTAACCAGAACCCATAGTGTGAAGCAGCAAAGGGTATCATATTCACAAGTATAAAATCCAAGATGTGTTTAAAGTGTAAGCAGATATTATATAAAAAAGTATATATATATATATATTTTTTTTTAATTTATATATTTTTTTTAATTGTAACGATAAAGAATGAAATTCACCAATCACTTTACATATTGGTGAAAAGAATGATAATATGAACAAATAAACAAAAACACAAAACATAAATACTTACAAACCAACCAAATCAAAGACCAGAAGCAGCCCTCTTATCAGCTTTCAAACGAGCCTGGATTCCTTCCACCAACGCTGTTGCCATAGAGGACTCATTCCCCGAGTGAGCATTTGAAACCTGCAAGTGACTAGCCAACATAGCCTCCATGGAAGCAATCGTCAAAGGATAATCCACGTCTGTGAGCATGAAAACCATATGACCAGATTCCAACTCCAACATATGCACACCACATCCCGCATATAACTTCCATCGCTGAATAACCCATCGCATCTGATCCTTCCATATACCAGAAACAGGAGCATGAGGAGGTGCATCAAGCATCATCTTAAGATCAGCCCATACTCGCAGTCCAGGCCAGGAAGACACAGCCATGGGATCAAAAGGCATGGCAGAATCCACAAGCCCATATAAAGCCATTAGATCCTTACGATCAGCCCAAGACAAAACACCCTGCAGACCCGAAGCTAACCGCACAGACCCATCACTAAGAGTAATTCTATGGGATACCATACCAGGAAGAGTCGTAGAGCGCTCAACCGTCCAACCAGTAATATGTCCATTTCCCAAAGGCAAATCAGAATCACTGTCAGAAGCTGCATCAATCAAATTTTCTGGATCACGCTTCTCATAAGGGACCGTCTTGCCACGTCTAACACGTCGAGCCGATTTCTGGCGAAGCGAACGTCGAGGTGTGGGATCACTAGGAGAGGGTTAAACCTTTACCTTTACCTCAGCAGCAGCAGTGGGAGCAGGAGAAGTAGACGCATTAGTTTACCCACCCAAGGGATCAATAGGAGCTGCACTAGATGAAGGAATTGGGTCAGAACCAGGAACTGGTGGTGCTGGTGATGCCATATCAGGTGTAGCAGTTGTGGTGGTTGTGGTAGCAAAGGTGGTGGTGGTAGCATGTGTGGAAGAAGAACCCATAAGAGCAACCAAAGGAGTAGAGGTGGTACCAACTGTAGAAACAACAAAAACCGAGGGAATAGCAGCAGAACCAGGAGTAGGAGCAGATGGAGGACCAGTAGTAACAGTAGGTGAAGAAGTGGTCATCACCCGAGGAGAAGAACGGTAGATAAAGCATTCCGGAATCGGTTGACTCTGATGCTTGACCATACGTTCATAAAGTGCCTTGAGCTCATCAAAAGACAAAGCTCGAAACCGGTCCCACTTCCAACCAGCTTGAAAATAAGCAGCGGACTGATACTTCACATATCGCTGCATCTGCTTTCACTCCTCAGTTCTTGATAAAGGTCTGTTCTTTCGCTTCTCACAAAGCTGTGCAGCAAGCGCCAATTGATGCTTGCGCATCAACACCATAGCTCTAGGAATACAATTGTGCTCATCCACATCTGCACCCAAAAGATCAGTGAACTGGGCATAATCCCTGGTAAGAATAGTCAAGACATGCATCCAATCACTCTCATTCCAATGCATTGCATCATGCTGGACTTGTTCACGTCTCTGCTGTTGAAGCGCTTCCTCCGCAGCCCGATCAGCTTCATCAATCTCGGCTTGCATCCGTTGAGCAGCCTCCTCACCTAACCTATCCTCCTCAAGATGTCCGCGTGTACGCTTGCGAGGTGGTGAAGGAGCATCAGTCATTGGGGCCTTCCCTTTGGAAGCATGGGATGGACCAGCATTGGAACCAGCAGCAGGACTAGAAGCACCAGCCATAGGAGTGGAAACACCAGCAGAAGAAGGAACACTGGAGGATGTCGGAGGAACCGGCAAATCATCATACAATTTATAAGCAAAGGCAGCCTTTGCCAACAATGTCAAACCATCCTCAACACGCTCCTGAACCTCCTCATCAGAATCAGAGTGGATCACATGCTTCTTTCGTCGTCTCTGCTAAGTCTCCAAAGCTTTGATGCGATCAGCCAGAGGAAGAACAAACTCCCTAGCAAGTTTCCGGTGTTGATTCAAATCAGCTTCCAAGGAAAGAATCCGCGCATGATACCTGTGCATAAGATCAAGTAACGAAATAAGTGTAATAGGCTCCTCCGCCTGGCCACCAAGAGGACTTGGGTCAGGGAAGGCGTCATCGGAGCCCGAAGCAACAGATGGGTCAACATTAGGAGTACCAGCACCAAAAGGCTTATCAGAAGAGTGTGGAGCAGGACTAGGAGGTGGAGTCCCCACTAATGGAGACTTATATGGTACTGAAGAAGGACCAGTCTTGGAGGTGTAGGGATTGTCAACCACCACCTCCTCAACCAGCTCCTCCTCAACCACATGAGAAGCACCACCAACAGGAGCCTCCTCCTCCATAGGGTCATCATCAAGTTGAGGTTCCTCCTCGGCTTGATCAGCCGAAGGAACAACAACATCAGGAGGACCCTGAGCCAACCCCAACATGGCCTTAGTAAGGGGCCTCCATTCCCCGGTAAACACATGGACCGTATTATAATACACCTTGGTAGTAAGCTTAGAAGGCACATGCTCAGTCCTATCACGAGGGATACAAACCAGTATTTGTTGCAAAAACCTAGGATACATGAGAAACTTCTTTCTAGAACCAGCAATAGATAGATTACTAACCATCCCCTTAAACAGATAATAAGAGAAATTAAATACCCTACCCTGGGCTAAGAAAATAAGACCAGTAGCCAAGGGAGTAGGGAAAGCATCCCAACTCCCAGACTTGGGACTCAAACAATGAATCAGAAAATGCACCAGAAGCTTCCATTGGGGGGAAAGCCGATTTTTCTGGAAGTTAAACTTCCCCCCATGATTGTACCCTAGAGCAGCCATACCCTCCAACACCTCCGAATTGGGGATTGACTCAACACCACCTTCATCTTGAAGATGAAGGGAAGATCGAATAGAAGCCTCAGACACCACGTACGAACGCCCATCTATGGTAGCATGGAGTTCTCGTGGACGACCAACCATAACCATAAGACGAGCAGACGCCCAAAAATGACGTATGAAACTATCATAAATAGTGGGACATACAGTAAAAGCATACCTTAGATTCGAAGCCTCAATGAGGTCCAGAATGTCAGTAAAATTATCACGATGTGGACCATCTCCTAAATAGGCGACCTTGTTGTGAGCAGGTTGGTATACCAGGGCAACCATGGATCTTTGATTAATGGAATGGAAGATGATTTTGGTTAGGGTTGAGAGAGTAGGATCAGTTGTGTGTGTGTTATGAGTGGAATGAATGAGTCAAGGGGGTTTATTTGACCATAAATAAGGAAGGGAGTAACAGTTCATTGACCCCTATTAATGGGGGGTTGCCCTTTCAAATTAGACAGTTATTACATAGTAACCATTTGCCCCTTTTAACATAATTTCCAAAGTCCAATTTACCAAAGTTAGATTAAGAGTGTAAATACCAGAATTGGAAGCGTTGACTAAAAGTCAAAGCGCACAAAGGTCAGACTAGAAGCAAAATGTGGTCAATCAAAAGTCAATAAGAATGAATAGTGTCCCAGACCAGTACCAGAAGCCAATCACCACTTGACAAAGAAGGATTTTGAACCACCAGAAGCCAACCAATAATGACTAGAAACGAACCAATGAGGACCAGAAGCCAGTCATGAAAGAATATAACCACCAGAAGTGAGCAAGATCCTCCACCAGGAGTAACACACACCACCAGAACCAATGTAATATGTTGTTAAAATCTACCAATATGTTAGTCTGTGCAAAGTAATATGTACACGAAGCCTCTCCTTAGGCTTAGCCTCCCCTCAATTCTAGACCTTAAGGATTGACCATCCCAATATGAACCACTAAGTGATTGAACTGAGGACCATCAAATGCTTTCGTCAGCAAATCAACAACATTATCATCCGTATGAACTTTAAGAACCTGTATCAACTTCTTCTCATTGGCATCCCGTATAAATGGTGCCTAATTTCAATATGCTTTGTTCGCTGATGAAAAACAGGATTCTTCATAATGTAGATAGTGCTTTGATTGTCAATAAAAATTTTGGTGTTCATAAAATTGAAACCATAATCCAACATTTGATTTTGGATCCACAAAACCTGTCCACAACAACTAGCAGCAGCAACGTATTCAGCTTCTGTTGAAGAAGTAGCTACTATTGTCTGTTTCTTGCATTGCCATGAAATAAGTCGACGACCCAAAAATTGACAACCACCAGTATTAGACTTTCTGTCATTATTAGCACCTGCATAGTCACTATCACTATATGCTTCTATAACAAAAGGTGATTCTCTAGGATACCATAAGCCCAGTTTAGGTTGAGCCTTGATATACTTGAAAATCTTCTTCACAGCATTCAAGTTCGAAACCGTTGGAGTCACCTGGTGTCTGGAACAAGCACTTACTGCAAACATGATATCCGGACGTGATGCAGTCAAATACATAAGGGAGCCAATCATAGACCTATACATGTGAACATTGACCTGGGGGTCTGGCTCATTCTTGAGTTTGACTTTAGCAACTTCATAAGGAGTGGCTGCTGGTTGATGAGATGGCATTTATACATGATCTCATCGTTCTTTTCGGGCTTTAAATGCACAAAAATGTCATTAAAATACCATATATACTCTTGTGTTTGTTTACTTGTGTATTTTAGGTATGGATATCGTGAAAAAGACAAAAGATCACAAGTTACAAGGAAAAACGGACACGAGAAACGAAGCAGTACAAAGAACCGGGCCCTAATCATGGAATTCTCAACAAAAACCCTTGAAGACTTGAAGACAAACAAAATTGATCCTCATTAATTGAAGAAATGACACTTAAAACCCTTGTATATTCATAATTACAAGATTGGTCCCTTAAGTTTGTCAAAAGTACACAAAAGGTCCTTCAACTTTGAAGAAATGGCAAGAATAGTCCCTCAACAAATCAAAATTGCCAATAATGGTCCCTCATAAAGTCAAATATACAATGAAGACCTTAGAAGATCAAGAATGTTCAAAATCAGTCCTTGAAATATCTCAAAATGGCAAAAAGAACCCTTGAAAACACTTGTTATAAAGTTTTGTGCCAAAATTGCCAAGTGATGAAAGTTGTTACAAGTTAAATTGGGCGCTGATAGAAGTTTAACCACAAATGCCAAAAGAAAGGAAAGAGGAGGGCTAAACTTGTACAAATGAAACATTCAAACACGTTTTGCGCCAAACACTTATTCACTCCTACAAAAACGGATCAAACAAACTTACTATTCACCTTCATCCACCCAGTTTTACCATCACTTAAAACAAAGGGTAAATCAAAATTACCCATACCCACGTGTGATTCACACATGCAGAAACGAATCCCACACACAAAACCCTCACTCTCACTACTCCCTGGACCCCACACCCAACCTCCTTACCCAATGAAAACACAACTTACTCTCCAAGATATGTGACGTGTCCAAATCAACAGCCAAGGATCATTGCTTCATAACAAAGCTGAAATGAACGTCCAAGATGAATTTAAACAGCTCACACCAAGGATTCGTCTAGAAGGACTTAGGGCATTTAGGGAATTTCACTTCTAGGGTTTGTGAATAGTGTTTAGCCAGGCATTTGCCTATAAAAGGAGACCTCAACATGTGAGAGTCCCTTTGTTCCAGATTTTAGCTTTTAATCTTTGTAATTCCTTTTTATGAAATAAAGTTTGAATTTCTTAAAATTTTGAGTTCTAATCTGTTATTTATAAAAGTTTGGTGTTTGAGAAGCTAAAATTTGAGTTCCATTTTTATGTTTGAAGGTTTTTGAGGCAAGGTTTTAGTTGATAAAGCTTGGGTTTCAAAAATCAGAAAGTTGGCATTATTTTTTATCTCACTTTGTGTGTGTTCATCTTAGCAGCATTGGAAGCTGGTACTTGTTTTGCTAGTACCTCAGCTCAAACAATCCAGGGCCTGGATGTAGGTCTTGGAGGTTTGCACCTTCTTCCCTTTTCATTTTCTCTTTAAGTTTCTGAATATTTGTGATTTTTGTGGATTATTGCTTGAATCTGTGTTATTGTGGTTGTTTATTGTTGATTTGGCTTTGTTTGATGTTATTGAGGTGTTATTGATCTGATTTGTGGGTTGAATCTTAATGATCCTTTGAAAATTTGTGAAATCAAGTTTTAAAAGGGTGTTTGGGATTACTGCATAAGTTGGATTTGAGGCTTGTTAAGTGCTTGTGTTTTGTATGCAAGTATTGGTATCTGTTATTGGGGTGCATATGTTCATCTGTTTGCAGGTTTTGAGGCTTAGAACACATTGATTCATAGATTGGCTATAAAATCTTCATAACTTGGTAAAATTGGCTAGGATTTTGAGGACACCTAGATCTAAGCATAGGTTAAGGGTAACAAGTGCTAAATCATAGTTAATCACACCAGGGTAGAAGGATCTGAGGCTTGAAATTGGATCAAGTGTCAAGTATATCAGCAAACTTGTTTCTGCATATGTTCATTGTTTATCAGTAACATTTTGTGCTTTGATCTTGCTATTTACTTTGATTCAGTGTTTGATTCTTGTTGCTTTTTGTTCATTGTTAGTTTATATAGCTTGTGTGTGCATCTGGTTAAGTTTGGTTGGCTTATTTTGCTTAAATCTGCTTATTAAGGGCTTAACTGCTTATTTGCATATCTGGAGCATATCTGTGGACTGTTTGGCTTATTGTGGCTTATTGTGTGGATCATTTTGTGATTTTATTGTTGCTATTGACTCCTTGTGGTTTACTGATCACAAGGGTTCCTTTGTTTCCAATTGAATCAAACCAGAACTCTCAAATAAGCTTGGTCAATTAGTCAAAGTAGTGGGAACTCCTTTCCCCTGCTGGTTGCCACTGCTAGTGCAATTTTGGTGTCAGCTTATCAATAAGCTATAATAGCTTATTGTAACCAGCAACAACTTTGTTTTTGTAATAGGTGCTCATATTTTGACCCATTTGTTCATACTGGAGCATTTGGGTGGTTGACTTTTAGGTTTGACTAGAAAACCAAGTCCTTTGACTTTTACATAATTTCATTTGTGCTTATTCTGGCTTATTTCTTGTGCTTATTGGATTTTTGTTGATTGATATTGCTTATTGAGTCCATTTGAAAGCTTTTGCAAGTTGAATCAGCTTCTGAGGTTCAGTATTTCTCAAAAACGACTATTTTGTCGTTTTGTGAATTTTTACTTTTCTATTTTCTGGCTTATTGAGTGAGCTTATTGGAAACTTCTTTTGACAGATCTCTTAAGCATCCAAAAAGAGGGTTGTGTGTCAAATTAGAGCTTATGGCATTAGCTTATGGCTTAATGGGCTGAAAAGCCCAATAAGAATAAGCTTTGTGTTCAATAAGCTGTGATAAGCACATTTCAGCTTTTGGGCCATTAGAGTTTTGTTCTTAGAATTAAATTTTAAGTCAGATAGGGCTTTTCCAAGTCAATTGGGCCAAGTTTGACTTTTTGGGCCCAAAAGCCCATTTAGGTTGACTGTTTTTGGATTTGGCCCATTTGAGGGCCCATTAGGGGTATTTTGGTAATTTCACATTGATTTTCTGATTATTTAGGTTAAAATAAACTAGTTTGCATGTTTTTAGAATTTTTTATAATTTTTGGATTTTTAATATTATTTTATTATTATTTTATTATTATTTTTAAAAATTTCACTTTTTCCAACTTTTTACATTTTTCTTAGGTTAAATACATTAAAATAGGAATTTAGTAACTTCTAGAATAATTTTATCACTTATAGATTAATTTTTATAATTATTTTAAGTTTTATTAGTTTTTAATTCATTTTAAATAGTTTTTATTAGTTTTAAAATTTCTAAAAATAGTTTTTAATCATTTTAGGTGATTTTAGAGGTTTACCAATTGAAAAATTTTTATTTGGGCTTTTTGATAATTTATTTGATTTTTAGGGCTTTAATTAGCATTTAAAAATTGAATATTTAATTATTTAAAAGGTTTGAAAAAGTTTTGATCATTGGTAAACTCTTAGTTTATTATTTTTGATTTTTGGTAAATTTTTGGTAATTTTTAGAATTTATTTTTATTTTTGTGGTTTTTAAGGTTCTACGTTTTAACTTTCTAATAGTGATTTTGTGTTAATTTTTATTTTTACGACTTCGTCATTTTCTCTTCTAATCACCTTCTAAACCAAATATTAATCTCAAATCTTGTACATCTTAGTCACACACATATACCTCCTTGGGAAACGAACTTAATTGGGTCATTAACACTTGATTTTTCCTAAAGTCATTTGTTCAATACTTACCGCTTTTACGCCTTTTTCCTAAAAGGTGTATAATTTACCACAACCACTTTGGCGCCGCTGCCGGGGAGGTGTGTCGTGATTAATTTGCATTGTTGTTTTTAATATTAACCAAATAGTATTTGTATTAGTAGAACTCTACTAATACGTATTATCGGTTTTCTTGGTTTTTCTTGTACAAATATTATTAATATATTGTATTAAGTATCACAATAAATTTACAATATCTCCAAAAGTGTGAAAACACAACCTTAATTGGGATTTGATCTCCTAATTATTGTATTCGAATCTCAAACAAAAAGAAAAAGGCAAAAATAGATAAATACTTTCGTGAAGCTCGATTTTGAAAAATACAAACTATAAGGTGGGTATAAGGCGGGTATTATAAAATATACCCTAAGGAAAAAGTCTCTTAAGTGCTTCGCGCCGCCTCGTTTCCCCGCTTGCTTGTGTATATTTTGAGATTGAAGGCCAATCGAGGGTTTTGCCGCCCAAAGTATTATTACGTATACTATATTTGCTTGGTTTTCTTTGTGATTAAACCCTTTTGAACAATTTGGTTTTCACCAAAGTTCTAAAGTCATTCGAAGGCGTTCACCACGTGATCGTTTTCATTCCTTTGAGGCTTCTTTAATCAAGAGTTTGATTTGAGGAGAGATTTTGTAGATTGTTGTCTACGAAGATACACCAAAATCCAAAAAAATTAAATATCATCAAAAACACAAAAAAATTGAAAATTCACAAAACACCCAAAAAGAATCTTCTTTGCTCACCTCCCATTCTTCGTGAAGTTTATGATCACTCGTAATCAAGCAAAACGAGCTCGTAAACGACTTCAAAAGCAAGCCAATCAAGAGACGTTGATTGTTGAAGAACCTCCAATTGTTGAACCTATTGTAGAACAAGAAGTCGTAATGGCTAATCGTACTATGATGGAGTTGCTACAAGCACCCACCGAGGGTTTTGGAGAGGCTATTGTGATTCCCGCCATCCTTGCGGAGAATTTCGAAATTAAGACGGGTTTAATGTCGATGTTGCAAGCAAATAAGTTTAGAGGTCACGAGAAAGACAACCCGCATTACCACATTAGGAATTTCAACCGTCTCACCGCCACTAGCAAATTTAAGGATGTTCCACATGACGTCATTAAGATGATGTTGTTTCCATACTCGTTGGATGGACCCGCAAAAATTTGGCTTGAGAAAGAACCGCCAAATTCAATTTTGACATGGGCCGATCTCGTTTCTAAGTTTGTGAACAAGTTTTTTCCACCATCTAAAACAACACACTTGAAAAATGATATTTCACGATTTGTGCAAAGAAATAATGAAAGTTTTTCAATGGCATGGGAACGATTTAAAGAAATGTTACATGAATGTCCACACCATGATTTTACGGAATTGCATCAAGTGGATACTTTTTATAATGGGCTTAATGATCATGAACGAGATAATTTGAATGCCGCCGCGGGTGGTAATTTTTTGTGCAAGACGACAAATGAGGCTTTACAAATCATTGAAAATAGATCTAAGGTTTATAACCCTCGTAACACACCGAGTGTTGCCAATATGGGTTCGTCATCTTCGTCACAATCGTCTCGTAGCATTAACGCCTTACATGATGAAGCTAATGAGGAAAATCGGTTTTTTGATAGATTTGCTAATCTTATGTCCCATTGGAAGGCTCAAGAAGCTTCCAATTCCGCTTCGGTTAAAGCGGTTGCTAAGAGTTGTTTATCTTGTGGGGGAGCTCATGATCTTTCCGAGTGCATTACCGCGGATGGTAACACTTCGAGTGCTTATGTAGCAACGGGAACTTACAACCAAAACGGTCAAGGTTCCCGCCAAAATCAAGCTCCACCAAACCAAAATGCTAATAATTATCGAAACAACAACCAAGGTAATTACCAAGGCAACACACGCAATTACAACAAAGGGAATTATCAAAGTGGGAATGGACAAATCTCTAATCAAAACCAAAACCGTGATTTTCAAAACACTACACAAGGTTTTCAAAATGCTCACACTAAAAATTTGCAAGGAGAATTTTTGGATTATGCAAAAGCAAATGATGCTAAATTTGATAACATGCAACATGAGATGATTAGCTTAAGATCCGAGTTGAAAAACGAGCTTAAAAATGAACTTGCTAATGAACTTAAAACTCATGCAAACAAAATGGAAGGAAATGTCCAACGTCTTCAACAAAACCAACAAAAGATGGAATTAGGACAACATGAGATTAAGCAAGAGTTATTAAAAGCGGATGCTAGGCAATCAAAATTTGAGGACTGAATGGCTAAGATGTTTGAAGCAATCATGTGTAAGCCCTCTTCTTCGAGTGGTCTTCCTAGTGATACCATTGCAAACCCGAAGGGAGAAATGAAGGTTATTACTACACGAAGTGGTAAAACTTTCAAGGAACCAATCTCTCATACAAGTACTTCTAAGGAGAAGGAAATCGAGAAAGAACCCAAGGTGATGGTCGAAAAGGAGCACATTACAATCCCACGAAGTACCGCTCATACCACACCTACGGTTGAACCAATACCAATTGTGGAACCCGAGTTTCCAAGGCCATTGCCTAATGACCAACCCACACCACCTTTACCCTACCCTTCAAGACGAAACAAAGAGAAGTTGCAAGAACGTAACAAACAACAAATCGAGCTTTTTATAAAAATGTTTCAACAAGTGCATTTTGATGTGAGTTTAGCCGACGCGTTGTTATATATGCCTCGTTTCGCTTCCACTTTTAAAAGTATGATGAGCGATAAGGAAAAGCTTTCAAAGCTTGCTAATTGTTCTTCGGTTTATCTTAACCGCATACCGGAAAAAGTTGGTGATCCCGGAAAGTTTCTCATTCCTTGTGACATACAAGATATGAAAGAATGCCTCGCCTTGGCCGATCTTGGTGCGAGCATTAATTTGATGCCATTTTCCATTTGGAAATCGCTTTCGCTTCCGGCTCTCATTCCTTCGAACATGTCCATCGAGATGGCCGATCATTCTACGATTATGGCATGTGGAGTAGCCGAAGATGTTTTCGTAAAAGTGGGGAAGTTCTACTATCCTGTTGATTTTATAGTAGTTGACATCCCCGCGGATCCTCAATTTCCTCTAATTTTAGGTCGTTCATTTTTAGACACTTCGAGATCGCTTATCGATGTTCATGCGAGAACTACCACTTTGAGATTCAACGAAGAGGAACTTGTTATAAACGCTACTCAAAACTCGAAACCTTCTCATGTTTATGCAATCACTACCATCAATCACATCGACATCGTTGATGTGGTTTGCGATGAGTTTTCACAAGAAGTGTTAGGTTTTTCCGATAGCTCATCAATTGGCAATCCCACTATTTTGGATCCGATTCTTGCTAATTCCACACCAAATCTCACTCCATTCCAATGAGGCGATTTCACTTCAAATGAAATCGACAATGAAGATGAGGTGTTGATTAGTGATGAAATTTCTATTCCACCATTTCATTCGCCGATGGAAGTTATGAGTGTTGAACCAAAATCTTCAATCGAGGAACCACCTATCCTCGAATTGAAAGATCTTCCTTCTCACCTCGAATACGCATTCTTGGAAGGTGATGACAAGTTGCCGGTTATTATTGCAAAAGGTCTTGCTAATAATGAAAAAACCGAGCTCTTGAAAGTTCTTAAGGCTCACAAAGGGGCAATTGCGTGGAAAATATCCGACATTAAGGGTATTGACCCAAAATTTTGTACTCACAAGATTTTAATGGAGGAGGACTACAAACCCGCAATTCAAAGTCAAAGAAGGGTGAATCCCAAAATTCACGATGTCATTAAAAAGGAAGTCCTTAAACTCCTTGACGCGGGAATGATTTATCCCATATCCGATAGCCCATGGGTGAGCCCAATCCATTGTGTCCCTAAAAAGGGAGGAATGACCGTTGTGCCTAATGAAAACAACGAGTTAATTCCCACTCGTGTTGTGAACGGTTGGAGGGTGTGTATTGACTACCGAAAGTTAAATGACGCCACTCGTAAAGACCACTTTCCTTTGCCCTTCATGGATCAAATGTTAGAGCGACTTGCGGGAAATGAATTCTATTGCTTTTTAGATGGTTTTTCCGGTTACTTTCAAATCCCTATCGACCCTCGTGATCAAGAGAAGACTACGTTTACGTGTCCTTATGGAACGTTCGCTTATCGTAGGATGCCTTTCGGACTTTGTAATGCACCCGGTACGTTTCAACGGTGTATGATGGCGATTTTTCACGATATGATCGAGAAGTCGATGGAAGTGTTTATGGATGACTTCTCGGTGTTTGGTAATTCGTTCACGTCATGTTTATCTAATCTCGAGCAAATGTTAAAACGTTGTGAAGAAACCAATCTTGTGCTTAATTGGGAGAAATGTCATTTCATGTGTAAACAAGGAATCGTCTTAGGACATAAGGTGTCGAAGGCGGGGATTGAGGTCTATAAAGCTAAGGTAGACGTCATCGCCAAGTTACCTCATCCCAAAACCGTTAAGGGAGTTAGGAGTTTCCTAGGCCACGCGGGCTTTTATCGTCGTTTCATCAAGGACTTTTCGAAGATTTCTCGTCCTATGACACACCTTCTCGAGAAGGATGCTCCTTTTAACTTTAATGAGGATTGTGTTAAGGCTTTCGAAACTCTCAAAAGGAAACTTACCGAAGCTCCCATTCTTGTTTCTCCTAATTGGGAATTACCCTTTGAAATCATGTGCGATGCAAGTGATTATGCTATAGGGGCCGTCTTAGGGCAACGTTATGACAAGCATTTTCGTCCTATCCACTATGCTAGTAAGACGATGACCGAGGCTCAATTAAAGTACACCACAACGGAAAAGGAATTCCTTGCCGTGGTCTATGCTTTTGAGAAATTCCGACCGTATCTCATCTTGACTAAAAGCATTGTGTATACCGACCATTCGGCTATCAAGTATCTCTTAGCTAAGCAAGATGCTAAGCCGAGATTGCTTCGTTGGATGCTCCTCCTCCAAGAATTTGATGTCACCGTGCTTGACAAAAAAGGAGCCGAGAATCTAGCGGCCGATCATCTCTCTCGTCTAGAAGATCCTCACAAAGATGTTTTTGAGAACAAGGAAATTACCGAAACATTTCCTCTTGAGACTCTCGGTGTAGTAAATTCTAAAGACACAACCCCATGGTTTGCCGACATTGCAAATTACCATGCGGGCAATTTCATAATCAAGGGTATGACGACACAACAAAAACGAAAATTCTTTCGTGACGTCAAGTTCTATTTTTGGGACGGCCCTTATCTCTTTCGGATTTGTGCGGATCAACTCGTTCGACGTTGTGTGTTTGGTGCCGAAGCTTTTAATATCCTTAGAGCTTGTCACGAGGGACCCACGGGTGGTCACCACGGTGCTAATCTCACGGCTAAGAAAGTGTTCGATGCCTGTTTCTTTTGGCCTTCTATCTATCGTGATGCACACGCACTTGTGAAGTCGTGTGATTCGTGCCAACGTCAAGGAAAATCGTCTCAACGTGATGTAATGCCGCAAAACATAATTCAAGTATGTGAGATTTTCGACATATGGGGAATAGACTTTATGGGGCCGTTCCCATCGTCTCATGGCAACAAATATATCCTCGTCGCGGTGGACTACCTTTCTAAGTGGGTGGAAGCCAAGGCTTTGCCTACTAATGATGCTCGTGTGGTAGTGAAGTTTTTGAAGCAACTATTCTCTCGGTTCGGAACCCCTCGTGCTATTATAAGCGATCGTGGAACCCATTTTTGAAATGACCAATTCGAAAAGGTTCTAAAGAAATATGGGGTTACACATCGTCTTTCTACGGCTTATCACCCGCAAACGAGTGGGCAAGTCGAGGTTTCGAACCGAGCTTTGAAGAGGATTTTAGAAAGGTCAATTGGAGAAAACCGTGCTTCATGGTCCGACAAACTCGATGACGCCTTATGGGCCTTTAGGACCGCTTATAAGACACCTATCGGTTGCACTCCTTATAAGTTAGTCTATGGGAAGAATTGTCATTTCCCATTGAGTTGGAGCATAAGGCATATTGGGCCCTTAAGCATGCTAATTTTGACTTAAAGACCGCGGGAGATCACCGGAAAATACAATTGAATGAATTGGATGAATTAAGGGATAATGCTTATGAAAATTCATTAATTTTTAAAGAAAAGACTAAAAAGTTTCATGATTCAAAGATTAAAAACCGGGTTTTTAACGTTGGTGATCAAGTGTTGCTTTTTAACTCTCGTCTTAAGATATTTTCTGGGAATTTGAAATCTCGTTGGTCGGGTCCGTTCACCATTACACAAGTGTTTCCATATGGGACCATTGAGCTAGCTCAAGATGATGGCCCCAATTTCAAGGTGAATGGACATAGGCTTAAGCACTACTTTGGTGGGGAAATTCCTTCAATGGTTGCCCTCGACCAAGACACCTTCCCCAATGATAATTAGCATTGAGGGGATCGAGTCGAGCTCATGACTCGGTAATCAAAAACGAGGTGCCTCGTGGGGGAGATCCCATGCTTATCTTTTATGCTCACTATTCACTAATAAGGGGACTTGTACCCTTTCAACTCGTTGTCTCGTGGTTGTTTGTGATTGTGTTATCTAGATCATCATCATCATCTACGATTGAAGACTCTCGTGTTCGTTTACGTGAGCCTCCATCATTCGTTTGAAGAAGTTTTTCACGAATCCATGACATATCCTTTATTGTTCTAACAATTATCTTTTAGCATACTTAATAAACGGCTTTAGATATATTGTTGATCACCCTTTCCATGCTAGATCCTAAGCATTCGACTCTTCGTCTCTAGTATGGGGGTGCTCCACCTTTAGACTCGAAACATTGAGGACAATGTTTACTTTTAGTATGGGTGGTGAATAGGTACTTGCTTTGCTACGCCCTCACGCTTTCCAACTTTTAATGTTTTGTTTTGCAAATAAGGCTAAAAATGGCCAAATTTTAAAAAAATTTCTTAGTTTTCATAAGTGTTTTAAGACACGAATGTATATTTTCCGTTGGGTAGAATAAGAGTTAATTTTTGACTTGATGGGCATTTGGAGCCATTTACATTCCTTAACCCGCTCAATTCAAGTTTTGCTAGACTTTTATATAGGGAGCTTTAAAACGCGAAAGTCTTAATTCATTCGGGTTAAGAACAAGAACTTTTCGCAAGTTCCTATAATTGATTCTACAAAGTCACTTATCAAGGGAACTTTAAAACGCATTCTCTAAACTTGAAAAAGTCCAAGAAAGTGCAAGATCCTATAGGTGGCTTGAAAACCCAAAACTTTGATTTGATATAGTCTTAATGAAAGCTAATCCAAATTTGGCTTAATTTTGACTTGCATGGCTAAGTATTCACGAGTCTCTTTAATTAGAGGTCTTTATATGGTGAAGAACGAGAAATGATAGAGTTAGACAAGTGACCATGCTAAACATAGAACATGAAAGTGTTCTTTCAAAAACTCATATGTTTTTAAATGTGTCTTTTTCTTCCCATAAGATCAATGCATTAGGAATAAATCATAATTGCAATAAGTAAGGTTGACGATTTGAAAAGTTACTTAGCCTCTAGCGCAAGATCGTTTAAAAGTTGCTCGGGGTTGAATAGAGTTCATAGCCAAGGCATAACTTATTGAAGCGGGACGCGAAGATTGGCGATCATCCAAAAAGGCCCTAACAAGGCATGAGGAGCTCTATTTTTGCTAAAAGATCCAAAGATGATGTGAAGTATCATTATTCCTAAATCAATATGAAGGATCGAGACACACGACGAGAAGCTATTACTCCCCTAAAGAATGGAGAAAGTCTATCCAAAAAGACCCTAACAAGGTATGAGGATAAATATATCCAAGTCCGAAAAGGAGGCGGATCG
Source organism: Glebionis coronaria (assembly GCA_025667525.1). NCBI lineage: Eukaryota > Viridiplantae > Streptophyta > Magnoliopsida > Asterales > Asteraceae > Glebionis > Glebionis coronaria. The sequence continues at coordinate 349,859,945 of CM046881.1, read as the reverse complement.
TTGTATATCAAAATCCAAAGTAAATATTGAAGAAAAATGATAAAAGTCGTGGTCCAATATGAAGAATCTCTCAAAAATGTCAAGTGAAGAAATTCCAAATATATGAAGAGAAGACCATTATTTCAAGAACGTCTTCCCAAGATTTGAAGTATGAAGTACATGCCAAATATCGGTCCGAGAAAGGTCTCAAATCGTGAAACGAGTTATGCCAAGATATGAACTTAAGGAGATACACGAGAAGCCGTTTTAAAAGATTTTGTCCTTCGGCTAACTATTGATCAAATCGTGCTACTTTGCTTTCGGACTAATAACTACTCAAATAAGTCAATATGAATCACTTGTGATCCATGACAAATAGATAAAAAATGCTAGTAACCCATTTCCTTTATAATAACTAGGATTGCGGGGAGAAAAAAGTATTACACAATTTGGACGTATGAGTAGTGTTAGCATTGGGACTTGTACCAACAATGATCTTGTTTTTGCACTTAGCATGGAATGTATGACAATCAAGGATGACGAAGTTTACTCTAAGAGACATTAACTTGTTTCTATTCTTTGACCCTAAAAGTCACTTTTTGTGATGAAAATCATACGTTATGTCTTTACACATCATCGTAGTATGTTGCAAGTATTTTTACTCTTCAATAAAGGTTAATAAAATTGAACTTTGGTGATGCTTAGATACTTTATTCTAGCATTGCGTGAGGGCACGGCAATGGTTTAGTATGGGGGAGTGATGAGATGGCATTTATACATGATCTCATCGTTCTTTTCGGGCTTTAAATGCACAAAAATGTCATTAAAATACCATATATACGCTTGTGTTTGTTTACTTGTGTATTTTAGGTGAGGATATCGTGAAAAAGACAAAAGATCACAAGTTACAAGGAAAAACGGACACGAGAAACGAATCAGTACAAAGAACCGGGCCCTAATCATGGAATTCTCAACAAAAACCCTTGAAGACTTGAAGACAAACAAAATTGATCCTCATTTATTGAAGAAATGACACTTAAAACCCTTGTATATTCATAATTACAAGATTGGTCCCTTAAGTTTGTCAAAATTACACAAAAGGTCCTTCAACTTTGAAGAAATGGCAATAATAGTCCCTCAACAAATCAAAATTGCCAATAATGGTCCCTCATAAAGTCAAAGATACAATGAAGACCTTAGAAGATCAAGAATGTTCAAAATCAGTCCTTGAAATATCTCAAAGTGGCAAAAAGAACCCTTGAAAACACTTGTTATAAAGTTTTGTGCCAAAACTGCCAAGTGATGAAAGTTGTTACAAGTTAAATTAGGCGCTGATAGAAGTTTAACCACAAATGCCAAAAGAAAGGAAAGAGGAGGGCTAAACTTGTGCAAATGAAACATTCAAACACGTTTTGCGCCAAACACTTATTCACTCCTACAAAAACGGATCAAACAAACTTACTATTCACCTTCATCCACCCAGTTTTACCATCACTTAAAACAAAGGGTAAATCAAAATTACCCACACCCACATGTGATTCACACATGCAGAAACGAATCCCACACACAAAACCCTCACTCCCACTACTCCCTGGACCCCACACTCAACCTCCTTACCCAATGAAAACACAACTTACTCTCCAAGATATGTGACGTGTCCAAATCAACAGCCAAGGATCATTGCTTCATAACAAAGCTGAAATGAACTTCCAAGATGAATTTAAACAGCTCACACCAAGGATTCGTCTAGAAGGACTTAGGGAATTTAGGGAATTTCACTTATAGGGTTTGTGAATAGTGTTAACCAGGCATTTGCCTATAAAAGGAGACCTCAACATGTGAGAGTCCCTTTGTTCAAGATTTTAGCTTTTAATCTTTGTAATTCCTTTTTATGAAATAAAGTTTGAATTTCTTAAAATTTTGAGTTCTAATCTGTTATTTATAAAAGTTTGGTGTTTGAGAAGCTAAAATCTGAGTTCCATTTATATGTTTGAAGGTTTTTGAGGCAAGGTTTTAGTTGATAAAGCTTGGGTTTCAAAAATCAGAAAGTTGGCATTATTTTTGATCTCACTTTGTGTGTGTTCATCTTAGCAGCATTGGAAGCTGGTACTTGTTTTGCTAGTACCTCAGCTCAAACAATCCAGGGCCTGGATGTAGGTCTTGGAGGTTTGCACCTTCTTCTCTTTTCATTTTCTCTTTAAGTTTCTGAATATTTGTGATTTTTGTGGATTATTGCTTGAATCTGTGTTATTGTGGTTGTTTATTGTTGATTTGGCTTTGTTTGATGTTATTGAGGTGTTATTGATCTGATTTGTGGGTTGAATCTTAATGATCCTTTGAAAATTTGTGAAATCAAGTTTTAAAAGGGTGTTTGGGATTACTGCATAAGTTGGATTTGAGGCTTGTTAAGTGCTTGTGTTTTGTATGCAAGTATTGGTATCTGTTATTGGGGTGCATATGTTCATCTGTTTGCAGGTTTTGAGGCTTAGAACACATTGATTCATAGATTGGCTATAAAATCTTCATAACTTGGTAAAATTGGCTAGGATTTTGAGGACACCTAGATCTAAGCATAGGTTAAGGGTAACAAGTGCTAAATCATAGTTAATCACACCAGGGTAGAAGGATCTGAGGCTTGAAATTGGATCAAGTGTCAAGTATATCAGCAAACTTGTTTCTGCATATGTTCATTGTTTATCAGTAACATTTTGTGCTTTGATCTTGCTATTTACTTTGATTCAGTGTTTGATTCTTGTTGCTTTGTGTTCATTGTTAGTTTATATAGCTTGTGTGTGCATCTGGTTAAGTTTGGTTGGCTTATTTTGCTTAAATCTGCTTATTAAGGGCTTAACTGCTTATTTGCATATCTGGAGCATATCTGTGGACTGTTTGGCTTATTGTGGCTTATTGTGTGGATCATTTTGTGATTTTATTGTTGCTATTGACTCCTTGTGGTTCACTGATCACAAGGGTGCCTTTGTTTCCAATTGAATCAAACCAGAACTCTCAAATAAGCTTGGTCAATTAGTCAAAGCAGTGGGAACTCCTTTCCCCTGCTGGTTGCCACTGCTAGTGCAATTTTGGTGTCAGCTTATCAATAAGCTATAATAGCTTATTTTAACCAGCAACAACTTTGTTTTGTAATAGGTGCTCATATTTTGACCCATTTGTTCATACTGGAGCATTTGGGTGGTTGACTTTTAGGTTTGACTAGAAAACTAAGTACTTTGACTTTTACATAAGTTCATTTGTGCTTATTCTGGCTTATTTCTTGTGCTTATTGGATTTTTGTTGATTGATATTGCTTATTGAGTCCATTTGAAAGCTTTTGCAAGTTGAATCAGCTTCTGAGGTTCAGTATTTCTCAAAAACGACTATTTTGTCGTTTTATGAATTTTTACTTTTCTATTTTCTGGCTTATTGAGTGAGCTTATTGGAAATTTCTTTTGACAGATCTCTTAAGCATCCAAAAAGAGGGTTGTGTGTCAAATTAGAGCTTATGGCATTAGCTTATGGCTTAATGGGCTGAAAAGCCCAATAAGAAAAAGCTTTGTGTTCAATAAGCTGTGATAAGCACATTTTCAGCTTTTGGGCCTGTAGAGTTTTGTTCTTAGAATTAAATTTTAAGTCAGATAGGGCTTTTCCAAGTCAATTGGGCCAAGTTTGACTTTTTGGGCCCAAAAGACCATTTAGGTTGACTGTTTTTGGATTTGGCCCATTTGAGGGCCCATTAGGGGTATTTTGGTTATTTCACTTTGATTTTCTGATTATTTAGGTTAAAATAAACTAGTTTGCAAGTTTTTAGAATTTTTTATAATTTTTGGATTTTTAATATTATTTTATTATTATTTTATTATTATTTTTAAAAATTTCACTTTTTCCAACTTTTTACATTTTTCTTAGGTTAAATACATTAAAATAGGAATTTAGTAACTTTTAGAATAATTTTATCACTTATAGATTAATTTTTATAATTATTTTAATTTTTATTAGTTTTTAATTCATTTTAAATAGTTTTTATTAGTTTTAAAATTTCTAAAAATAGTTTTTAATCATTTTAGGTGATTTTAGAGGTTTATCAATTGAAAAAATTTTATTTGGGCTTTTTGATAATTTATTTGATTTTTAGGGCGTTAATTAGCATTTAAAAATTGAATATTTAATTATTTAAAAGGTTTGAAAAAGTTTGGATCATTGGTAAACTCTTAGTTTATTATTTTTGATTTTTGGTAAATTTTTGGTAATTTTTAGAATTTATTTTTATTTTTGTGGTTTTTAAGGTTCTACGTTTTAACTTTCTAATAGTGATTTTGTGTTAATTATTATTTTTACGACTTCGTCATTTTCTCTTCTAATCCCCTTCTAAACCAAATATTAATCTCAAATCTTGTACATCTTAGTCACACACATATACCTCCTTGGGAAACGAACTTAATTGGGTCATTAACACTTGATTTTTCCTAAAGTCATTTGTTCAATACTTACCGCTTTTACGCCTTTTTCCTAAAAGGTGTATAATTTACCACAATCACTGGTCTAAGAGGATCCATGTCAAACTTCTGAAGGATCTCATGAACATATTTATCTTGACTGATGAAGATCCCATCCGACTGTTGCTTGACTTGAAGACCAAGGAAGAAAGAAAGCTCTCCCATCGCACTCATCTGAAATTCGCCTTTCATTAAGTGTTCAAACTCATCACACCATTCCTTCCTAGTAGAACCAAAGATAATGTCGTCCACATAGACCTGAACAAGGATAATGTCCTTGGTATTCGTCCTAAGAAATAGTGTTTTGTCAATAGTACCTCTTCTATAGCCATTCTTTAACAGGAAAGTCGAAAGACGCTCATACCAAGCTCTAGGAGCCTGATGTAAACCATAAAGAGCCTTGACCACCTTGTAAACTTTCTTGGGATGAAGTGGATCTACAAAGCCCTTAGGTTGAGTGATGATATTTGGCTTTTATTACGGGTTCTAGATTCTCTGTATCTCCTCGAATTGATCTCGGCTCTAAGTGGAATGATTTGTTCTTGGTTAATAAGAAGGTGATGGTTTGTTTATCTATTTTAAACTAATGACAAATAATTAAGTGTCGAAGAGTAGATTTAAAACTTTAAATGATTAAACTAAAAAGACGAGTTTAGAGATAAATGTTTGAAAATTTAAAGATCATAATAGAAAAACAAATGGACACTCAATAAAAACTAACTCTTGGAAAACTTTGTGAAAATATGAACCCAGTTGGAAACTACTAAAAGAAAATAAGAATGGAATATAGCAAAAAGCTTAAATCGGAATATCACTAAAAAGGACAATCGGAATGCTAGGAAAATAGCTGCAATCGGAATATCTAGAAAAAGGGCAAATCGGAATAACAATAAACACTTTTCCGATCTATAGATCGGAATACGGGTGCTTCTTGGTCGGAATGCACGGTCGGAATATGGCTTCGCCTTTTCCGAAATTGATGTTGATCCGAATTATAAGCAAGGGAAATAAGCTAAGGAATAAGCTTATCACCACAACTAGCTCGAATCCAATATGAACCGAATCAAATAAGCACAAATAACACTTTATCTAAGCTTCAAATAAGAAAATACATAAATCAAATGGATAAAAAGATGAACTTTTTATAAAAACTTTAAAAAGTAAATAAGCTAAACCAACAAATAAGCCAATAAGCACAAGGATCTCAAAGCTTATTCGTGTAGAAACTTAGGAAAGCATAAAAGATTAACTTTTTAAGCACAATATCATTGATGAACAACACGGATCATACGAGATTTGTACCAAAATCAATCAAAATCAAAGAAAGGAAGGATGAGATTAAAGATTAAAAGCTTGAAACTAAACTTGATTAATGAAAAATAATACAAAGTTTTGATCTTGAAATAGAAAAAGATGAAATATAGTGAGGGAAAGTTTAGAACTTTCTCTCTCTAAAACTAGAGAGAATGAAAAAACTACAAACTACCTAAAAGAACTAAGTGTGTGTAATTTGTGAAGTAAAGTCCTATTTATAGGAAAGTCTTGTGGTGGTGGGCTTGTGATTGGGCTTTGGTTTGGGCTTCTTTTTCTTCTTTCTTCTTTAATCTTCACGCTTCTTCAAATAAACGTTTCCGACTTGGATTTGAGAAGTGTCGGTGAATAATTCCAACTCGTCTTATAATCTTTTGTTTAGTAGACTCGAGTTCTTCGACATATATGAATCTTCCATCTTTGGCTCTATTCTTCGATAAATCTTCAAATAGGCACAATGACTTCAAATCTTTTGTATCTCTTGGACGGTAGACTTCGTCTTGAGTCTTTTTCCTCGATAAAACCCGTGCAATCCCATGTTTTCTTCAATATTCATCCGGTTGACTCTGAAAACAGAATAACACAAAAACCACGCATAATTCCAAACAAATGATATTAAATACGTGTTTTGGTCTTGTTTTAGCCAGAAATAAGTGGTAAAATGATGGGTGTTTACACACCTATCAAATCCCCTACACTTAACCATTGCCATGCCCTCATGCAATGCTTAGTGACAAAGCACATTTACACTTTTCTCATAATCAATCAACCTTGGCCTTATTAATATACTACTAAACAAAAATGAAAGTACTAAGAGAAATTAAAACTTTAAAGTAAACAAAAGGATGGAAATAACTTGCAAAGAGATCAAGGACTTACATTAGGGCTTTGGTGCTGCGAAGATTTATCACCCTCAAGTTTCACGTTCCCCAAACTAAGCTTAAAACCGAGATCATTGTTATTATAAGTTAGCAAATCAAACACTTACACACATGGCTTAATTAAATGCTTAAACTCCCTTATTCCTAGGTGTATCTCTTATATTTTATTTTTGTCTTAGAATGATCGTGAAGATGCATTTTGGACTTATTTCGATAGTTTATTTAGGCTGAAAGCAAAGTAGGACGATTTTATCAATAGTTAGCTAAAGGACAAAATCTCTTAAAACTGCTTCTCGGGATATCAAAAAGTTCATATCTTGGCATAACTTGGTTCACGATTTGAGACCTTTCTCGGGCCGATATTTGGCATGTACTTCATACTTCATATCTTGAGACGTTCTTGAGATAATGGTCTTCTCATCGTTAATAGAGTTTCTTCACTTGGAGACTTTTGAGAGGTACTCCAACTTTGTTGACCACGACTTCATGATTATTCTTCAATCTCTAATTAGGATTTTGAGATACAACGATCCGCCTCCTTTTCAGACTTGGATCTATTTATCCTCATACCTTGTTAGGGTCTTTTCGGATAGACTTCTCCATGATCTTTATGGGAGTTGATTGCTTTTCGTCGTGAGTCTTGATCCTTCATATTGATTTTGGGAATAATTATTTTCACATCACTTTGGATCTTCAGCAATAAAATTGAATCCTCATGCCTTGTTAGGGCCTTTTCGGACTCGCCAATCTTCGCGCCCCGCTTCATAAGTTATGCCTTGGCTATGAACTCTTATCATTACCGAGCAACTTTTAAACGATCTTGGGCTAGAAGCTAAGTAACTTTTCAAATCGTACGACCTTACTTATTGCAGATAAATTATTAGCAAGTGATGGGAGAATAGGCAAATAATTACACCAAGTGAGCTTGCGCAAGAATACCGACTTATAATTGACTCTATCATTTCTCGTTCTCCACAATTTAAAATCTCAAGTAATGAGACTCGTGGATACTTAGCCTAATAAACCAATTAAGGTCTACATGGTTAAGGATACTAGCTAGAATAAACTTGAATAAGTCTATTCGGGTTGAGTCAAAATAATCGCAACGGGCCTAATATGTCAAAGATTTCTAAACTAGCTACACCACTTTATTAATATTTTTGACTTTATCGCGGGATATATACATATGAAAGCAACGAGAAAAATTTAAAAATTACGACTATATGGCCAAAGTTTATTAAAAATTTGAAAAATGTTGAAAAAGTTGATTTTCCGGTTAAATGAAGGCATTTTCATGGAAAAGTCCACCTAAAACTTCGAGAGAAGTCCACCCTACACTTAAGATAAACATTGTCCTCAATGTTTAAGCATGTGGGAAAAGTCTCCCCTACACTTATGACATTGTGCACGTTGGTTAAATCAAGCTAAGGAAGAGACGACTAAAGTGATCAATTTCAAATGTGAGTATAAAGAAAATTGAATCACGAAAGTTTGAGAGATAGAACCGGATTTTGGATAACACGGGAGCACGGTTCTTCAAAGGTTCCAAGAGTGCATTCATCCCTGTAATCACATCACCACACAAAAACAAACACCTATACAGGTCCCCCTACACTTAGGAGGTAAAAACAGAAAAGGATAGATACTCGGGTTGCCTCCCGAGTAGCGCTTGTTTTTGGTAACCGAGTCACGAGCCTGACTCGACCCAAAATTAGTTCATGGGGAACGTGGTGAGGGATGGAATCATCTCATGAGAGATGTCCTCACCAAAGTACAGCTTCAGACGCTGGCCATTCACTTTGAAATTTGGCCCATTTGGCTGAGAAAGCTCAATGGTCCCGTATGGAAAGACTTTGACGACGGTGAATGGACCAGACCAGCGGCTCTTCAACTTGCCAGAGAAGATCTTCAACCAAGAGTTAAAAAGTAAGACTTGATCACCAGCGTGGAACTCTCGGTTCTTGATTTTTGCGTCATGAAGGATCTTCATCTTCTCCTTGTAGATCACCGGGTTCTCATAAGCTTCATTTCTCAGTTCGTTGAGCTCGTTGAGTTGAATCTTGCGATGATCACCGGCTTTGTTGATGTCGAAGTTAGCCCACTTCAAGGCCCAGTGCGCCTTATGTTCCAGCTAGATGGGAAGGTGGCATGCTTTCCCGTACACAAGACGATAAGGTGTACAACCGATCGGGGTCTTATAAGCAGTACGGAAAGCCCACAGAGCATCATCTAACTTATCGGCCCACGCGGCACGATGCTCTCCCACAGTACGCTCCAAAATTCGCTTCAATCCACGGTTGGATATCTCGGCCTGCCCATTGGTTTGGGGATGATAGGCGGTGGAAAGACGGTGATTGACACCATAATTTGCCATGACTCTTGCAAATTTATCGTTGCAAAAATGAGTCCCGCGGTCACTGATGATAGCACGAGGAACGCCGAATCTAGCGAACAGCGATTTCAAAAAGTTACAAACCACCCTTGCATCATTAGTAGGTAAAGCTTTGGCTTCAACCCACTTTGAAACGTAGTCAACGGCTACAAGTATGTATTTGTTTCCTTTAGATGAAGGGAATGGCCCCATAAAGTCGATACCCCAAACATCAAAGATTTCACATTCTTGTATGAAATTTTGAGGCATCTCATCTTTATGAGTGATCATGCCTTGTTTTTGGCAGGCATCACAACGTTTAACCATCTCGTGAGCATCACGATAGATGGTGGGCCAATAAAATCCCGAATTGATATTTGGCTTTTAGTACGGGTTCTAGATTCTCTGTATCTCCTCGAATTGATCTCGGCTCTAAGTGGAATGATTTGTTCTTGGTTAATAAGAAGGTGATGGTTTGTTTATCTATTTTAAACTAATGACAAATAATTAAGTGTCGAAGAGTAGAATTAAAGCTTTAAATGATTAAACTAAAAAGACGAGTTTAGAGATAAATGTTTGAAAATTTAAAGATCATAATAGAAAAACAAATGGACACTCAATAAAAACTAACTCTTGGAAAACTTTGTGAAAATATGAACCCAGTTGGAAACTACTAAAAGAAAGTAAGAACGGAATATACCAAAAAGCTTAAATCGGAATATCACTAAAAAGGACAATCGGAATGCTAGGAAAATAGCTGCAATCGGAATATCTAGAAAAAGGGAAAATCGGAATAACAATAAACCCTTTTCCGATCTATAGATCAGAATAAGGGTGCTTCTTGGTCGGAATGCACGGTCGGAAAAGGGCTTTGCCTTTTCCGAAATTGATGTTGATCCGAATTATAAGCAAGGGAAATAAGCTAAGGAATAAGCTTATCACCACAACTAGCTCGAATCCAATATGAACCGAATCAAATAAGCACAAATAACACTTTATCTAAGCTTCAAATAAGAAAATACATAAATCAAATGGATAAAAAGATGAACTTTTTATAAAAACTTTAAAAAGTAAATAAGCTAAACCAACAAATAAGCCAATAAGCATAAGGATCTCAAAGCTTATTCGTGTAGAAACTTAGGAAAGAATAAAAGATTAACTTTTTAAGCACAATATCATTGATGAACAACACGGATCATACGAGATTTGTACCAAAATCAATCAAAATCAAAGAAAGGAAGGATGAGATTAAAGATTAAAAGCTTGAAAGTAAACTTGATTAATGAAAAATAATACAAAGTTTTGATCTTGAAATAGAAAAAGATGAAATCTAGTGAGGGAAAGTTTAGAACTTTCTCTCTCTAAAACTAGAGAGAATGAAAAAACTACAAACTACCTAAAAGAACTAAGTGTGTGAAATTTGTGAAGTAAAGTCCTATTTATAGGAAAGTCTTGTGGTGGTGGGCTTGTGATTGGGCTTTGGTTTGGGCTTCTTTTTCTTCTTTCTTTTTTAGTCTTCACGCTTCTTCAAATAAACGTTTCCGACTTGGATTTGAGAAGGGTCGGTGAATAATTCCAACTCGTCTTATAATCTTTTGTTTAGTAGACTCGAGTTCTTCGACATATATGAATCTTCCATCTTTGGCTCTATTCTTCGATAAATCTTCAAATAGGCACAATGACTTCAAATCTTTTGCATCTCTTGGACGGTAGACTTCGTCTTGAGTCTTTTTCCTCGATAAAACCCGTGCAATCCCATGTTTTCTTCAATATTCATCCGGTTGACTCTGAAAACACAATAACACAAAAACCACGCATAATTCCAAACAAATGATATTAAATACGTGTTTTGGTCTTGTTTTAGCCAAAAATAAGTGGTAAAAGGATGGGTGTTTACACACTTATCAAGTGACATACACCTCCTCATCAATTTTGCCATAGAGAAATGCACTCTTGACATCCATCTGAAACACCGTAAAGCCCACATAAGAAGCAAAAGCCAAAAACAGACGAATGGCCTCAATCCTTGCAACCAGAGCAAAAACTTCAGTGTAGTCAATGCCCTCAATTTGAGTGTGGCCCTGTGCAACAAGCCTAGCTTTATTCCTCACGACAATTCCCCGTGCATCCTTCTTGTTCTTGAGAATCCATTTGGTATTGATTGTTGTCTTTCCATCTGGTAAGTCAACTAGAACCCAAACATTCTGAAACAAGAATTGCTGCATTTCCTCCTGCATAGCCTCCACCCAAATTTGATCCTCAAGAGCATGAGAGACTGACCTAGGTTCCTCCTGTGAAAGAAAACAAGCAAACAAACAGTGTTGAAAGTCCGTATGATTATTACGCTTTTGATCTTCAATATAGCTCACAAGAGCATGATGATCAGACGAGGCCTTCTTCTGCATTCTGCGTGTCTTGACAGTAGAACCAGGATCTCCAATGATTTGGGTGGTAGGGTGATCTTTGTGTGATTGCAAGACTGGATTGGAAGCTACCTCCACTTCTGGTGCCAAGTTATTGAGATCACCAACAAAGTCAGCATCATATGAAGCAGCGTTGAAAATCCCATCTACTGGTTGTTTATGAATATCATCCAGCTTGGTATAAGACTTCTTTTGATAGTTCCCCAAATCCGAAGGACTGGAGAAACGAGTATTGGAAGCAGACTCACTAGCTGGAGTACCAATAGGTGATAAGCTAGCACTAGGAGTAGAAGCTGGGCTACCAGGAGTAGCTTTGTCAGTAGGCGTATTCAAGGGAAACTCAAAACCACCTTGAGCAGCTACTGTAGTAGCATCTTGTTGTTGTGTGAGTAGAGTATCAAGAGCTACTTGGGAATCCAGTGCATCCAATGGAGTTGCATCACTAGGAGGAGTAGGAGAGACTATGGTGGAGTAGGATGGAACCACAAAAATATCATCCTCATCATCAGAATCAGAAAGACTAGAAGGAACACCTGTACTAGAAGTTGTAAACACTTGTGGACCTGCATCATGGTTAGTTTTGAAACAAAAATATCCTAACGAATAACTAAGATAATCGAGATCAAAATACCATTCAAGACCCTTGCCTTGGATGTTTGACTTCCCTTCAAAGTACCTGAGATTTATAGTTTCATTGATCCGCTTGGCTTGGAGATTGTAGACACGATAAGCCCGAGAGTGAGCTGAATATCCCACAATGTATCCTTCATCTGCCTTGCCATCAAACTTCCCCAAATAGTCACTAGTATTAAGAATGGTTACTGGACACCCAAAAGGCTTCAAATAAGCAATATTTGGAACGTTGTCCGTTAGAAGCTCATAAGGAGTCTTCTTGTGAGGATTGGTAATAGAAACCCTATTCAAGACATAACTTGCAGTATTAACAGCTTTTGTCCAGAACATGGTTGGAAGCTTGGAATCGGCAAGCATTGTTCTTGCTGCTTCTATTAGTGTCCTGTTCTTTCTTTCTGCCACGCCATTCTGTTGAGGAGTCCTTGCTGCACTATAATCTCTTTTGATGCCCTTAGCATTACAAAGTGCTATGAGGTCTTTATTTTTGAACTCAGTTCCATTATCACAACGAATACCTTTAACCTTCTTGGTCAACTGGTTCTCTATAAGGGTAAGAAAATCTCTAAGAATTGAGTAGGTCTCACTCTTGGCAGCCATGAAGAACACCCACGTAAACCTGCTATACCCATCAGTTACCACCAGACAGAATTGTTTGTGGTCAATGCTCCTAATGGAAGTAGGACCAAATAAATCCATGTGTAGTAGCTGCAATGGTTCAGTAATAAGACTAAGAGCAGTAATGGCCTTGAAAGATGCTTTATGTTGTTTGCCTTTGCTGCAAGCAATACAATTAATATCATTTCTAAACGACTTGGGAGGTAAACCAGAGACCCAATTCAGATTTGCATGTTTGTGAATGGTCTTGAAGTTCACATGCCCCATCCTTCTGTGCCATTAAGTGGCTTCATCTTTTGAGGCTTTAGCAACCAGACATGCTAATTGACCAGTAGGGTTGACTTCATTCAGATGATGCTATAGAGATTGTGTCTTCTAGGGATTCTGAGCAGAACCTGTGAGTCATCCGGAAGCTGAAAGTCTTTGGAGAGCACAAGTGCATCAGTATCCGTGAAGAGCACAAACTGTTTCTTGTCACAAATATGAGAGACAGATATCAAGTTGAAGTGCTGAAGTGCTTCCACATAGTAGACCTGCTCAAAATTTAGATTAGGCGTCTTAATTGTTCCTTTGCCAGTGATCCTGCCTTCACCTCCACCAAAATAGACCTTGCCGCCTTGAAACGATACAAAGTTAGAGAGAAGACTTTTATTTCCTGTCATGCGTTTGGAGCAACCACTATCAACAATGCCTAAACTAGGATCTTGGTATGGAGTAACCTACAACAACAAGATAATAAAAATGCAAAAGCTAGTGTCTTAAGGGGACCCAAACCTTGTCAGGTTTGAGCCTGCCTTGTGGATCTTTAGTAGAGAGCCAAGAAGATTGATGAGATCCACCGTTGTTCCTTGGTTGCCTATGCATCATATGGGTATTATTTTTTGACCAAGAACAACCTACTGAGGGCTTAACAGTAGTTCCCAAACTTCCCAAACCAAAATACATGTGGTCAAAATTATGTGAATAAATTGGATTATAATTTTGAAAATAATTACTTGTGGCAGGTAATCCAATGTTTCTCCAATGATTAGAAGCTAATGGAGAGGACCTTCTAGAAGAAGAAAATGATTGAGCACTAGGATTGAGTCTTCTAGAAGTATCTGGGGCAGCTCCTGGTGGACCAGGAGCAGGAAATACTTGATTAACAGAAGCATGTGTGTCGTAAAAATCACAATCTTTAATCAAATGAAATGCACTTCCACAAACAAAGAATGTTTTAATAGACCTTTTATTAGAATGAGTTTGTTTCATACTGCTAACTTTATTACACAAAATTCTAGGAGAAACATTCTTCCTAGGACTCAATAAACTAGGACCAGACACACTTGACGTAAAAGCAACTCTTTCTTCACACATCCTAGCATCAGTAGCAGCATGATCATTCGACTTGGAACTTGTAGGTCTTGACTCTTCAATTGAACCACTTGATGCAGAGTCACTGGCTTTGTCACTGAAAGTACATGAGACAAAGTCATTAGAATTAGTAGAACTTTTTGGGGACTCATGCATCCGTGATCCATCCAAGTCATTATGCCAAGAAGTGGGCATAAAAGTTCCAGTAAGAGGGGGAGGGACAGCATGCATTTTTGCTGCTGGTTTAAACCTATTGTACTTAGGTTCTCCCTCTTCCTCTTTGTCGGCATCAAAGACACTCGAAAAAGATAAATCAAACACATCTTCTGAATCAATATAATTTTCAAATCCTAACCCTCGTTTAGTCCTACCAGACATGCTACTATCAATTAATTTTGAAAGATTTTTAGGTGCCTTTTGCCATTTTTCAAATCTCAATATTGTAGCATCTAATTTTTCTTGCATCTCCTGTTTTTCTTTGATACTGGCATCTCTTACCTTTTCTGTATATTTAAGCATATTAGTTGTGTTTTCTAAATCGATGCTTAGTATCCGTATTTTATCCTCATACTCACGTTGAGTATCTTGTAGCCACCTCTTTTGTTGTTCCAATGTGTTTAAAGAAGCCTTATAGGCTTGAACCTCTAAAAAATACTTATCATTTTGATCATTTACTTCATTAAATTGGGACAACAATTCTGAGTATTTATCATGACAACCAAGAGGACAATGTTGTACCTGAGGTGAAATGCCCATAAGAGCAAACTCGTCTGCTTCTTCTGCATCAGAGAGATTCCCAGCAATCATTGCAAATACGTCAGTCGAGGATTCAGCAAATTCCATAGTGGAAGCCTGATGATCTTTCCAGTTGACCATAGAGTCAACAGATACCAATGCCTTCTTGTCATCTTTTATCTCCTGAACCTTAAAGGCTGAGTACCTGCTCTTCTTCTGGTCATTCTTGCTAGGGAATTCCCTTGCAAAGTGACCTTGTTGCTGGCAGTTGTAGCATCGAACCTTGCTTCTATCGAATCTTGCTGGCTCCCGTGGGTTGTAATTGAATTTTCGACCTGCTTTCTTCTCAAACTTGTGAACCCTAAGAGTGAGCATGGCCATTTGCCATTTAAGATCCATTTCATCCAGGTCAAGTTTATCGACCTGTTTGAAGTCATCAAAAGCAAGTTGTTGTTGAGCATCAACATCAGCCACAAACGAATGAAGTATGCTGAAAAGTATGTTGAGAGGACACAGTATTACTTGGGCTACTAGCATATGACATGGGAATGGATGCCATAGAACTCACAAAGGCAGAATTAGCAGGAGTGGGAAAAGAGTCACTTGAATATCCTCTCACATGAGGTTCAAAAGTTCTGAGCTTATGAAATAAATCATCAAAGTTGAGATAATCAAGCCCACCTTTGTCTTTGAGAGAGATCACCACCTGATTCCATGAGTAGGGTAAGGCTTTAAGAAACCTTGCATTAATATCACCATCGTCAGGCTTTCAACGAAGTTGATTCAATTGACTCAATATCTTCTGAAACCTGTCATACCCTTGATGTAAACCTTTAGTTTCTGAGATTTTGAATTCTGTGAATTCATCTCTCAGCATGGATCTTCGCATTTTCTTTGACTCCTCATTCCCACCAAACCTTGCTTTTATACCATTCCAGATCTCTCTGGCATCATCCAAATGGTAGAAGTCACCCATGTGATCATCAGGAAGAGATTGAAGCAAAATCGTTTTTGCTTTGACCTCCTTCTGAAGAGATATGATTTATTCATGAGATTTAGGGTCAAGAAGAGTAATATTACCATTCTTGTCTCTTCCAGTTAGCTTCCTGCTGTTCCCATTCAGAATAATATTCCAAAGGTCTTGATCAGTATTGGTGATCCACCATTTCATCTTCATTGCCCAACTATCATATTCATCCTTTTTCAGAAGAGGGAATTTACCATTCGTGTTGGAAACCGTAGCTACGATCTGCTGAGGTTGCACAATTTTAGGAGTGCTGTCTTCTCCTGTTTGAGTAGAAGTTGAGGCAGACATGATAAACCAAAAATGTCAGTGATAAGAAAACTTGATTCTTCTTGTATAGAGATCCTCCCAGGCTCTGATACCACTTGTTGGATCTACTGGATGTAGATCTTGCAGCCTGTCAGGAACGGTGAACGACTTCTGTAATCACAAGTCAATTCACAAAGAGACTCTATACACAATATGAATGCAGAATACTAATATAATTAAGAAGAACAGAATAACTATAAAGACTTGATCCTTTCTAAGGATTTCTAATATTGATAATAACTAGAACTAGGTTTGGTGAAGTTATCCCTAACCCTTCTGCCTAAGGTTCCTTTTATACTCCATGGAAACCCTAATACAGCATTAAACAAAACGTGTAAAACCGATATGCATATCCTTTCCTAACATATCTCATGCATATCCTAACAGAATAATAATAAATACTAAAGTTTGACTTTGACTAGGACCAGGAGCACGACCTGCTCCTGCTACTACTAGGACCAGGAGGAACTACATACCTCCTAGTCTACCTATTACATTTAACTATTACAATGGTCCTAACAAAAGTCTTTTAAGCTTATCAAAGATTTTGTTTTCCAAGTTCGCCTCAATTTGGCAAGCATCGATGGTATTGGACAATGAAGGTGAAGCCGAAGACGAAGCCTTACAAACACTCGATGTGTTACGAGGACTATACACCTTAGATCTATTCTCAATTATCAACAACGCTTCCTCAACCGTTTTACACAAAAAATTACCACCCGTGATGGCATTTAGATAATCCCTTTCACGATCATTTAAACCATTGTAAAACGTGTCAATTTGATGCAAGTCGGAAAAACAGTGATGAGGACACCAATGTAACAATTCCTTAAACCTATTCCAAGCCGTTGAAAAACTCTAATTAAATTCTTATGAAAATTTTGAAATCTTGTTTTTCAAATGCGTAGTCTTAGAGGGCGGGAAAAATTGGTTCACAAACTTAGAAACGAGATCCTTCCACGTCAATATAGAATTGGGTGGCTCTTTCTCTAACCAAATTTAGCGGGCCCCGCTAAGGAATACGGAAAAAGCATCATTTTAATCGAATCATTAGCAACATCCTTCAATTTGCAAGTGGCGGTAAGACGATTGAATTAGCGAATATGGTTGTGCGGGTTGTCCTTTTCATCACCACGGAATTTGTTGTTTTGGATCATCAACAACAAACCCGTTTTCACTTCAAAATTCTCCGCAAGGATAGCGGGAATAACAATAGCCTCTCCATAACCCTCGGTGGGTGCTTGAAGTAACTCCATCATAGTTCGATTCGCCATGGTTGGTTCTTTTTCTACGATAGGTTCGTCAATCGGAGACTCCTCACTAGAAATATTAAGAGTAGGTGTGGACTCCTTTCGGTTTTTTCATCAATCGGAGACTCCTCACTAGAAATCTTTTTGGTGTTTTTAATATTTCCAATTTTTTGTGATTTTTGATTGTTTTTACTTTTTTTGGATTTTTGTGAATATATTAGGTAGACAAAAATCTACAAATATCCTCCTTAATCAAATCTCTTGATTAAAGAAGCCTCAAGGAATGAAAACGATCACGTAAAGTGAACGCCTTCGATGACTTTAGAACGTTGGTAGAACACCAAAACGTTTAAGAGTGTTTAATCAAATGAAACCAAGAAAATATATATGATACTTAGATAATACTTTGGTTGGCAAACCCTCGATTAGCCCTTTTTTTCTAAACACGCACAAGCAAGCGGGAAAACGAGGCGGCGCGAAGCACTTAAGATACTTTTTCCTTAGGGTATATTTTATAATACCCGCCTTATACCCACCTTATAGTTTGTGTTTTTCAAAATTAAGCTTCACGAAAGTATTTATCTATTTTGCCTTTTCTTTCTTGTTTGAGATTCGAATACAATGATTGAGTAATGACCTCCAAATCAAGGTTGTGTTTTCACACTTTTGGAGTACTTGTGAATTTGTTGTTCTACGTATACAATATAGTAATAGTATTCACACAAAAAACAAGAACCAATAATACGTATTAGTAGAGTGCTACTAATACAAATAGCTATTATGGCTATATAAAAACAACAATTGTTCAAATCAAAACACAACACGCCTCCCCGGCAGCGGCGCCAAAAAGTGATTGTAGTGATTTTACTACCCTTTAGGAAAAGAGTGTAAATAGGACAAGTATTAACAAGTGATTTAGGAAAACCACAAGTAACTGACCCAAAATGGGGATCGTTCTCAAGGAGGCTAGTGTATTATGTAAAGATAAGATTAAGTGTTTGTGATTATATTGATGAGAAAAGGAAAATAGAAAAGAGACTAGAAGAGAATGACGGTTATGATTATGAATTAAACTAAGATGAAAAGTCGTGCACGTAAAACCGTAAAAAGTGACCAATTTAAAAAATTAGCAATAAATCCTAAAAAATGTAATTAGAGTTTACAAAAAATCAAAAATCACTCAAACCGTTTATTTAATTAAATATTAATTTTTTAATGCTAATTAAAGCCCAAAAAATCAATTTAATTAACAAAAATCCCAAAATGAGATTTTTTAACTTGTAAACCTCTAAAATGACTTAACTAAATTTAAAACTATTTTTGAAAATTTTAGAATTAATTAAAACTATTTAAAAACAATTAAAAACTATTAAAACTTAAAATAATTCTAAAAATTTATCTAATGACAATAAAATTAACTAGTACAATATCTGTACGTTGTCCGGGTATAACGATTCAATAAATAGAAAAAAACGTAATATATTTTTATGTTTATAGAAAACTTAAAATACACATCTCTCTAATAATAACACACATTTAAAAGTGGACAATCATTCTTAAAACATCCATTATAATCGGCTTTTTAAAGAGTTTAAACATTTATAAAGTTATTAGTTTACAAAACTTTTGATATTATAAACTATATTGTACTATGGGTAAACTTTTTCAAGTTTATAAAATGTTTAATAATTATACATGCGTTAATTTATGAAAAAGTTTAAAATTTTAGCTTTTTTTATTTTACATGAAAATAAACCTCAACTCATTATGATTAAACAAATTATACACCTTTTTATATATTTTAAACCTATTATTGAGTTAAGTATAAATACAGTAGATCTGTAGATGCCCTTATTTAATAGTTAAGTATCAAATCCAACAATTAGCAAAAGTTAGTTTGCTACTTTATGTGTTATCCTGAGGGGTTATGAGTAGAGAGGGGTAGTTGGGTTTTTGGGTCAATTGGATCGAATTTAATTTGGATCAAGATTAAAAATAAATTACTTGAATTTGAATCGAATTGAAATCGAGTTTTTCGGGTTTAGGTGGGGTTTAGTTGCTTCGGGTCACTTCGAGTTCATGTCAACTTGAATTAAGAAAAAAATTAAATAATAAACCTTTTTACTCTTTTTTAATAGAAAAATTATATTTTACCGGGGTGAGTCCCTTTGCCAAAAAATAATATTAAATTTATTTTTAAAAGGTGAAAAAAATTTAAAAACCTAATTCGGCTTGATCGAGTTTACCCGAACCCGAATTAAATATAATTTTTATACCCGATGTTCAACTGATTTCAAATTCAAATTAGTTGGGTTGATCCGATTAATCCGAATTGAAATTTAAACCCGGGTTTGAGTGGGTTAAATCGAAAATATTGACACCCTAGTTATGAGTAATGACCCTTAACTCTCAATAACAGGGACAATAATATACATAGGCTCTCAAGACACCTTTTTAATGTGAACTCATGAGTAACAAAAATGAAGGTTTATGAAAAATATTTTTCTTATCCGAGGATTAGTTGTCAAGTAAAAACATAAGTTACGTAAGAACATACAAATTGAATCTCTTGCTCAAAAAAAAAATACAAATTGAATCTAGTGTGCCATACACTGAGTCCACAACTTTATAAACCTTAAAACTACATATTTTTAGTACATAATCCAAATAAGATAGTTTTTTATTCTAATGGATCAGTTTGTCAGATTAGGTCAATTGGGTAAAAACTAACCTAATCAATCTAATATCAATGTATATTAACTTATAAACAAACATATTGGGCTGCAACTTTTTAAACTAATGTGATCAACATGAGTTCTCCAAATGCAATCTGTGTTTTGCCAAGAGTATTCGATTAGTTTAGACATGTCCCAAATACCGTCGCCAAATGACTTAAAAAAAGACTTGCATTCAATCTTTTATTGATAAGAAATTATGAAAACATAAACGAACACTCCTATATCTTTATTTTTCACATAATTCAACAAATTCCTACGAGATTGTAAGTAAATGACTATATTTTCACAATGAAGTAGCATTCTTTAAACTGAGATGCGCATAAGTCCACGAATCTGGCTTTGCCACCGGTTTTCTTCTCGTCGCTAGTTTTTATCAAAGATGACAGTAGAATCTTCATGGAACTTGTCATTCACATCCAAATCCCGAAACTTGGACATTGACGCGCCATTATTCTTCTTGACATTCTGCCTGATCACAAACAGAACTTACAGTCAATTTGTGATACAGTATATCGCAATGTACTAATAACTGAAAATATATCACGTATGGTTAATACTGTTATATTACTTTGTTGCTATATGTATAAAGTTTACAACACCAAATAGTGAGTATTCAAACTACTTTAAATCTAGAAGTGGACCATCTATAGCGATTGTTCAAGACTGTATGTGTCTACATATTATGCTCCCTTTAAATGGATTTATACTTAACTCCGAACCACGTACTACATAAAAAACATAATACCCAACACACATAATACAAACTCACAACTCAGTACAATAAGAAGCTCTCACATATCCAAAACCCCATCCTTTGTTTAGATTACGACTCAAGCTTCGCTATAATCTCATATAGTTCGGGCGCCAAAACATGGTTAACTAAATAAGTCTTGGTTGTCGTAACATATCTTGAAAAACAAAATATCTTTTTGAGAAGAAACTAAACTTTTGATAATAACAATGCAACACCAAAAAAAAAAAAAGAAGAAAAAAAAAAAAAAAGAAAAAAAAAAGATAACCTACTGCAATGAGAGAGAGAGGATATTAGAGCTAGAAGAAGCAAGTAAACCTGAAGTGTAAATTAACCACATTACATAAGTAAACCTGAAGTTGAATGGGCATATGTTTGTCCACCTGCAATTAAACCATCATTATCAACTCAACCTTAACATGTCGCTGACCCTCCTGGTCTGTATTCAAATCGGCGTATTTAGTTTAAATCAGATGATAGTATAGATATGAACATGAAGATCGCCATTTACGTCTCGACATGCTGATCAACAAAAGAAAAAAATGGCACATATATATTAATAGAAAAAACAAACTTCACCATGATTTCTTCATTGATATTCACTTTAGAAATGCCGAATCTGTGTTATGTAAGTATCAAAGACATTGTTTGATTTGTTAATCTTGTTTGTTGTTTATAATATGAGCTGACGAACTATGACAATGAAATTAATATATATATATATATATATATATATATATATATATATATATATATATATATATATATATATATATATATATATATATATATATATATATATATATATATATATATATATATATATATATATATATATAGAGGAAGGTTAACGTGAGAGATTTTTTAAAGTTAATAAAATAAGAACTAATCTACACCGTTGGATCTTTTGATTTGTGTTAGATTAGATAGACATTAAATGAATGACATTATTATCATTAAATAAAGTTTTAAGGGTATTTTAGTACATTTTTTTGTCATGTCATTTATTATTATTTAGTTTTAATTTGGTGTAAACGTTTTTTTAGTAGATTGTTTGATACATTGTTACAATTAACAACTAGAGTACTAGATTATGATACATCGATACATCTACCAATAAAAATAGCTAGAACATTAATGGTACAACTGATAAAAGTGGTAAAAAATAAAAAAGAAACCGATAAAAACTAGAAAGTAGAACAAAACTAGCGATACAACTAATACAATGGTACAAAATAAAACTGGTACAATTGATACACTGGTACAAAATAAATTGATAAAAATGATATGGTGGTACACTGGTACAAAATAAAGTGATACCAATGATGCACTAAAATAAAATTTTATACAAATGGTACTATAAAACGCAACTGGTATAGCAAAATATAGTTGATACAAAATAAAGTGATACCGTGGTTTTATGCAGTACATAGCACGATTTATCCGATGTATCAAAGACAAAAACGACACAAAAACAGCGTGAAAAACTCCAGCAACAAATGGCTAAATACGGTTTTGCGAAGGCCAGATCTGACGATGGTACATCAATGCACCAGCCAGCACCATCAGAATCACACTCCGATACACCGATACATCAACGCATCAGCCCACCACCATCGCATCTGGTAAACTGGCACATCAACGACACCAACCCACCACCATCACCAACCTGTTACCTGGTACATGGTGGTTGTGTGTATCGCATCTATGTACCCGGTGTACCGACGATTTTAGGGCGAAGCAGAGGCAACATAGCGGCGGCAATAGCGCCAACAAAGAGAACAAAACTACTAACAACTGGTTGAGATAAAAAAAGATCTGATCATTTAAAACCAATCGAACGATAGATTCCCATGTTCTCTTATTACGTATAAAAAATTATAATAGAAATAAAGCGCCCATAATATGAATAAAAAATTCCTACTTGTTGAAAGTGAATTTTCTTTTAAAGTGGTAAGATCTGTGTTTTTATTAGGAGGATGAGAGAGACTGTTTTTGTTTTTGGTTTGTGTATGACAATGATATACGGAGTAGCTAGTACGTAACAATTTAAATGTCAATAATACCCTCTTGTATTTATTAGAGGTATTAATTTTACTTAAGTAATAACTTGCCACATGTCATACTTTTATTGGCTAGTAAAAGTTCTTATTTTTTCAATTATAAAAAGTTCTCATTTGATTCAAATTCTATATATATATATATATATATATATATATATATATATATATATATATATATATATATATATATATATATATATATATATATATATATATATATATATATATATATATATATATATATATATATATATATATATATATATATATATATATATATATATATATATATATATATATATATATATATATGTATATATATATATATATAAATTATAAAAACGCATGATTTATAAAATATATCACCTCGTTATCTTCCAACATTGGCTGAATATTTTCAGCAAGTTCCTGGTTAAGAGCAAAATATTAGAATGCATGATTAAAAGATTCATACTTAACCATGGTTTAACATGAATGTTTCCAATGTTTGCCATTGATATAAACTACAATTCTATTTTATTTGTGTTGTGCATGTTATGGTTGAAGGTGAGGCAACTCATGTGTTTATATAGCGTATTGAATTTGGCTCAAGTAGATTATTTGAAATTTAAAATTAGTATGTCACCATCTTATCTATTTGAGTTAGCAGGCAAATGAATGTGGGAGGGAAAGTGTGTCATAGACATTCCTTAAATGTAGAGCTTTTTTGTTTCTTTATGAGTTATCACAATTCACAACTAAAGTATTGACCGAATTTGCCTCAAGTTTGCTAAATATGGATAATCTTCGAATTTAAGCTGGTCTAGTTAGATGGCTAATATACATTTTTTTCTCAGGTTAGTTAGTAAAGATAAATGCTTAATTTGAATGGTTCAGATTAAATCTTTCATTATTTAAACGGCTACAAATAAATCTAGGATATGAAAGACCGGCGGTAATATATAGATAATCTAAAAATTGTAAAATTCCTGACTTAATGTATTTGAACTAAGAAAAATGAAAAACTTATAAAAATCTAAATTTTAATTTTTAATAATTAAATATTAATAAAAATCCAAAATTTATAAAAAATTCTAAAAAGTTGCAAACTAGTCTATTTTAACTTAATTAAAACAGAAATAGACTTGAAATTACAAAAATACCCCTATTGGGCCTTGAAATGGGCCTAAAGTCTAAACAGACCCCTTAATGGGCTTTTTATGGCCCAATAAAAAAAATGTTGTCCAAATAAGCCCAAAACTTCCAGTCTGACTTATTATTTGATTTTGAGAACAAAACTATAAAGGCCCAAAAGCTGAAAATGTGTTTAAGCTAGATTATTTCAAAACAGCTTATTCGTAATGGGCTTTTTGGCCCATTAAGCTATAAGCTGATGCCATAAGCTAAAAATTGACACACAAGCTTCTTTTGAGTTACCAAAGAGATATGTAAAAAGAAAATTTGAAAAAGCACAAGAAATAAGCCTGAAATAAGCCAAGACTCTCTTCACAAAACGTCAAAATAGTCATTTTTGAGTTCTAGACCACCTCAAGTGCTGATTCAAGTTTCAAAAGGTTTTAAATGACTTAATTAAGCAAAATAACCAAAACGTTTTCCAATAAGCACAAGCAATAAGCCAGAATAAGCAATTAAGCCCTTTTGTAAAAGTCAACTTGATGAGGTTTTAGTCAAACTTAAAAGTGAACCCCTAATAAGCTCCAGATCAAACCAATGGGTCAAATAAGGAAGATCTATCACAAAAAATAAGTTGTTGCAAGTCTGGATAAGCCAAAATGGCTTATGAATAAGCTGTTTGATAAATTTCACTAGTAGGGGCTAGGTTTGGAGGTTCAGCAGTGAGAAAAGTTTCCACTGCTTGACCTTTTTGACTTTTTGTCTTTTGTTACTTTTTTGTGGATTCAGGTTAAGCAAAGGCACCCAAGTTATTAGTTAATCTTAAGGAGTCAATAACAACAAGAAAAACACAAATTCAATCAGCCAATCAGTGCAGTTAATTCAAAACATCACCAGACATGCACCAGATATGCACAATAAGCAGTTATACTTCAAAAGCTGTTTTAGCAAGATTCAGCCAACCAAATTGCACCAAAAGCACACACAAGCTATATTAAACTTAAATAAGCACAACTTAACTTGTTTTATACACTGATTCAAAGAATTAAGCTAGTTTCATGCATAAACAGGTTTTTGATATAAGCAGGCAAACACAAGAACTTTTTGCTTATATACTTTACCACAAATCAAAATTCCAAGCTTCAAATCTTACTAACAGGTCATAATTGTTATGATTTAGCACTTGTTACCCTAATTCTAGGCCTAGAACAAGGTGTCCCCAAAATCACTACTCAAAACAACAAGAAATCAAGATTTTTTACCCCTTTGTTTGATTTTAGTGTTCAAGAACTCAAACCATGCAATTTATCACTCAACTTTATCACTTATATAAGAACAAGAACAACACACCAGCATACACTTACCCAATTACACAAAAACCTCAAACAAGCAGTAGACCCAAACACCCTTTTAACTTTTTCAAATCAAGATTTACCAAAGCAAAAACGTTTTCAAGTTGGCACATGCATACATAAGCATCAAATCAACTACCTTAAGCCTAAAAAACAAGATTTGGAGCACAAGAACAACACATACATAAGCAGAACTAAATATCTCACAAAATCTTCTTTTTTTGACAGATTTTTAGGATTAGAGTTCAAACCTCATGGATGTACATCCACACCCACGTATGTTTGAGCTGATGTGCCTAGCAAAACAAGGAACAAGCTTCTAATATCAGGTTGCAAAGAATCAACAAGTTAGCACAATTATAAAAACAGAAAAATGAAAAATGAAAAGTCTGATTAATGCAAACTTGTGCCCACACCTTGAATATCCCCAAACTATAAGCTCACAACACCTTGATAAGCTCCTTATCAGTGTGTATAGACCACTTATAATCCAAAGATATCTAGGGTTTGAATAAATGATTTAGCAAAATATCAGATTTTGAACTTTGAGCAATTTCTTGCACAAAGTTTGAAAACATGTTTTAGGATTCAAGAAAAACAAACATATAACAATAATCAGCAAATAATAAGATTGGAACTTGTATTTTCTTCAAACATTCAAACACTTTTCATTCAACATGAACAAGGCTTTACAGAATTTTGAACAAAGGAAAAACCAAGAGCAAGCCTCAATGTACGAGGTCCTATGCCTTTTATAGGCTACAATGACTATCTAGAAAACCTAAAAACGTAAATCCTAATGCTGTAGAAGTCCTTATTTGCCCTTGAGGATTTTTAATTTTTGCTAGAACATGTGAAATTCTTGGCTGTTTGTGACTCTGTAAAGTGTGAAGGAATTTGATCAATGGCTAAAAATAAGCTTAAGTTTCAAGCAAGGATCTTGGACGTTGGATGGCTAGCGGTTTTGGCATTTTCTCTCAAAACCGTGTACAAGGGTTTAACATGTGACCATGGTGATGATGTGGCATGGGTTTTGGGAGTTGGTTTATGTTTATGATTAGCTTAATCATAAATCTGGACACTTTGATGGCTTAATTTCAAGCAGTTTGGAAAAACCCAATATATAGTATGAATGTCAAGAACATGGGTTTGATCTGTTTTTGTTTTTAAACTAAGTGTTAGGCGCCTAAAAATTAACTAATCAGAGATTAGTTAATTTAGTTGTGAGTGGATGGTTGAGGTGGAGGAAGGGTGGGTTTTGATTGGTTGTGGGAGGTGAGTGGGGCACGTGGCAAGCTACCACTGGTTAAGGTATCTTTTGTGTCGTCCATATTTAGCCCCTCTTTTCTTCTTTCTTTTTCATTTGAAGTTTAAACAAGCCAAAACCGGATTCCCTTTTATAACAAAGTTTTACTTTTCACACTTTTGCCCCAAATACTTTTCCAAAGTATTTTCAGGGGTATTTCTTGCTATTTCATGATTCTTGAAGGGATGTTTTTGTATTTTCTTCAAAGATTATGGTCTTTACTTGTATGATTGACTTTTTGGAGGACTAATAATGAGAAGTCTTCATTTTTGAGGGACCATTCTTGCCAATTCTTCAAAGTGGAGGGCCCTTTTTGTAAATTTGACAAACTTTAAGGACCAATCTTGTAGTTATGAATAAAGAAGGGTTTAAAGTGTCAATTCTTCAATATTGGAGGACCCTTCTTGTACAATCTTCAAATCTTCAAAGGTTATTCTTGGAAAATCAACAGTAGGGCTTGGTTCATTGTGCGGCTTCGTTTCCCGTGTTCGTTTTTGCTTGTTTCTTGTGATCTTTTGTAATTTTCTCAATATCCGTACCTAAAATACACAAGTAACAAACACAAGCATATATTTGGCATTTTTGATGATATTTATTGCATTTAGAGCCCGCTTTGGACGATGAGACTATGTATAAATGCAGTCTCATCACATTTTGTTGCTCTATTAACGTTTCAAATTCTAAAGCATGTTTCTTTGTTCTTTCCGCAAGAGGAATCAAAATAGTTTTCACAAGAACAGTTATATCGTGAGTAATTTCTTTATCGCCTTTCAAAGATTCACGTTTTTTCCAGTCATCATCAACAAGCTTTTTGAAATTTTCGATGTTACTCTTAAGAATACTAAGTGCTTGCTTACTCTTGCTTATAGAAGCTTGATGCGGCAAGTACCCGATATATTTTGAAACATTAGTTTTCTTAGTGGAAAAAATGTGTCTCCATTTAATTCTTATTTGTGCACATTCGTAAAATATTTGCTCACGAGAGTTCTGTTTTTGTGGTTTGAAAATTTCATAAAGACTATCTTCATAAGCATAATAATATGGTTTCATAAAGTCTTTATTCACTGGTGATCTACTCTCCTCTTTAAAACTTAGTGACTCATCACTATCGGGCCTAACAAGAAGACAATCAAGATCGGTCCGTTGGGACTCCTCAAGGTATAGGCGCGGGTTCTCAGATTGAGCTTGCTCGAGGTACTTAGGACTATCAAAACTAGCTTTACCCTTGAAAAACGAACGGGGTACCAACATTCTCATTGTTTGAATGGATTGATTTGTTTTATAAAAAAATTACTTAAAAAATCAATTTCAACTTCAAGTTCTACGACTTTGTCAATGTCTTTAGCTTGTTTAATTTTGAAATATTTTTGCAAGTTTGCAACCTCTTCCGTCTTCGCATTGACTAGTTTAGTTTTATCTTCTTGAAGAAAATCAATCTTTTGAGTTAACTCATTCACTTTGGTGGTAGCAAGATACGTTTTGTGTCGTTCCGTACTTAAAGAGGTGTTATAATTATGTTTCTCTTCTTCTAAAAGCTTAAGAGTTTCGTTGTATTTTGTTTCAAAAACATCCTTGACAGTAGTAATGACACCCCCTTTGTACCTTGCAAGCTCTTTGTCTTTTTGAAGAAGCTCAGCTCTACAGCTTGCAAGAAGCTCACTAGATTTTATAACTGCAACTTTGCTTTCTTCAAAATTTTGATGGAGCGTAGCGTTTGCGTTCTTCAATTGCTTTTGACTCTTTCTAGTTTCTTTGACATCTTTTTCTAAAGTAGCAATTAAATTAGCAAGCGCAATACGCTCCTCATCATCATCATATGCATTTGCATGTTGATCATCGTTAGACTCATTATTGCACATGTCTGATGAATTGGGTGTTGTATTGCTATCAACCGTTTCCATTATACATGTGTCAGTAATGGTTGTTGGAAGTTCACTATGCTCATGAGTATCACCAAACACATTATTAATACAAGGTTTTTACCTAGTATAAAATTTTATCGTCCGATCTCTTCGAATTGAAAAAGGGATTAACGTGCGACTCAGCTGTCTTTTTTGTGGAAACAATAGATTGGTCGTTGTAGTATAATTAAATTGCAAGACGTTAAAGTAAATGACGGGTAATTAAAACTAAAACTAATTAAAACGTAAATGGTGCAATATTAAAACTTTAAAATGTAAATTAATTAAATGACTTAAAATTAAAGCTTGACGAAAAGTAAAATTGACAAGTAATAAGAATGAAAATTTGAAAACTTAAAAAAATGCAAACTTAAAAATAAAACTAAGACAAGAAATTAAAACAAAACCAACTCTATCAGAATCCTCCGATCGGAATAAAGATCGGAATGTTGCTTACCATCGGAATGTTGTCACGACAAAGCCGTCGGAATAACAACTCACCTATCGGAATGTTCTCGGAATCTCCTGTCGGAATGAGCTTATCGGAATACAAGAAAAAGACAACTATCGGAATACTTGAAATCTAAATCTATCGGAATGAATAAAGACGAATCTATCCGAATATAGTAAAAACACTTCTATCGGAATGTAATAAAAACTAAAGAATCGGAATATCTACAAACAATTCCATCGGAATAATGCATCGGAATATGGCTACCAAAAATTTGGCAGCATTCCGTCGCAATATAGCCTTAAGCCCCGTCGCAATCCACGATCGCAATCTTGATCGGAATAAGGGGGAGTATCACAATATTGATCGCAATGTAGAAACCCTTGTGGTTTTTGCGATCGTAACAAGCTGTCGGAATCCAAACCCCCTTTCTGATGGAATGAAATTCGCAATAAGCAAACCAAATAAGCTAAGACTAAAAAGCAAATACCAAAAAAATTATAAAACAAGAATAAGACAAATGAAATAAGAACAAATTTAAAGACTTTCAAGACACAAAATAAGCAACTTTTTAAGCAAACTTTAAAAAGATAAAACTTTAAAGAAAACTTTAAAACAAATAAGCTAAATACAAAATAAGCCAATAAGATTGTCAAGCTTATAGCTTAATTCGTATAAAATCCTAGATAGAAATAAAAAGATAAAATTTTTACTCAAATAAGAAATAAGATCAAGCAAATGAATGCTTAATCCGAATTAATAATCAAAATCAAAAGCAAGAAAAGTAGAATAAGATGGACAATAAAAAGCTTGATTAAAGGAAAACAAAGATTCAACAACAAAATTAAAAGACTTACTTGAATTAAAGGAAAGAAATTTAAGGTGCAAAACAAGGTAATTAAATTGACAATTAAGTAAATGACATGAAAATAAATGTGCAAGTAATGAAAATGGTAGAAGACTAGTTTGTCAAATTAGCCAACACCTCCTAATGTGAGATTAGGAGGGTATTTATAGGTTATTAGGGAAGGTTAGCATGTGTTGCTTCTTTCTTTCTTTTCTCGTCTTTTCGTCTTCTAAATTCTTCGACTTTTTTCGACTTTGTCTCGGTATTATTTGAACTCGTCTTGTAATTTCTTCATTAATTAGACTTGAGTTCTTCGGCTTTATTAAACTTCCGTCTTTAGACTTTTTCTTCGATAAATCTTCAGATTAGGCCTTGGACTTCCGTTCTTTTTGCACTCTTGATCTTTTGACTTCGTCTTTTGTCTTTTTCTTTGATAAAAGCCCGTGAAAGCCCGTCTTTTCTTCCCTTTTCACATTTTGATCCTAAATCACAACAAAAACACAAACCACGCATAATTCCGACATTTATGAAATAAAATACACGTTTTGGCTTGGTTATTATTATAGTTATGTGGTAAAAGGATAAGTGTTTTCAAACATATTAAATCCCCTACACTTGACCATTGCAATGTCCTCATGCAATGCATTAATTACAAAGCAAGTTTTACATTTTCCATCATAATCAATGCACCTTGGCCTTTATTAAACACAAGACATAATATTTAAAGGAGGAAAACAAGTAAAAAGATCAAAAACTTACCTTGGGATTTTGGAAAGTCATGAATGATTATCATCCTCAAGTTTCACGTTCCCCATACCAAGCTTATAAACGAGATCATTGTTATTATAAGTTAGCAAACTATCACAAACTCATGTGGGCCAATTATTTACTTAGACTCCCTTATTCGTAGGTGTATCTCTTATATTTTATTTTTGTCTTGAATGATAACAAGGATGCATTGTTGACTTATTTCGATAGTTATTTAGGCTGAAAATAAAGTAGGACGATTTAATCAATAGTTACCTAAAGGACAAAATCTTATAAAACTGCTTCTCGGGACCTCATAAAGTTCATATTATGGCATAACTCGCTTCATAATTTGAGACCTTTCTCGGATCGATATTTGGCAGTGACTTCATACTTCAAATCTTGAGAGACGTTCATGAAATAATGGTCTTCTCTTCATAATAGGAATTTCTTCACTTGAAGTTTTGAGAGATTCTTCATATTTTGGACCATGACTTCTTCATTTTTCTCCAATCTTTATTTGGGATTTTGATATACAACGATCCGCCTCCGTTTAGGACATGGATCTATTTATCCTCATACCTTGTTAGGGCCTTTTTGGATAGACTTCTCCATGATCTTTACGGGAGTATTTGCTTTTCGTCGTGTGTCTCGATCCTTCATATTGATTTTTGATAAATTATTCTTCTAATCACTTGGGATCTTTAGCAACAAAATGTAGCCCTCATGCCTTGTTAGGGCCTTTTCGGACTCGCCAATCTTCACATCCCGCTTCAATAAGTTATGCCTTGGCTATGAACTCTAATTAATACTGAGCAACTTTTAAACGGTCTTGTGCTAGAAGCTATGTAACTTTTCAAATCGTACAACCTTATTTATTGCAAATATATTTATTAACAAGCGATGGGAGAAAATGCTTATAATCAACTCACATAAATTCATGAAATAATACCAAACTTATAATTGACTATATCATCTCTCGTTCTCCACAATTTAAAATCTCAAGGAATGAGACTCGTGGATGCTTAGCCTATTAAATCAAAGTTTTGGGTTTTCAAGTCATCTATAAGATCCTGCAACTTCTTAGACTTTTTCAAGTTTAGAATTCGCATATTAAAGTTCCCTTGATAAACGACTCTCTAGGATCAATTATAGGAACTTGTGAAAAGTTCTTGTTCTTAACCCGTAAGAGTTAAGAGTTTCGTGTTTTAAAGTTCCCTATATAAAAGCCTAGCAAAACTTGACATAAACACGTTAAGGATACTAGCTAGAGTAAACTTCGATAAGTAAACTCGGGTTGAGTCAAAAGATTCACAATGTTTAAAAATTAAAACCACTTTATTAAAAATTTATTCTAGCAAAGAAAGTAAATAACGATAATAAAGGAAAATACTACTAGGCCAAAATAGATCAAAAATTTTGAAAAATGTCGAAAAATCATATTTTCCGGTTAAAATGAGGACAAATACAAGAAAAAGCTCACTTAACTTCGATAGAAGTCCCCCTACACTTAACATAAACATTGTCCTCAATGTTTAAGCATGTGGGAGTAAACTCCCCTACACTTAGGACATTGTGCACTTTGTTTAAATCTTGCTAAGGAAGAGACAACTAAAGTGATTCCTATTTCAATCATAAATGATAAAATAATGAATCAAAAGAGTTTAGGATAGAACCGGGAAGACGGGAACACTGAATCACGGGTCGTCAAAAGTCATCAAGAATGGATCTTTGAAAGCTCGAATCCCTGCACATGATAAGAAAGAAAAAACAAACACATACTAGGGTCTCCCCCTACACTTATTATAAAAACAAAAGAAAAAGGATAGATACTGCAGGTTGCCTACCGAGAAGCACTTGTTTTTGTTCACCGAGTCGTGAGCCTGACTCGACCTTGATTAGCATGGGAAGAAGCTTGAAACACATCCACCGGGATCAAATACATGGTTTTCATTCATCAAGTAGCATAAGCTTAAGGCGAACAAGGCAAGCCAAAGAAGAGTAGGCAAGGTTCCCTTAAGCAAAGATGGAACACGGTGGTAGCAAGGGTGATAAGGTGCAAGCATATCTCCAAAAGTTCCAAAATCTTTCCTTTTATTTCATCGATGGATACTGAGACGGCTTAAAAACTGCAATACCGGGATCGAACACCGTTTCTTTTAGGGGAAAATAACACTCAGGCTCAGTTGACCTTGAAGAAGATCCGCTCATAAATCTCACAATCTCATCCTCAGAAGGGGGATAGAGAGGTGTCAAGACATAAGTACTACGGATATCGGTGTCTTCCGACTTCTTCTCCTTTGAAACGGGTTTCTTCATATCCAAAGGAGGATAAAGACCATAATCATCAAAGTCCCAAGGAGGAGAATCACTCTCATTTGGGAAGTAAGTGTTGAGAAAAGTAGCAAAATCTTCCTCAAATGAGTAGTCATCCAAAGTAGGATCAAGTGTTGTTGGTGGAGGATCTTCATCAAAAGTAGATGCAAGGTCATCATGTGAAGAATCACTCGAAAGAGTATCGACATCATCAAAGTTATCATAAGTTGGCATGTCTGGATACTCTGAAACAAAAATTTCATAATCAACCCAATCGGAACTAGAATCATCATCATAATCATCATAGATCGGTGGAGAATCATAAATTAGTGGAGGATCCAAAGTGGAGAGAGAATCATCCACATCATCTTGGAAAAGTGGATTGTCATAGTAAGTATCGAAAAGAGGATTGTTGTAGACGACAAAATCATCAAACACATTAATCATATTCACTGATTCACTGATTCTCTTCCATTGGATTTGGTTATGATCTTCCCCATTTTAAAAACTTGTGCATCATTCCCGACTCTTAAGATTAACTCTCCTTCGGCAACATCGACTAACGCTTTTCTGATTCTCAAGAATGGCCGACCAAGTATTAACGGAATAGTGGGTCCATTTCATAATCAACAACAACAAAGTTGACCGGAAAAGTGAAGGTCCCAACTTTAATGAACACATCTTTGGAAATACCAACGGGGTAAGCGAGAGTGCAATTTGCAAGCTCAAGAGTCATCTTTGTTGGTGTAAGATCGGGTAATGGTAGTGTTTTCCAAACACTTAAAGGCATCAGATTATTACTTGCCCCGAGATCAGCTAAGGCAGTAAATTCTTCGGTTTTGTTGAAAATGCAAGGCAACACAAAACGACCGGGATCTCCAAGTTTTTCGGATGTTCTTTAAGAATATCTGCAGAACAGTTTTCATTTAGGCGTGTGTTGACAAACTCAGCCATCTTTTCCTTTTTATTATGAAAGTCCTCGAATGCTTTCACAAATTTCGGCATTTGGATAAGTGCTTCAACGAGGCTAATGTTGAAATTCATTTGAGAGATCATCTTCATAAAAGAAGTGATTTGAGCATCCTCTTTAGTAAGCAATTTGCTATTGTCTAACCGAGAAGGATATGGGATGTTGGGTTTATAGGTGGAAGTCGGGGTGGGTGAAGGGTTCTTCTTGGGAACTTCTGCTGGTAGAGGTGGAGACGGTAATGGAGAACTCGTACTAGGCGTGGTAGTAGGCGGGATAAATGGTGGTAGAGGAGGTGTAGATGGAGTAACTGGGGGAGGGGTAGATGGTCCTACTAAGGTAGCTCCACTGCGTGTAGCAATAGCACTCACATTCTCTCTTGGGTTAGTGACAGTATTCGAAGGAAGAGAGCCCATAGTAGAGGGTTGTGTAGTTGGTAAGAAACTAGCCAGCATATTCTTCAAATCATTTGTTTGAGTGCTAAAAGATGTTTGTATATCATGTCGAGCTCGGATCTAATATCATTACCTTGCTTAGTGATATCTCCTTTCAAATTGATGATTTGGCTTTGTAGATTCTTGATTTGCTCTCCTCGGGTATTCATGAAAGCTTCAACATCATAATTAATGGGTGGGGCTTGTTGAGCGGGTGGGTGATAAGGATTGGAAGCTCGAGGTGGGTTTGGATTGCTTCTATTGTAGTTGTTGGGGTTGTGGTTTTGAGGAGAAAAACCGGGTGAAAGAAAGTTGTTAGAACGGTAACTTAGCAAGTTATGATCACCTTGAGGTCGGGCTTGATAGCTTTCTGTTGAATAGTTACCATAAGCCGCATACACGTTTTCCGGATTGTCATGAGTAGAAGGACAATCAGTGTATGAATGAGGACCGCCGCAGATCTCACAAGAAAGTGCTACAGGTTTAACTTGTTGTTGTTGATTTGTAGCCAAGAGTTGAATATTCTTGCTCATTTCAACCATTGCGCGGGTCAATTCGGTGATATCAGGGTTTGAAGAAGTAGAAGAAACATTGACTCTCGGATTATTCCTTGAATATGTGTAAGAATCCCAATTTTTGTGATGAGTAGTCATGTTCTCTATGAGCTCTCTACACTCCTCAGGTCTTCTTTTCATAAATGTGCCACCGGCGGCTGCATGAATCGTATCACGATCACAAAAAGTTAAACCATTGTAGAAAGTATCAATTTAGGTGACGGGGAGCATTTTGTGGTTTGGACATAGATCGATCAAAACATTATATCGATTCCAAGCATCAAAAAGTGATTCATCAGGTTCTTGGGTAAATCCACTAATTTGATTTCGAAGGCTCGTGACCATGGATGGTGGAAAGTAGCGCGACAAAAAACATGGAGTCATCTCGTCCCAAGTATGAATTGAATTCTTCGGAAGTCGATCAAACCATTTTTCGGCATGGTGGGATAAGGTGTGTGGAAATAGGTGAAGGCGAAGAAAATCCATAGTAACCCCGGGCAACTTTATGCTTTGAGTACCGCTAATGAACTTGTCGAGTTTTTGTTGGCATCATCATCCGGTAATCCGCAAAATGGACAAGTGTTCTGCACTTGTTGGATCATGTGATGCTTCAACGAAAACTCTGGAGCCGTGATTTGCATCGGCGCAATCGGTTCTCCTCGTCCATTCATTGTAGGTTGACACAGATCCTTCATCGTTCTAAGATCGGGTGGGGGAACATTGTTGTTATTATTATTGTTGAGGTGTAGTGGGTTATTATTGTTGTTTACACCTGCCATATCTAAATCTTACGAGTCTCGGGCTCAGAATAAGTTGAAGATCTAGTACGCATACACCTGCAAAAGCAAAAGAAAAAGATACCAAAGAAATAAAGAATTTATATGTACGTGTAAAAATAAAAATCAAAATCTTTTGGGATTTTTTAATTTTTTTAATTTTTTCTTATGGATTTTTAACAATTTTTAGAATTTTATGGATTTTTGAAAATTTTTTAGCAAGAAAAATAACGTTCACGAGTGAACGGATCCCAAATTTCAGCGCGTCTCTCACAGAAAACCGTTAATCTTTACGAAAAGAGCCGGCAGCGGCGCCATCTAATACAAGGTTTTTACCTAGTATAAATTTTATCGTCCGATCTCTTCGAATTGAAAAAGGGATTAACGTGCGACTCAGCTGTCTTTTGGTGAAAACAATAGATTGGTCGTTGTAGTATAATTAAATTGCAAGACGTTAAAGTAAATGACGGGTAATTAAAACTAAAACTAATTAAAACGTAAATGGTGCAATATTAAAACTTTTAAAAGTAAATTAATTAAATGACTTAAAATTAAAGCTTGACGAAAAACTCACCTATCGGAATGTGATCGGAATCTCCTGTCGGAATGAGCCTATCCGAATACAAGAAAAAGACAACTATCGGAATACTTGAAATCTAAATCTATCGGAATGAATAAAGACGAATCTATCGGAATATAGTAAAAACACTTCTATCGGAATGTAATAAAAACTAAAGCATCAGAATATCTACAAACAATTCCATCGGAATAATGCATCGGAATATGGCTACCAAATATTTGGCAGCATTCCGTCGCAATATAGCCTTAAGCCCCGTCGCAATCAACGATCGCAATGAGCGATCGGAATCTTGATCGAAATAAGGTGGAGTATCACAATACTGATCGCAATGTATAAACCCTTGTGGTTTTTGCGATCGTAACAAGCTGTTGGAATCCAAACCCCCTTTTAGATGGAATGAAATTCGCAATAAGCAAACCAAATAAGCTAAGACTAAAAAGCAAATACCAAAAACTTGATCAAAGAAGAATAAGACGAATGAAATAAGCAAAAATTTAAAGACTTTCAAGACACAAAATAAGCAACTTTTTAAGCAAACTTTAAAAAGATAAAACTTTAAAGAAAACTTTAAAACAAATAAACTAAATATAAAATAAACCAATAAGATTGTCAAGCTTATAGCTTAATTCGTATAAAAGCTTAGCTAGAAATTAAAAGATAAACTTTTTACTCAAATAAGCAATAAGATCAAGCAAATGAATGCTTAATCCGAATTAGTAATCAAAATCAAAAGCAAGAAAAGTAGAATAAGATCGATAATAAAAAGCTTGATTAAAGGAAAACAAAGATCCAACAACAAAATTAAAAGACTTACTTGAATTAAAGGCAAGAAATTTAAGGTGCAAAACAAGGTAATTAAATTGACAATTAAGTAAATGACATGAAAATAAATGTGCAAGTAATGAAAATGATGGAAGACTAGTTTGTCAAATTAGCCAACACCTCGTAGTGTGAGATTAGGAGGGTATTTATAGGTGATTAGGGAAGGTTAGCATGTGTTGCTTCTTTCTTTCTTTTCTCGTCTTTTCGTCTTCTAAATTCTTCGACTTTTTTCGACTTTGTCTCGGGATTATTTGAACTCGTCTTGTAGTTTCTTTATTAATTAGACTTGAGTTCTTCGGCTTTATTAAACTTCCGTCTTTAGACTTTTTCTTTGATAAATCTTTAGAATATGCCTTGGACTTCTGTTCTTTTTGCACTCTTGATCTTTTGACTTCTTCTTTTGTCTTTTTCTTCGATAAAAGCCCGTGAAAGCCCGTGTTTTCTTCCTTTTTCACATTTTGATCCTAAATCACAACCAAAACACAAACCACGCATAATTCCGACATTTATGACATAAAGTACACGTTTTGGCTTGGTTATTATTATAATTAAGTGGTAAAAGGATAAGTGTTTTCACACTTATTAATTATATTCTTTGTTAGTTTGTACCTTATCCATGTACGAGTAAGGTGCTTGACTCATCTCAACCGTAGGATCAAATAGAAGAAAGAGAAAGATGGATTGGATGGCTAGGATGCGCGTTTCTTCTTCAACAAACTCCACAACAGGCCTTGGGTTTGCCTATAAAAACCCACAAAATTCTGTAATCATTTATCCCATTTTTAGCTTAGAATTATAATGTTAAAATAGTGATAGGATTTATTTTTCTTTTAATGTTTTGTAATGCATTTCAGTTTGAATTAATAAAATTAATTTTAGTTTTGCAAACGATCTTTTATGTGTTCTTATTATTCTCGCATTGAATTTACAGTATAATACTATTCCACTGATTTTATTTATTATAATATAAGATTGAACTTATAAGCTTTTTAATAGCTTATTAGTTTAATTTGAGTTAAATTTGGGAATGATTTATACCCACTGGATAAATTAAAGGTACTGTTCTTGATTCGTAAATGTTTGATGATGTTTGATTGATGGTAAATGGTGGTTCGTATGGTGGTTCGTTTAGGTTTTAAGTAGGCTTAGCGCCTCACTTCGTCTCAAAGGAATACTACAAAAGGTTTTAATTCCTATTTATTTTATGTTTATTTAGATTTTACTGTTCTTTAAGTTTATGTGATTTAATTGAAGTTTGTTTTGACATGTTTTAGGGTAATAAATCTGCCTGTTATCTTGTCTATTGTTTAAATGACGTTGTAGTATATTTGCATTCTATGTTCATGATTTGGATCTGTTTCTCTGTTTTATTTACTGATAAACTGATATCATTATAATAGTTTGTGGAATGACTGCTTTTCTTTGGATATTGATCCAACGGATTTACTTTTGTTTGAAAAATCTGCCAAAGTTGTTTAAGGAGTTTAATGTGATTGAATCAGTTACGATAATTATTATCTGAGATTGTTCTACTTAACTGCTTTAAGTGATTTTTCATTTACTACAATGTATTTTAACTTCTAGTTTGGATTGTATTCTGTGATTTTATCTGCTGCGATATTTGGAAATGAGAAGTGATTAGATTCTTTTTATTCACTGTTTGCGGCTTGATATAATATATCAGTTGAATGCCTGTGAGGATTAGCGGTTATGAATCTGCCATAGTGATTTAGATTTGAATTTATGTGTTTTTGTGAGTCTTGTGTTTAGACTGCTGATTTATTTGGTATTTAGTTTGCCTGTAATTTAGAATTGCTGTTGTTGTAATTTGTTGATTACAAGAGTTAACAGACTAATTTGGTCTGTTAATCTGATCTGATTTATCATTCCAAATAGTTGTCATCAAAAGTCACCCCTGTGACTTTATTGAATTTTTTTTACTGTTCCAAAAATAATAGCAAAAATTTGTTATTTGCAAGGCTCGACCTCGAGACCTCTCGGTTGCACAACCAGCGTGATAACCATCTAAGCTAAGAGCTCTTTTGTGTTTAATTTCTGTCAGTTAATTAATATAGTATATTGTATTAGAGCTGTCAGCATTCTTTAAATTGTATTTAACCTAAATTTTAATTTCATTTAGTTTTAAGTAGTTTTATGTTTAAATTACTCTTATCAATTTTCAGTTTTAATAATAATTAAATAAAAAAAAATAAAAAAAGGTTTTTATTAACTTTAAAAGTTTAATTAGTTTTTAAATAATTAGATTTTTATTATTTTATATTTAAATAAAAATAGTTATAAAAATAGATTTTGTTTAATAAAGATGTAAAGTATATTTTAAATAGATTTTAAATAGTGTACAATTATTTTAATTGATTAGATTAAATTGATAATTGATTTTTAAATAGATTGTTTATTTTTATATAGTTTAAAAGTTTTATTAT
This sequence comes from Glebionis coronaria, assembly GCA_025667525.1. Classification (NCBI taxonomy): domain Eukaryota; kingdom Viridiplantae; phylum Streptophyta; class Magnoliopsida; order Asterales; family Asteraceae; genus Glebionis; species Glebionis coronaria. Next base: position 349,820,409 of record CM046881.1, on the reverse strand, counting down.
TTTGTCCATTATAAATAATTTTGGGCTTACGATTCATGCACTTTAGGTTAAAAATTGGTAGATTTAATTTTTAGTTTAAAAACCGAAAACCAATTCGAATCAATTGTCCAAATCGATACAAAACGTCTCAAATTCATAAGATTTTTGTGTACAACGAACTTGGTTCATCCACGTGTTTAATTGAATCCGTCTTTGGTAATTTTAGACTATTACTTTTTCCTAAAGGTAATTTTCTAATTTACCCTATAACGTATCTAATTATCACTATACTATCACGATCACATCAAAAATTAGCACACGGATCGCCAACGTGGCATTCGTGTGTGCTAGTTGTGCTAGTTGTGTGCTGATTTGGCCACAAATGATTGGAGGAATAGGAATAATGTGCTGTCACAGCCAACCATAAGATGCCACGTATGTAGATGCCTTCCATCTTCTCTTCCGATTTCCTTAGGGAATTAATATCAATTCGTGTGAATCACACGTGCAAACCAAAACCCCCAATTTATTGAGTAATTTTTGTGATGTGGTAAAATTAGGGTTTGAGGGATAAATAATATGTTACTGGTTTATTTTGGTTTGGGGAAGAAAGGATATGGTGAACTTTGTTTGTATCGAGAGAAAGTGGGTGACATAAATGTGTGAGTGATTGAGTATATAAAACGTTTATTTATTTTGTAACTCATTTTGACCAAACGAGAAATAATCCAAAAGCCCAAGTTTACTTCATTCGTCACATAAGTTTCACTCTTTTGGGCATTGGCCCATTCAAACTTCATCCGTCTATTACATGTGGGCTTTGACCCAAGTTTTCAAAGCATGGGCTTTTGACAATGTAGTTAATCTTTTAAGAACATCAAATGGGATTATGAGCCCATTTTCCAAAATGTGGGACCCACTTGTCAAACTTGATAAATCCGTGAGTAAAACGACTTGTTATCGGCTTTGTTGATCTTTTTCTTCAAACTCGTGTCGTTTTCGCCGGTTTTCGCGATCTTCGGTACCTACACACATGAAATGACAAACAAACGAATACAAGGCCATATTTAAACACTTATTGCATTTATTCATCGTTATTTGATATAATTGATATGAGTAAAATCACTCATATCAAACTCCCCCTTGCTAAGCAGTTGCCGTGTCCTCAAGCAATGCTAAAATAAAACACTAACTACACTTTTATTCAACTTTTGACAATTAATTTTGCAAAGACATAATGTATTGCTTTCATTATTGAAAAATAACTTTTAGGATCATAAAACTCAAATAGATTCATCGTCCTCGACTTTTCACTTTTCCATGCCAAGTGCAAAAACAAGATCCTTGTCAATCATAAGCCCCAAAATTAAACCAACTCATACAAGTAATATGTGTTAAACTCAATCTCCTATTATTCCTAATTGTATCTCTAGATTTTATTTGTCATTCACCCAAAGGCTCATTTGACTTCTTTTGATATTTATTAATCCAAAAATGAAGGCAAGAACGGTGTAAACTCAACACTCAAAACCTAACCTCGACTTCAAAAACCGTTGTTACTAAAGAAAGCCCACATCAAGGATAACTTAACACAATTTGGGGGATAAATCCCCGGACCCGAAATTTGGCTAATAGGACTACTTAAAAGCAAAAATAAAAACCTCCAAAGTCAATTATGACCTTATAAATGGAGTTAGCAACAATCACATCATAACACCTTTTGGCTCTTTAAGATGCAATTGTTCTCCTTATTTAAAATCCACACCCGAAGGCTCCTTGGACAAAAATAAGGGAATTGACATCACCATCCAACCTTATGGCTCATGATGATGAAGCAATTTTTATTCAACACGTCCCCTTGTCATACACCCTAAGGCTCTAATGACAAGGTTAGTGCTACATGACTCCCACCCGAAGGCTCCTAGAGAACATGTTTTTATTTATTCTTCTTTATTAATATGATATGTATAGTAAGCCAAATTTCCGCAATCCCATGATCAAAAGTCCATGACGCTTACACCCTTAATGTGTTCTCACTTTAATTACAAGGGAAGAAAAAGAAGGAGTTACGAGTTAAGATATCAAGCCTAGACCGCTAAAAACTTCTTTTATTAAGCAATTATTATTCAAGTGTGGAAAATAAATACGAGGAGATTAAATCAAACACAAAAATAATTGCACAAAGAAGAGTTATTTTTAGAAACTTATGATTGAACGCTATCATCTCTTGTTCTCCATATTGAAAAATTTCAAAAATGTTAAATCAATGGATACTTAGCCTATTAAATCAAAGTTTTGGGTTTTCAAGTCATTTATAGGATCTTGCATCTTCTTATACTTTTTCAAGTTTTAGAATTTGCGTTTTAAAGTTCCCTTGATAAACAACTTTCTAGGATCAATTATAGGAACTTGCGAAAAGTTCTTGTTCTTAACCCGTATGAATTAAGACTTTCGCGTTTTAAAGCTCCCTATATAAAAGCCTAGCAAAACTTAATTCAAATACGTTAAGGAAAAGATAAGTTAAAAACAGAGTCGAGTCAAAAACTATTTTTATTTTCACCAACGGAAAGCCTACGTTTGTGTCAAAAACACTTATTTTATTTATTAAAACTTAAAAATAACACTAAAAATTTAATTTTTTTATGAAAAACGAGAAAAACTACGTTTGGACACGACAAAAGCAATAGCAAGTGATTATATCGATTGACTCCCCCATGCTAAAACAAAACATTGTCCTCAATGTTTCTTAGCTCAAGAGTAACACCCCCTTGCTAAAATACGAAGAGTCTAATGCAAAATCCTAACATGGAAAGAGCACGCAAATCTATAAGCCGTTTATTAATTATGCCTCAAAATAAAACGTTAGTCGATAAAAATCAAAGGATAAAGAGTGTGCCCCTTTTTGGCATTCAAAGAATGGAAGATCAAGTGGACCGGCAAAAACCGAACACGAGAGTCTTCAATGATTAGGGTCAAACCTAAGATTCACAACACAACAAAACACGAGCACGATCTTGAAAGATCAAGCCTTATTTGTGTTAGAAAATAGATAGAAGATAGAATGTATGGGATTCCCCCACAAGGCAGCTCGTTTTTGTTAACCGAGTCATGAGCTCGACTCGATCCCCGCATTCATTGGTCCTTAGGGAAAAAGGTGAAAACCGGCATAATGGCATAAAATCCAACATAAAGCACGATGCCGGGGTCAAAGATTACATCCTCGTTGTCGGATGACAAACGAAAGGATAAAACTCCAACACAAATCTCCAAAAAGAGATGGTAGTCACAAATTATGGAATGAATATAGCATGCTCCCCGAGATAAACTCGCACCAACATGATTAAAAAGTCTTTCAACTATTTCATCGGTGAAAGGCCGAGATTTCCCTAAATCAATTATTCCGGGGTCGAATACCTCGTCCTCGGTGGAGAAAGGAATAGACAACACGGTGTCGTCCCCCCATGCTAATCCAAAATCATATGAAGCACATGGTAATGGTGTGGTAAAAGTCTCAACCATAGTGGTTTCAACTTGCATGACTTTGTCGACCTTGTCACTCTTAGGAATGTGAACAAAGGGGTCATGGTACTCAATATGAGTCACATGAAAAACCCGCACATTAAGATCAAAGCGAGTGGGAGGGGGATTGGGAATCAAGAAAATTTCTCCATCCGGGTCGACATATTCATCATCACAAAAGGTGTGAGATGAAGGAGGTATGATGCTCTCAAAATCCTCTTCAAACAATGGATTATTGTTCATTAAAGCTTCAAAGAGAGGATTTGAGTAAGTCACAAAAGTGTCATCAATCTTGTCATCACAAGAAATATCCGACAAAGTATCAAGTGTGTCACACTCGGAGACAAGATCTGATGACGTATAGTCCCCAGCCGGGTCAGGAACCCGGCCCACGGGTACTACCCGTATCCGGCCTATCACAGATGGGTGGGATAATGTCATTCAGGCTTATGGGCTTGGATGAACAGTGTCTGCACACATGTGTGCGGCCCACGGCCCAGTGCGGCCGACATTGGGTTAGACAGAATCATATTCTGTCTAGGAATAGGTTTACCCCAAAAGTGGAGGATATTCACTACCATAATTAGAAGATAACAATCATTCTAATTCTGATAGTTATCCTTTCCTTGGGGCCGAAGTATCAGTGGCAGCCCACTAGGGTTCCACTGCCTATAAAAGGAACCCCCAGGGGTTCCACAAAGGTATGACGTTCTATACTCTCAACTCACATAAAACCCTAACCGATTACTTACTCTCACGCTGGAGTCTAATCGTGGCAAACATTCCCACGGTAAGCCTAACGCGTGTTGTTTAGTGTGCAGGATCCCAACCAAACGATTCACTTGGTGCAGGAGCCGGAGCCCAGCCAACCCGAATTAAGCCTAATTCGGGTCTAGCAAGGATCACCCAACTTTTGCATCAACAAGTTGGCGCCATCCGTGGGACCCATTGCACTAAGATAGAACAAAACATCATTCTGAATTTCCAATGACGAAGGGGCATCCGCAAGCCAACCCCAGGAACACGAATCCTGGAAATCGGAAGTCCCAAGGGGAAGGGATACTCATCCCCAATCAATCTACCTAGCCGCCTTGCAGGCGGACCTGGTAACCGTGGTGGTTTTCAGCCCTTGGGGGTGACGAGCACGATCTCCATAACACCCCCACCTACTTCAACCCTGGACAACCCTGACCCAGGGGGCGCACCCAACCCTCCTAACAAGGAGCCGCGCAGACCGTCAGTGGAGGAGGAAGTAGAAGTCCTACCACTCAGCGAGGAGGATCTCACTCGAGTTCTCACGCAGAACTTTGATAGGATCGTCCCGGGGATCGCATCAAGGTTGAATCTGGGGAGGAACCTCCAATCCAGACTCAACATTGGTGACACCGGACCAATCACCTCTTCCCAAAATCAGAGGAAAAGGAGAGCTCGGCCTCAGGCGCAGAGCATCTCTGAGGAAACCCCTCAACCCAGGAATGTGTTTGAGCGCATAGGAGATCGCCTCATATAGGAACTAATGCAGTCTCGAGAAGGAGGAGATAAGTCTGATGGTTCACCCGAGCGACCAGATCGAGAGCTGGCCAGAACCGCTCGCCGCACGAGCGTGTGGGACAGGATGAACACTGGGAAAAAGGCTCTTGGTTCATCCCAAAAAAGTGGTCCATACCCAAAGGATGGGGCACCACCGCCGTCTCCAGACCCGTCAGGGGAGGACTCAGATGACCATCCGCCTAAGCGTCGCCGACCTAGGCGTACCCCACCACCACCACCAAACAATGATGAGTATTATGGTGGCCCTTATTATCGAGATACAGAAGCGGAGGATCTTTCCCGCCCGTGGTGTGAACCGTGGGATGACCCTAGGCTCACCCGGCCATGGGCGGATCCCAGGGAAGACCCATTCACCCTCCGCATACGGAACTATTCCGAAGACACCAAACGCCGCATGCCGGCGTGTGTCAAAACCTATGATGGAACTGGTGATCCGGATGATCACCTTAAAATATTTGATACGTAGGCTAAAATTGAACGATGGCCCATGCCTATATGGTGCCAAATGTTCAATTAAACTCTGATCGGAAATGCCCGTGACTGGTTTGAGGGACTCCCTCCACGGAGCATTGATAGTTTCACGGAACTACGCACTGCGTTCAAGAACAATTATACTCAGATGAAGAAGTATAATAGGGATCCGGTCTCATTGGCGACTGTCAAACAACGGCCAGGAGAGTCCATAGAAGCCTTCACTGAACGCTTCAATGATAAGTGCACGCGCACAAAAAAAATGCCGGAACTCCTGAAAATCTCTGACTACATGCACGCCATAACAGACAGGGAATTGATCAGGTGCCTCAATGACAAGCGTCCAGAGAGATATGATGACCTCATGGAAAGGGTCAGAAATTTCATAGAAGGAGAAACAGCTGTTTCCGCGGCTTACCCATCCAGAGGAAATGGGTACCGGTCAAACGACCAGTCTCGGAGACAGTCGGGGGGTCAAGGCAACCAGAACAATAGCAAGGGCTCAGACTATAAGAGCCAAAACAAAGGAGGATGGCCGGACGATAAGTTTACCCCCCTAAAGATGTCCTACCGGGAGATCTTGCTGACGGAAGGGGCAAACTTTCCAAGGCCGCCCCCAATGACAACTCCGCCGGAACGTCGGCAAGGAAATCGCTTTTGCGAATTCCATAACGACAAGGGCCATGGTACGGAGGAGTGCATCCAGCTCAAGAAGCACATTGAGTCACTGATCAAATCAGGTAAACTCAAGCACTTAGTTAAGGATTGGAAGGATGGAAAAGACAACAAAAAGTATGATAAGAAGGATCCCCAAAAGGACAAACCTTCGACTATATACATGATCCAATCCAGACAACGCCGCACGAGGAAGAAAGTTGGCCAAAAATTTTCACGCGACAGGGAAATCTCATTCCCTCCCATCACAACAAGCGATGTGATTGATGCCCCTCTCACTATTGAGATAAGTATTGGAACACACAATGTTCGTCGCATGTATGTGGATGGAGGGTCGTCAGCAGAGGTACTGTATGAACACTGTTTTGTGCAGTTACGCCCAGAAATCAGAAGCCAATTAGTACCGGCCACGGCGCCGCTCACTGGCTTTAGTGGAGACACTATATGGCCGATAGGGCAACTGCGTCTGCTTGTAACCATTGGGAACGAAGAACACTCCACTACGGCGTGGATGAACTTCATGGTGATACGCTCACATTCTCCGTACAATGGGATCATAGGCAGACCAGGTATTCTGGCTATACGGGCGGTACCCTCCACGGCACACGGAATGATCAAATTCCCCGTTGATGGAGGAATCGTCACCATTTTCAACACAATCGTACCAGCATCCGAGTGTCATACCGTGACAACACCGGCTCCACCAGTTCCACCCAAGGATGGATCACCGCCTCCTAATTGGAAGGTGGCAATTTATCCTCACTACCCGGAACAGGAGATATCCATAGGAGGGGCGCTCTCGGATAGCGGCAAAAGGGCCATGTGCTCTCTTTTAAGTTCAAACTTAGATATATTCGCATGGGAGCCAAAGCATATAACAGGCGTGCCACGTGCGATAGCAGAGCATAAACTCCAGATCCGCCAAGGGTACCAACCCGTCAAGCAAAAGAAGCGCGGCCAGGCGCCTGAGCGCAGCCAAGTGATATTGGAGGAAGTACGGAAACTAGTGGATGCAGGTATCATGCGCGAGGTATACTACCACGAGTGATTATCCAATCCGGTCATGGTCAAAAACATGACGGAAGTTGGCGCATGTGTGTGGATTTTACGGATCTGAACAAAGCCTGTCCACAGGATTGTTACCCGTTACCGAAAATAGACTGGAAGGTAGAATCCCTATGTGGATATCCTTTTAAATGCTTCTTAGACGCATATAAAGGGTATCACCAGATCTAGATGGCGGAGGAAGATGCAGAAAAAACGGCGTTCCATACAAGCCAGGGCGTATATTGCTATACGAAAATGCCGTTTGGACTAAAGAACGCCGGTGCTACATACCAGCGGCTGGTGGACAAAGCTTTTTAATCACAGATAGGCCGCAACTTGGAAGTCTATGTGGATGACTTGGTTATAAAAAGTCATACGGAGGATGCACTTCTCCGGGATGTCCAAGAGACTTCCACACACTGAGGAGGATTAACATGAAGCTAAACCCAAAGAAATGCACGTTTGGGGCAACGGAGGGAATGTTCCTTGGATATTTAATCGATCCAAACGGCATCAAACCTTGCCCAGAGAAAATGGACGCAGTGATACAGCTGCCATCCCCTCAGACGCGGAAGGAGGTGCAATCCTTAAATGGGAGACTAGCCGGGCTGAATAGGTTCCTATCCAAATCCGCAGAGAAGTCATTACCCTTATTTAAGACACTCAAGAAGTGCATTAGGAAGGGAGACTTCCGGTGGACGAAGGAAGCCGAGGAAGCTTTTGGCCAACTCAAGCAGCATCTTGCATCTCTCCCTATGCTAGTAGCTCCCCGGCCAAAGGAGGAACTCATTATGTATCTCTTAGCCACTCATGGCACAATAAGCGCGGTACTCATGACAGATAGAGATACAGTGCAAACTCTCGTCTACTTTATAAGTAGAACATTACAAGGGCTGGAGCTGAATTACTCCTCTATGGAAAAATTGGTGTTAGCACTAGTGTTTGCTACAAAGCGGTTGCGCCGGTACTTTCAGGCACACCCAATTGTAGTTATTACGGACCAGCCAATCAAGCAGGTCATTTCTAGACCGGATATGGCAGGGAGGCTACAAAAATGGAGCATCTTATTGGGGGAGCACAATATATCTTATAGGCCAAGGACGGCTGTGAAAGGCCAGATCTTGGCAGATTTCCTGATTGAGAAGCCGGATGAGGAAGGGCCAATCGTTAAGCAAGACGAGACTCCAACAGAACCATGGGTGTTATTCACGGACGGATCTTCGTGTACGGACGGGTCCGGAGCTGGTCTCATCCTCACAAATCCAGAAGGAATGGAATTCACGTACGCCCTCCGTTTTGAGTTCACGGCCACAAAAAACGAAGCGGAATATGAAGCATTAATTGCGGGTTTAAAAATCGCCGCTAGAATGGGAGTCCGCAACCTTGAGGCCTACGTGGACTCACGGCTTGTCGCGAACCATATTCTAGGTGGATATGTGGCTAAGGAGGACAACATGGTCAGGTACTTGGAAAAATTCAAGTCACTAATCACGGCTTTCAGTAAGTTTTCCATCAAACAGGTGTCAAGAGGCGAGAACAAGAAGGCAGACGCTCTTAGCAAGATCGCATCCACAAGCTTCGCTCACTTGTCTAAACAAGTCTTGGTGGAAATACTCAAGGAGAAATCTATAACGGAAGGGGAGGTCGCTACTATAGTTGAGGAGGATGGACCTACATGGATGACCCCGATTATCAACTATTTGACTAGTGAGACCCTTCCAGACAAGGAAAAAGTAGCACGGCGCATCAGGAGGAAGTCGCAACACTTTGAACTTTGAGAAGGCATCCTTTACAAGCGCTCTTTCTTGCAGCCGTGGCTGCGGTGTGTTGGACCACGTCAGGCCGCTTACGTAATCAGTGACATACATGAAGGGTTGTGCGGTATGCATGCAGGTCCACGATCCGTGGTAGCTAGAGCCTTACGGACAAGATATTATTGGCCTACCATGCACAGAGACGCGCGCGACATGATTCGCAAGTGTAGTGATTGCCAAGTGCATAGGCCAGTGTCGCGACACCCGCAGCAGGAGCTTACACCTATCACGTCCCCATGGCCATTCTATAAGTGGCGAATCGACATTGCAGGACCATTTCCTGTAGCTGCGGGGGGAGTTAAATTCTTGATTGTCGTGATGGACTACTTCACACGATGGATAGAGGCCAAGACAGTCAAATCTATCACAGGCAAACAAGTTAAAAAGTTTGTTTGGGAACATATTGTGTGCCGTTTTGGCCTACCAGGAGAAATCATCTCGGATAACGGTAAACAGTTCACGGGCAATCCGTTCAAAGACTGGTGGGCATCATTGAACATAAAGCGGCGCTTTGCATCTGTTAAGCATCCGCAGACAAATGGCCTCGTGGAGCGAGCAAATAGAAGCTTGGGAAATGGTATCAAGGCGCGTTTGGATGAACGAAGTGCCAAATGGGTCGATGAGTTACCACATGTGCTATGGGCGCATAGAACTATGATCAAAACAGCCAATAGAGACACTCCATTTGCATTGGCCTACGGCACTGAAGCTGTTATACCAGCAGAAATAGGAATGCCTACCATCCGCACGGCGGAGGTTAACGTTGTCACGAACGACGAGCAGCTGTGAATCAACCTGGATCTGTTGGAAGAAAAAAGGGAGATAGCAGCCATCAATGAGGCTAAGTCCAAGGCTAAAATGAAGGCTTATTATGATGCCAAGGTAAAAGGTGTTTCTTTTCGGCCGGGAGATTATGTCTATCGTGCTAACGAAGCGAGTCGAGCGGAAAGTACAGGAAAGTTGGGTCCTAAGTGGGAAGGACCGTATGAAGTCACGGAAGCCTTAGGACGAGGCGCGTACAAGTTACGTGACATGGATGGTCGCGACCTCGAACGCACATGGACCATTTCCAATCTCAAAAGGTGCTATCTTTGAAAGCTACGGCTTCCGCATGGGTGCTTCGCTATATGTGGCTTTAATGAAGAACCATGCAGTCTATCTGTTTTTCTTCTTATGTTTGTTTCGTTTCCTTTCTTGTTTTCTAGGACTTGTCATTATTGTTCAAACAAAAAACGTAAACGTTCTAATAAAATGCCGTGGCGCCTAGCTAGCTCCACGGCATGTTTCGTGCAAATCATTTTTTAGATTTTCTGTTAGTCATATGAATTTTTTAGTTGTTATTATAATATGCCATGTTTTATTCATATGCATTCATTCAAATTACTGTACATGTACTATACGCCTCCAGGCGGGGTAAGAGGATTAAGTGAACCTACTAATTCAACTTGCCGCGTAAGAGGGATGCAACCCCAGCCGCACGGATCATGTATCCTTATTAGACACCTTACTCACAAGACGTTGTGGTAAGTTTCGTATGCCGTACTCACGCGGTGCTCCGCATAGTAATGACGCACGTCGCATGTCTAGTAAATTATAGGCTTGTGGGTATTTTCCCTTTTTGTGTAAGACGTGCCATGTCATGCGATATTGGCATACAATGTTCAAACAAAATGAAAATACACAAGTTTGAAAAATAAATAACAAAATGGCCGTGGTCATCACGGACTTCTATATAAAAGACAGTCATTTCACATATGTCTTAGCCGTGTACATACACGGACGAATAAAATTACAAGTGTTTACAACTGATAGATTACAAGGGGGTAGGAATTCTCCTATGTCCTTCTTCCCTTCTTCAATTAGAGCACGGAGGACCTCCCCACGAGCATCCTTCCCATCTTGGGCTTTGACCAAAATAGTATCCAATGCTTCTACAAGCAATTTCTCGCCTTTCATTGTTTTGGATGCAGAATCATAAGTGGCCAAGGTCAAAGGGGTGGGATCCACAGTCAGCCGGGACATTATTGCCTCATTTGGAGCGTCCCTAAGTGTCTCAAGCTCATCCAGGAGAGGGTGTTGGATTTCCGCTAAGTCATTCATGGACGCGGTCATATTATCCGCGGCTGAGGGGTTGTGGTAGGGATGCTGCATGATGTCTTCATTTTTTCATATCAGTTCCGCAGCTTTGACCAAGCCCTCATGTCTACAAATGGTCGATTCCATCGGATACGACCCCGACGAACGCCTGCAATAGGTGTGGAGCTTCCAGTGCCCTGCTCACAGCAAGTCGCAGTCCTTGCCCGATTATCCACCTACGTCCAGCTATAGCGGATAGCAGGGGAGGACACAATCTCTCAGCACAACTTACGGCCATCTTTCTTAGCTTCTCATCAGCTAAGGCAACCTGCTCTTCAAGGTTGGTCTGGGCCCGTGTCAACTCATCCTTCAGCGCATCACGCTCCTGGGCAATGTTGAAGGATTGCACGATCACGGCCTTGGTAGCAGCTTCGGCCGCAGACACCTGCATATAAAATTTGGAGTTATTACAAGGATATATGCTTTTCTTGGGTCAAATGAATACCCAATGTTTGAGTATATGTACAAAAATTTCGAAAGTATACTTTCTCATTTGATGCGTCTACAAGGGCTTCGAGCTCGGAAATGCGCTTCTCGCGGGTGTCGGCGTGATGAGCTTGCTCTTTTACCATCGCCTCGGCTGTCACCAGCGCTGCCTGCAAGGAGGCGATGGTCTTCTCGTTCTTCACGACCATCGCCTCACGACGGGCTATCTTCTTATCTGCCCGATTCACATTTGTGAGGGCCTTGATTAAACGGCGTCTCAACGCGGCTCCCACCGTCACTTGGTGTGCGGACGACACGTCAAATTTCTCAAGGAGGGCCTCATGATCCAACTCGTCTAGATCTTGTACGAGGACGGGCGGGGTGATGTGCACAATGAATTCTGAGCACTCAGATTCTGCCTCCAGCCTTGTCAAACTTGACAGGTTCCATGCTAGGCGCAGGCTTTCTTCTGGCCCCTCGGGGTGTGGCTCCTTGGCGTGTGTTGCAGCGGGGGATGGGGGTTTGTTAGTTGGTGCGGGGGATGGATTCCTCTCCACTTCTTCCTCCTCCGCTACGGCCGCCGGATTAGCCCTGTTATTTGACATGGCAATATTAGTCTACGCATTATATAGTGACACGAATCATGTTCGAAGGGTACTTACGAGGTATCAATGTCAGGGTCTGGGCAAGTAGGAGCTACGGCGCTCACGGGTGTGACTCGCAAGATTGGTCCTCCCATGTTCGGGGTGGGGTCGGCCTGAGAGGTCGCAGTACCACTTCCCTCTTGGTACTGCAGATGGTCCTTCCTCAGTTTCTTTGGGGGAGCATTCGGGGCTCCGGCCTCGTCCCCTATCTTCTTTGCCACCCTTCTGGTGGTCTTTCTCTTCCTAGAGGTGAGCGGGGCGGACCCAAATGCCTGAGTAGTGTCTTCATTGGGGTCATTCTCCTCTTCCTGGTTGGTGGTGCCCCCCTCCAACAGTGCTTCTTCGCCGTCTTCATTAAGGAAATCCAATGGGGATTTCTCAATGGCGAGCTCTTCTTCATCCGATCTGGGCTCGGACGTCTCTTCCAGCGGCATGGTGCGGTCAGCGGTCGCCTCCAGCAGGGGGAGCTCATTCTCCATCAGAGGCCGGAACCCTTCGGCCACCTTCATTGGGTCACCCTGGCGGATTAGTCCGTGTAGGTTCATTTCTGCGGACATTTACAAGTATATAGGTTAGTGAAATTCTACATATATGCATGACAATTCAAATCTACAACGTATAAATAGACCTACCCTCTCCCTGTTCCGTCAGGAAGCACGGGTATAAATCATCCCTCCCAAAGTAGCGGCGGCTTATCCCTACTAAACACAGAAAGTGTTCCGGCAACCCTCTATGGAATTCTGTGCGGTGGGTATCTAGTATTTTTAAGTCCTTGCTGCTATAATCTTTGGCTTTGGGCGGATAGTCTTTGGGGGCTTTGGTTTTGAGTACGAAAGGAGTAGGGAACACCTTCTCATCTACAAAGAAGTAATGGTCGTACCAGTTCTTAAGGGAGTCTAGAGGCTTCCTATACGTCATAGGGGCATTCCCGGGTCGTTTTTTAAACGACAACCACCCATTCACTAGCTGAGGGAAATAAAAGGCCCTAAAAAGGTTCACGGTTAGGGTTACTACGCAGGTATGACATGTAATTTCAAACTGATTGATTTTACACGCCCCTATGCAGTGAAGCTGGGTTATGTGGAAGTCATAATATAATAGAAGGTCTACCAAGAATTTGGATAGGGGCATATGGTAGTTGGCCGAGTCAAACAGGCGCATGTATACGCCTATTTTCCCCGTCGGTGCATCCGTAATCGCTTCACCTTCACCTGGATAGGTGGGGTGTACGCTTTCGGGAATATAATACTTCGACAGAAAGTCGATGTATTTTTCCGCCGACATAGGTGGGTTGTCCTTTACCATGTTTTATAAAAAGGTTTTAAAGGGCGTGATGATCTAACCTGCGGCGGAGGAAATCCGTGGAAAAGAAGGCAAAGTTTTGGAGGTAGAAGCTTGATAATAACAATGGCGGAAGAAGGGGTGAGTTGTGTGTGTAACAAACACACATAACGACTCTTATATACGGTTGCCTCGGTTTCCGAGGTAGCGTGGATGTTTGACACGTGTTGGCCACCCCGCCTATCCAACGGATGGGATTTCTGACACTTCTGCAAAATCAGATGGGGGGCCCATGAGTCACTTCTTGGCAGTTTTACGTGGCTCAATGGTGGACATTGATGGTGCACTTTTGCAGGCGTGCGAATGGAAAGTTGACTATCATTAATATTTTTATTCTTGTGTCGGGTTATGCGGCTCTTACGTAAGACCGTATTTAATGCTACATTTAATTTCTCTCGGCCGTTACGTGCGGCTGAGGTGCTATTAAAAAAATATCCCTAAGCGGGTGGCCACGTGCGGCCGAAACACAATTTTTAATATTTCTCATTCCCTAAGTCTTTCTTGGTATGTCCGGGGGGCACCTTGATAGTCTAGAGGTTACGCCTACGGCTGTAACAACTAGACTGGGGGGACATGATGACGTATAGTCCCCAGCCGGGTCAGGAACCCGGCCCACGGGTACTACCCGTATCCGGCCCATTACAGATGGGTGGGATAATGTCATTCCGGCTTATGGGCTTGGATGAACAGTGACCGCACACATGTGTGCGGCCCACGGCCCAGTGCGGCCGACATAGGGTTAGACATAATCATATTCTGTCTAGGAATAGGTTTACCCCAAAAGTGGAGGATATTCACTACCATAATTAGAAGATAACAATCATTCTAATTCTGATAGTTATCCTTTCCTTGGGGCCGAAGTATCAGTGGCAGCCCACTAGGGTTCCACTGCCTATAAAAGGAACCCCAAGGGTTCCACAAAGGTATGACGTTCTATACTCTCAACTCACATAAAACCCTAACCGATTACTTACTCTCATTCCGGAGTCTAATCGTTGGAAACATTCCCACGGTAAGCCTAACGCGTGTTGTTTAGTGTGCAGGATCCCAACCAAACGATTCACTTGGTGCAGGAGCCGGAGCCCAGCCAACCCGAATTAAGCCTAATTCGGGTCTAGCAAGGATCACCCAACTTTTGCATCAACAAGATCATCATTCTCATTAGAAGGTAATTCATCGGAGAATTCCTCGAGAATGGTAGGTAAAACACGAAAATCACGCTCGATCTCGAGATCGGTAACGTCTTCACTTCCCTGTGGAAGTGGATCAACAATAGCAAAAAGTTCATCGACGAACTCATCCAACGAATAGTCACTAACCTCACTCGGTGTGAAGTTAGGAATCAAAGGCTCTTCAATGGAAGATTGTGCCTTAGGAACATCAATTTGATCCTTCGAAGAGAGTGAAAATGAGTCCATTTTCAATGATTTTTCAATTAAAGCAATATCACTCTCGGGATCAAAATTCTCGCTATTAAGCTCACTAGGATCAAATGGTGCACTTAGGTATTCATCAATTTGTTTTTCAATCTTAGAACTATCATCCTCGTGTGGAGTGAGTGGAGATGAGGTAAGATTACAACATGATTCAACAAAATTAGGTTTATCAATTTCCACACTTTCCAATTTCTTAGGAACCAATCTTGGAATTTTTTCCGGTTTGAAAATCATATGTTTATTACCATGAAACAATTTAAGCTCCCCTTCTTTCATATCAACTAAAACATTGGCCGTACACAAAAATGGTCGCCCTAAAATGATAGGCACACGAGGATTTGGCTCATAATCAATGATTGCAAAATCGGCTAGGTAAACGAACTCCCCCACTTTAACAATGACATTTTCCGCTATACCAACCGGACCGGTGGTGGTACCATTAGCAAGCTCAATGATCATTCGAGTGGGCATAAGTCTCAAATAGTCAAGAGTTTTCCAAATGGCTAAGGGCATTACGTTAATACTAGCTCCTAGATCGGCTAGAGCTTTGTATTCCCCAAGCTCATCAAAAACACAAGGTATCAAGAATTGACCCAGATCATTATATTTCTTAGCAAAGAAATCAAGAAAATCCGAGGTACTAATCACATTTAAAGTATACTTGGTGACATTACGAAAGGTGTCTTTAGGTGGCACATAAAGCTCAAGCTTTCTTTCTAAATTATCATAAGCGGTGATAGCCTTAAGCTCTCCCCTCGGGTTTGGAATGGTGTTACTAGGTAAGCAACCCGAAGACGAGGATGGTTTGGACATGAAAGATTCAAACATCGAAAGCAATTTGTTTTGATTTTGTTCTAAACTTTGTTGCAAACGATTTTGACTTTGCTCTATTTGTTGCTCAAAACGGTTTTGGTTTTGATCTAATCTTTGTTCCATTCTTTGTTTATTAAGCTCAATCTTGTTATTTTGCCCTTTTAGCGTATTTTGAAACTCATTTTTCAAAGTTGCCATTTGTCCTTGAATGTTGTTTTGAAAAGCTTTCAAATTTGCCTCATTCGTCTTAATGTAGCTTGACAAATCATTTTGATTATTGTGAAAACCTTGATTGTTTTGATTAGCATTAAACCCATTTCCTTGATTAAAATTCCCTTGGTTACCACGGTTAAAATTATTCCCATTTTTTCCATTGTTGTACCTATTTTGAACCGGTGGAAAACCCGATGGAGCAACATGATTTTGACGAGGCACTTGACCGTTGGAGCCATAAGTTCCCGTCGCGGAAAAAGCACTAGCTTGATCAAACCCCGTGGTTGAACAAGCATAATTAGGATGTGCTCCACCACATGATACACAAACATTCTCAACCATATTAATCGATCCATGAGGATTCTTCCTAAGCTCATTCAAAATTGTGTCAATCTTAGAGTCCAATCTAGCAATCTCGAGATTAAATGAATTCACATTGGAAACACTCGGTGTGTTTCGTGAATATTGTTCTCTAGACTTATTCTCAATTATACACGACGCGTCTCTCGGAGTTTTTCTTAAAAGATTACCACCCGCTGTGGCATTTAAAGAATCTTGTTCAGTCGTATTAAGCCCATTATAAAAAGTATTTATTTGATGCAATTTCGAGAAACCGTGGTGTGGACATTGTCTCAACAAATCTTTAAATCTTTGCCAAGCAACCCCAAACGATTCATGCACTTTTTGTTCAAATCTAGTGATCTCGTTCTTAAAGTGTGTTGTTTTGGATGGTGGAAAGAAATAATTCATGAACTTAGACACTAAATCATCCCATGTCAAAATCGAACCCGGTGGTTCTTTCTCATACCAAATCTTAGCATTACCCTCGAGCGAGTACGGAAAAAGCAGGAGGTTAATCACGTCATTCGGCACATCTCTAAACTTGAGAGTCGAGGTAATTTGAAGAAAATTCCGAATGTGAGAATGCGGGTTATCGGTCTCATTGTCACGAAATTGGTCGGAACGAATGAGCGATAAAAGACCCGTCTTAATCTCATAATGATCCGCCAAAATAGCCGGCATAACGATTGCTTCCCCATACCCTTCGGTGGGTGCACGGAGCAATTCCTCCGTTGTTCGGTTATCGGCCATCTCTACAACAATAGGTGGAAGCTCGGGTTCCACTATTCGTTATTGATGATTTCTATTTCTACGAGGAATATTTTCAAGCCTATTAAAATCAATCACAAGTCTAGAAGAACGTAATGGCATACACTACAAAGATGAGAATTTAGAGGATTGAAGAAAAGAAATTAGACAAGAAGAAGATTATTTTTGGTATTTTTATTTGGTATTGCTTAATAAAAAATGATTGATAAAAACAAGGAATAAGGATTACCACTATGGAAGTAAATTACCCTCGGTCGATACGATAGGTGAAAACCTAAACGTCTCGAGGTTCAATAAGTAAACTACAAAAATAAGATTTATTACTACTTGAGTTGGCAAACCAATAATAGGTCGTCTCTCTCAATATACACACAAGCAAGCGGGGAAACAAGGTGGCACAAAGCACTTAAAAACCTTTTTCCTTAGACGGCCTTTTATAGCACGTCGCCTTATACCCACCTTATAGTTTGTATAAATCGAGTTCAAACTTCTTATTAGTAATTATCTATTTTGCCTTTTATTTTTGTTTTGGATTCGAATACAATAGCTAGGTGATGAAATCCAAACTAAGGCCTTATTTGAAAAGTATGTAAATTTATTGTTCTACGTAATACAATATATTAATCACAAAAAACGAGAAAAACGATACATACTATATAATAGAAAAATAACAAAACTTTCCGAGGACGGAAAGGGTCTTCAAATCAACGATCAACAAATCTCAACGAAAACGAATCGTACACAAGATCCCCGGCAGCGGCACTAAAATTTCTGATGTGATCGTGATAGTATAGTGATAATTAGATACGTTATAGGGTAAATTAGAAAATTACCTTTAGGAAAAAGTAATAGTCTAAAATTACCAAAGACGCATTCAATTAAACACGTGGATGAACCAAATTCGTTGTACACGAAGATCTTATGAATTTGAGACGTTTTGTATCGATTTGGACAATTGATTCGAATTGGTTTTCGGTTTTTAAACTAAAAATTAAATCTACCAATTTTTAACCTAAAGTGCATGAATCGTAATCCCAAAATTATTTCTAATGGACACAATAATAAAACTTTTAAACTATATAAAAATAAACAATCTATTTAAAAATCAATTATCAATTTAATCTAATCAATTAAAATAATTGTACACTATTTAAAATCTATTTAAAATCTACTTTACTTCTTTATTAAACAAAATCTATTTTTAAAACTATTTTTATTTAAATCTAAAATAATAAAAATCTAATTATTTAAAAACTAATTAAACTTTTAAAGTTAATAAAAACATTTTTTATTTTGTTTTAATTAATTATTATTAAAACTTAAAATTTATAAGAGTAATTTAAACATAAAACTACTTAAAACTAAATGAAATTAAAATTTAGGTTAAATACAATTTAGAGAAAGCTGACAACTCTAATACAATATACTATATTAATTAACTGACAGAAATTAAACACAAAAGAGCTCTTAGCTCAGATGGTTATCACGCTGGTTGTGCAACCGAGAGGTCTCGAGGTCGAGCCTTGCAAATAAAAAATTTTTGCTATTATTTTTGGAACATTAAAAAAAATTAAATAAAGTCACAGGGGTGACTTTTGATGACAACTATTGGAATGATAAATCAGATCAGATTAACAGACCAAATTAGTCTGTTAACTTTTGTAATCAACAAATTACAACAACAGCAATTCTAAATCACAGGCAAACTAAATACCAAATAAATCAGCAGTCTAAACACAAGACTTACAAAAACACATAAATTCAAATCTAAATCACTATGGAAGATTCATAACCGCTAATCCTCACAGGCATTCAACTGATATATTATATCAAGCCGCAAACAGTGTATAAAAAGAATCCAATCACTTCTCATTTCCAAATATCGCAGCAGATAAAATCACAGAATACAGTCCAAACTAGAAGTTAAAATACATTGTAGTAAATGAAAAATCACTTAAAGCAGTTAAGTAGAAGATTCTCAGATAATAATTATCATAACAGATTTGTTAGAAATACGTTTTAACGTATATTAGAAGTATCGGTCACTCCACAATATTATTAATGTTGTAATAGCTCGTAGTTAATGAGTACTTATTTAGTTAAGTAAGAAACCGACCCATGGGTTTGTCATGGGTCGGCCCAAGCCCAATAGTGGCTTGGATATAAATACCCCTTTCCACCATGGAAAAGGGTTGGTTGTTCATTATTCCATTTGATCATTTAATGAAAAACACATAGTTCTCTCTCACTTTCTATCACTAGTTTCTCTCTCTAGAAATCTTCAACCCACTTCATAGATTAACAAGATTATCAATATTCTACATTTGGTATCAGAGAGCTATGGGGTGATTTAAGGTAATGATTTGTGTTGTTATTTAGTTTTTGATTGTATTAGTGTTCTTTAAGAAGATCTATCTTGATTCTTGGAGTTTTTGGTGATTTTATTGATTGGGATTAGTAGATAAGTATTGGGTTTTACTTATTTTAGTAGAAAGCACAAAACTTTTTGGGAAATTTGGTAAAAATCTGGGTTTGTTTCTTCATTTATTTAATCGATTGTTACACGAACCAGCTTCTGTTTCCCAGTAAAGTTCCGAACCAAAAGTTCCGGATCAAAAAGTTCCGGATCAAAAAGTTCTGGATCAAGGAAAGTTCCAGATCAAGGAAAGTTCCGGATCAAATCTTCCGAACCAAAAGTTCCGGATCAAGGAAAGTTCCGACTCAGTTCTTCCGAATCAAAAGTTCCGGATCAAGGAAAGTTCAGGATCAAATCTTCCGAACCAAAAGTTCCGGATCAAGGAGTTCCGAGCCAAAATCTTCCGAATCAACACTTCCGAATCAACAATTGTTCCGAACCAAGGGATATTTTACTTGTTTTTTCGACGATTTTTTTTAGAGGATTTAATCTTGGTTTCTTACACAAAAACTCAACACAACTCACAAACTTTACTTCACTGCTCGATCAACCGATAATCTTTGTCTCTTTGAAGTGATCAAAATGAATCCGAATTCATTAATGCCTCAGATGACATCACTTACGGATATTTCCGTCATTATGAGAACGGATAATCGCCCTCCAATGCTCATTAAAGAAGTCTTTGAAGCATGGCAAGGCCGTATGATGTCATACATTAAGGGAAAACCGACATATGGGAGGCTTATGGTCAATTCAATTCTAAATGGTCCACTTGATTATGGTACCATCGTGGTTAACAATGTGACTCGAGCACGGGAGTTTGAAGAAGTTACACCAGCTCAACAACTTGTTGCCGATTCAGACGAAAAGGCTCTTCAAACCATTCTCCAAGCTCTTCCACATGACATCTATCGAATGGTCAGTCAATATATGGTTGCAAAGGATTTATGGGAACGTCTAAAGGTGTTGCTACAAGGTACGTGTCTTACCAAACAGGAAAGGGAATGTCAGTTATATGATCTGTTTGATAGATTCACGTACAGCCCAGGGGAAACGCTTCACGACTACTACTTCAGATTCACTACTCTCATGAATGATCTGAATATATACAATCTCGTGATTGCTCCATTCCAGGTTAACACCAAGTTTTTGAATACTTTACCTCAAGCTGAATGGGGTGAGTATATTACCGATGTTAAGTTAACCAGGGGTTTGCATAAGTGCAATTTGGATCAACTCTATGCTTTTCTTCAGCAGCATGAGAAACATGTGATCATGCACCGTTCGCCTCGAGGTATGTACCCTGATTCTTTAGCTTTGATGGCGAATCAACAAAGCTTGTCATACAACAACACTCCTTATATCATGGGACACCAAGCCTATCATCCATCACCGTACATGACTACAAGCTTCCCCCAATATTCAATTCTACCGCAACCACCCACCTCACATCAGCAACAATATCGGTTTAATGCACCTTCATCTCAGAGAGAACCACAAGCATCACAATATGGTTCACAACCTCACCCATATTATTCTTCTTATCAAGAAAATACAGCATATCCATCAAGCTACTCTGACCACATGAGTATTCCTTTTAGTGCTTATGCAGCTCAACAGGACCAAGCACTGTATTGTGATAATGATGAAGTCCCCATTCATGAATTCAAACAAGGAACTGACCCAGTTGAAGTGTTAGCCACTATGTCTGCTTATCTCACAAGGACTTTAAGCAAACGAGGATTTAGAGGACCAACTCCTACTAACAATCAGCTGAGGAATTCATCCAATTCTCGCCAACAAGCTACTATTGAGAATGGCAGGGTAATGGTTCAACCTATTCAACCTTATCAGGGGAGACCTACTACATCAACCACCAATGCACGCACGGTCAATCCGGCTCCAATGGTCAACACTCCTCCACGGGCTAATTCCACAGGCAAGTTGAGAATGATTACATGCTACAACTGTAAGGAAGAAGGTCACATGTCCAGGGATTGCAAAAAACCCAAGAGGAGAAGGGATGGTCAATGGTTTGCAGAGAAGATTTATCTGGTGAACACTCAGGCACAAGGAAGGGAACTTGATGAAGAGGAACTTGCATTTCTTGCTGATCCAGGGATTGCTGAACAAGACGTTGTCACCCCACAGAATGCAGCATACCAAGTAGATGATCTTGATGCTTACGATTCAGACTGTGATGAACTTCAATCTGCACAGGCAGCTCTTATGGAAAATATCTCTAGCTTAGGGCCAGAAAAAATATCTGAGGTACTTACTAATACCACTGATAATACCACTGATACTAGTATTCAACCACACCAAGTTGGGCAAGAGGGTGCTGATTCGAATGAGTCTTCGGTGGTGAGTCTTTCAAACGAGGAGACAATCAATGATAGCAATATCAATGCAAGTCCCCAGACTTTGAGTGAATCACAACCGGGAGTCATTTCGCATACGCATACTCCTGCTCAACAAGATTTGGTCATGGTTCCTGCAAAGTTACTTAGCCAAATGAATACTGCACTCTTAGAAACCTTAGCTAAGAATAAGAATTTGTCTGCTGAGCTTGCCCTGTGCAACAAAAAAGTTCAAACGTTGGAATTAGTTCCTTCGTCCAATGTTCTAACAAATCCCGAATATGATCATTTTCGAAACAAACAAATGGGTCATTTGCAAGAAATTGAAACCTTAAGAGCAGATCTTTCTAACGAACTTAAAGAAAAAGAGTTAGTGGTCACTAATTTTCACAAACTTCAAACGGATTTTGAGTTACTCGAGTCTAAAAAGAATGAAATGGAAATTAATGCGGCTAATAAGATTAAAAGTTTAGATTATTTGCTTTTAAGACAATACGCCGCCTCTCAACTAGTGCACTTATTTGATGCTTCGTTTAGAGAATTTCACTTATCACGTCAAAAAGGCCTTCCCCCTAACCCACGGTATGCAAAACAAGCTTTTATCCATAGTCCAAGACTTTATAATGCAACCCAATTAGGATTGGTCTTAGACCCGATTGTTATTTTCGATGATCGCACAAATAAGGATCTAGTTGATGAGAATCGGTCATACAACTTTGCAAAATATCCCGAGTGTGATTATTTTAAAATGAATCAGGAGCTTGCAAAAACGGATTTTAGAATTCGCTTCCATATGGATAAAGATCTCATCACAGCACCAACCTACATGTTAAATGAAGAAAACCCTAGTACACTTCCAACACTTGTCAAAATGGAAGGACCTAAGGAAATTCCAAAGGATCTTCCACCTGTTAGCACTGTATGGTTAAACTTGCAAGAGATTAATCAATACTTTGCTAGTTTTGACAAGGTCATTTTGGAATGTACGACTTCAAATGGCCTAAACGCCATAGAATGGGCTTTCGAACACATGATCGAGGTGTTTAAGAATGAGATCAATCCGTTTGTCGAAAGTCTAAAAGGAAGTTTTGCATCTCTTTCGGAAAATCTTGAGTTTGAAATTGCAGAAGTTCAAAAAGTGTTTTATGAAATGGACACCGCTTACGAACTACAATTAATTGAAAAGGAAAAGATTTTATCCGAATATGACCGATTCTTGTCCCAAGTAATTTCGTGTGATGTGCTTACTACTGTGAATGTTAATTATTCGAATGAGCTTACATCCGCTATGATTAAATGTGATGCTGTGAATATACGTGATGATGTGTGTGATCTCTCTATAAATGTTGCTGATACTGTAAATGAGGTAGATAATCATTCTTGTCACGAATCTAACGCTGAATTTTTAAAGCTTCAAGATTCTTACAATTTACTTTCAAAACACTTTAATCAACTTGAACAACATTGTATATCTTTAGAATTAAAATAACAAACTCAAAATGAGGATCTTTTGATAACAAATGGTTGTGAAAACAGTGTTGAGACGAGTGACAAGATGATTGCAATAGTTAAGGCATTAGAGGAAGAAATTATGAGATTAAAGAGAGATGTGTCATCAAATGAAACACTAAAATTGGAACTAGAGGCTACAGAGTCTAAAAACCAGGACTTAGAAATTAGACTTTCGTCTATTCTAGGGGAGATGGGTCGTGCAAGACAGGGAATGTCCAAACTTTATGGTTCACTAGAAGAACGCTTCGCTTTTAATGCGGCACAGCAACAATCTTATGTTGAACAATTGAACCAAAAATGTGAGGAAATCTCTGACTTAAATATCCAGCTCATTGACAAAAACATGGTTTTAGCCGAGTTAAAGGAGACACTTCTTCTCACCCGACAAGAAGCTGTTAATAACGTAGCTATCAACTCTGCACCGTCCTCTAGTGCTCCAACAACCAAGTTAGTAGTGCTTTATAAGAACCCTCTCCATAAGAAAAACCCGGTTACCTACGATGATTATATGAGGAATGCAATTAAGCATGTAGATCTTGTTAGGGATATTTTAGATGATTTATATGCGTTAGATCCCTCAAGCAGTTACTTTTATTCAGCTCATGCATATATTAAGCGAGTTCAATATTGCTTAGCATATTTGCAATACATAGGTAAACCGGGTTCTGCACTACTCACTAATCGACCCATTGCTGTAACTCCATTCAATAAGACCCCAGGAGCAAAACCGTCATTGGCACCATCAAGTAAGGCACCTTTAAAATCTGTTGCTAATGTTCCCACTTTGCCTTCTACAGGATTAAAAGAGTCTACTAAGGCTAAAGGATCGCCACTCAAGAAAGATAAGATCAAGCCCTCCAGTAGTAGTACCATCAAGAAGAAAGTAGAAGCTCATACTAGGAATATCAGTTCAGATTTAAATAAAAAGAATCATGTTAAGACTAAAAGCTCTGCGCCTGTGCAGAAGCCTAAACCATTTGTGAATTCTAATTTGAAATGTTGGAATTGTAATGAATGCATGTTTTCCCAACGTCATGATTTGTGTCTTATTGATCATGTGAATGAAATGAATGCTATTAGGAATGATCTTGAATGGAAACCAATTGGGAGAACTCGTACCCAAGTTGGATGGCAATGGCGTCCCACTGGTAGGACCTTTACATTAGATGGAAAATGTGCCCTTTAACTAGGAATGCATCCATTGAGGTTAGGTCTCAGCGTCCTTTAGTTAGGCACACTAGCACTAAAGTATGGAAACAGCGCCCTTTAATTAGGTCAGCCCCCACTATAGTGCCTATCAGTGAAGAAATACCTCAGGATTTAAGCCAACTAGAATCTACACCACCAACTAGGAAGAAGGCTAGGAAATCTAAGAAACCTAAAGTTAGCAAATCTAAGATTATTAAATATGTACCTGCTAATAACAAGGAACATTCAGATTCCGAAACCTATACATTGTCCTCGTCTGGTGATATTTTCAGGTGGTCCAAATCATCCTCTGGTATTTGGACTCCGGTTGTTCAAAGCATATGACCGGAGATCGCTCGATGCTCCGAAATTTTGTCAGCAAGTTTCTTGGAACGGTTAAATTCGGTAATGATCATATTGCAAAGATAATGGGGTATGGTGAATATCAGATTGGAAACGTTACGATTTCAAGGGTATACTATGTAGAAGGTCTTGGTCATAATTTATTTTCAGTAGGACAGTTTTGTGATTCCAACCTAGAGGTTGCTTTTCGACAACATACTTGTTTCATCCGCAACTTGGAAGGAAAAGATTTGTTGAAGGGGTCTCGTGGTGCAAATCTTTATACTTTGTCCTTACAAGACATGATGGGCGCCTCTCCAGTATGTATTCTCTCTAAAGCATCTAAGACCAAGTCATGGTTATGGCATCGCAGATTATCTCATCTAAACTTTGATGCTATTAATCATCTGGCTAAAAACGAATTAGTTTGTGGTCTTCCAAAGCTCAAATTTCACAAGGACCATTTATGTTCCGCGTGTTCAAGGGGGAAAAGTACCAAGAAATCATACAAGCCCAAAGCTGAAGACACTAATCAAGAAAAACTTCATCTTTTGCATATGGATCTTTGTGGGCCAATGCGGATCGAAAGTGTGAGCGGTAAGAAATTCATCCTTGTTATTGTGGATGATTTCTCCAGGTTTACATAGGTTATATTTCTACGTACAAAGGATGAAGCACCGAAGGCTATCATCACTTTTCTGAAATTCATTCAGGTACGTTTAAATACTATTGTCCGCCGTATTCGTACATATAATGGAACAGAGTTCGTCAACCAGACTCTTCGTGCTTACTATGAAGAAGTTTGTATCTCACATGAAACATCCGCTGCACGTACTCCACAACAAAACGGTGTCGTTGAAAGACGGAATCGTACGCTTATGGAAGCTGCTAGGACTATGCTGATTTATGCGAATGCTTCATTATTCTTGTGGGCAGAAGCTATATCTACTGCATGTTTCACCCAAAACCGTTCTATCATTCGGAAACGCCATGGAAAAACACCTTACGAGCTTCTACATGATCGTAAACCCGATGTTTCATTTTTTCATGTGTTTGGTGCTCTTTGTTATCCAAACATTAATAGTGAGATTTGGGCAAACTTCAACCGAAAGCCGATATAGGTATTTTCATTGGTTACTCACCCTCCAAGAAAGCATACCGAATTTACAACCGTCGTCTTGGTAAGATAGTAGAAACTATGGACGCAGATTTTGATGAGCTGACAGCGATGGCTTTTGAGCAACGCAGCTCTGAACCCGCGCTTCACGAGATGGGAACCGGTGCTATTAGTTCCGGATTAGTTCCCAATAATCCTACTTCTACATCATTTTTACCACCTACAAGGCCCGAGTGGGATAAACTGTTTCAACCGTTGTTTGATGAATTCTTTGATCCCCCAAATGATGAAGTTCCAGCACCTGTAGTGATAGCTCCAATCCCTGAAGTTGTTGCTCAAGCTAATGAGGCTTTATCAAATGCATCTTCAATTAACATTGAACCGGATGCACCTCTACCAAGTGATTCTCAAACTACACCTGAATCGTCACCCTTACTTGTGCCTAATGATGTTGAAGAGGATTCTATTGATTACGATTTAGAATATGCTCACCTACAAGAGCTTCCTTTCTTTGGTGTACCGATACCTGAAAACCCTTCAGCCGCGTCTACCTCAGAAGAAGCTCCTTCAATTGTTCACTCCAGACCACCACGGATTGAAAATCATAGCACCAAATGGACAAAAGATCACCCAATTAGGAATGTCATTGGAAGTCTCGATCGACCAGTCTCTACACGCCATCAATTACAAGAGAGTGCACTCTATTGCTATTTTGATGCATTTCTCTACGAAGTTGAACCTAAAAACTGGCAACAGGCTATGACTCAATCATCTTGGATTGAAGCCATGCAAGAGGAACTAAATGAATTCCAAAGACTTGAAGTATAGGAATTAGTTCCTCTCCCTGACAAGGTTAACATCCTTACTTTGTTATGGGTTTATAAGGTTAAACTCAATGAGATGGGTGGAGTCTTGAAGAATAAGGCTAGATTGGTTGCTAGAGGATATAAACAAGCCTTGGGTATCGACTTTGAAGAATCTTTTGCTCCTGTTGCAAGATTGGAGGCTATTAGACTATTCCTTGCGTATGCTGCTCATATGAACATGATCGTCTATCACATGGATGTGAAGACGGCATTTTTGAATGGTGAACTAAGGGAAGAAGTCTATGTTAGTCAGCCGGATGGGTTCGTTAGCACGGAGTTTCCTAATCATGTGTACAAGCTTAAGAAGGCTCTCTATGGGTTGAAACAAGCTCCACGCGCATGGTATGATCTCCTTTCAACATATCTCATCTCGGAAGGCTTCTCCAAAGGCAAGGTGGACCCTACTCTATTCACTCTCAAGGAGGACAACGACATGATACTGGTACAAATTTATGTTGATGATATAATATTTGCTGCCTCTAACATAGAATTGTCAAAACGCTTTGAGAAGATAATGTCCACACGCTTTCAGATGTCAATGATGGGAAAAATTTCATTTTTCTTAGGATTACAAATTTCTCAGAATCCCAGAGGCATCTTTATTAATCAATCCAAATATGCTCTAGAATCTTTAAAGAAATATAACTTTGAAAATTGTGACCCCGTGGACACTCCAATGGTGGAGAAATCCAAGTTAGATGAAGATAGGGAATGGGACTATTGTCGATCCAAAACTTTACCGTGGGATGATCGGCACCCTTCTCTATCTGACTGCTAGCAGGCTTGATTTGCAATTTGCCGTATGCATGTGTGCCCGGTATCAGGCTCGGCCTACCGAAAAGCACCAACATGTTGTTAAAAGGATCTTTCGATATCTCAAAGGAACACTTAATCGTGGTCTATGGTATCCGAAAGATTCCTCTATTGCTTTAATATCATACGCAGATGCCGATTATGCTGGGTGTCAAGACACGAGGCGTAGCACTTCTGGTCTGTGCAACTCCTTGGAGACAGATTGATTAGTTGGTCTTCAAAAAGGCAGAAAAGCGCTACAATTTCTAGCACGGAGGCTGAATACATCGCTATGTCCGGTTGCTGTGCTCAAGTCCTTTGGATGAGATCACAACTAACTGACTACGGTTTGGGATTCAACAAAATCCCGATGTATTGTGACAACAAGAGCGCCATTGCCCTTTGCTGCAACTACGTTCAACACTCCTGGGCCAAGCACATAGACATTCGCTACCATTTCATTAAAGAGCAGGTGGAGAACGGAGTGATCGAGCTGTATTTTGTTACCACTGAGTATCAGCTGGCAGATATGTTCACCAAAGCCTTAGATCGAGGAAGAATCGAGTTTTTGATCGACAAGCTTGGCATGAAATCATTCTCTCCATCGACTATCAAAGAATTGGCAGAAGAATCAGCTGAATAGTGGTGGTAAACTATTCAGGCGTATCCTTTGTTCGTGATCATGTATATTATCGTATATATATAAACCACAAAAAGAAAAAATACAAAAATATAAAACCAAGAAAAACCATAAAAAATATAAAACCTACAAAAACCATAAAAATTATAAAATCAAGAAAAACCAAAAATATTTTTCGTTTTTTAAATCGGGCATGTCTTTTAGTACGGTAATATTTACGGCTTTAGAAATGTCGATCAATATTGACACGGCGCCATAAATAGAGTCCGTATAAAAGTTGTACATTTTTTAAAACATGCCCATTATGGCTTGTAGTTATTTCAGACTGCTACCCGTTTTTCGCTTTAAAGTCACGTATTTCCTTTGAAAACGTTGGCTCACAACGGGAATTAATTTTCTCGGGCATGATTTACAAGCCAAATCATGCAAAGGGATCAAGTTTACTTTACAACTTGGTCTAACACGAGTTAGTGTACGTCTCAGTGCATTAATTTGTCAAAATAAGAGAAATCTTATTGCCACAACGAATCAATCTTTTCAAGACATTAATTGGAAATGTTTTCATCAATATTTGAATCTTTAAACAATGACTACAGCTCTTTAAATAGAAAACTGGTCATCGTTTAAGGGGGAGAAAATATTAAATCATCTTCGTCATCCAAACGATTTTCAAAAGTGTTTAAGGAAAATTAATTGGCTAAATGGTTAATGAGTGGTCTTGCTTTAGAATACGACTTGTGCTCGCTCAATGAGATAGAACTTGCTTTAGATCTTGGAAATCCGCTAATTAGGATACAGTGTGTAAGTTGTGTGCGGGCTAGAATAGTTATTACAAAGAGTTAGACTAATGATTGTTAAGTACCTTAACGGATGTTAGCCTGAAAGGAGTTATTAACTAAAAAGGAAAAGAAAAGAAAAGTATAGGGACTTAAAATGATTAAGTGTGAAATTTGTTAAAATTTGACCTAAGTCAAAACCAAACCCCCCGTGCTTTTTGTCTTTCTTCTTCACTGTTTCTATACCCGCCATTGTTACACACACTCAAGCTTTCACAAACTCTCGTCTAAATCACTCAACCCGTTTCATTCGATCAAAAAAGGTACAAACATCGATTCTTTAATTTCTAATTTGCCTAATTCACTATTTAATCCAGTTAATTGATTCGGTTAATCAAACTTATTAAGTTTAGGGTTTGTGTTTAATTAAGGGTTAATTGATTAGGGGTTTTTGCTGGGTTTTGGATCGGATTAGGATTAGAACACTATGCTTGCCTTAGAATGCCTTAAAACTCACAATTGCGCTTAGAATAATCATTAATAGGGTGCGTTTAGGACTTCCGGATGAACAAAGCTAGAGTACTTCCGAATGAAGTTCCGATCGAACTTCCGAATGAAGGAGTTCCGGATGAACTTCCGAATGAAGAAGTTCCGATCGAACTTCCGAATGAAGGAGTTCCGGATGAACTTCCGAATGAAGGAGTTCCGGATGAACTTCGGAATGAAGGAGTTCCGGATGAACTTCCGAATGAAGGAGTTCCGGATGAACTTCCGAATGAAGGAGTTACGGATGAACTTCCGAATGAAGGAGTTCCGGATGAACTTCCGAATGAAGGAGTTCCTGATGAACTTCCGAATGAAGGAGTTCCGGATGAACTTCCGAATGAGGGAGTTCCGGATGAAATTCCGAATGAAGGAGTTCCGGGCGAACTTTCGAATGAAGAAGTTCCGAACGAACTTCCGAATGAATGAGTTCCGAACGAACTTCCGAATGAAGGAGTTCCGAACGAACTTCCGAATGAAGATTTTCGAACGAACTTCCGAATGAAGAGTTCCGAACGAACTTACGAATGAAGAGTTCCGAACGAACTTCCGAATGAAGAGTTACGAACGAACTTCCGAATGAAGAGTTCCGAATGAAAAGTTCCGAATGAAGAGTTCCGGATGAAGAGTTCGGAATGAAGGGTTGTTGGATTGATAGTTGTTTGCTTGTTATAATTACTTGTTGAAATGTGTTATGCTTAGAAGTCATAATTATATATATCTATATATTTTTTGTGCATCAACCTTTTATGTCTTATCTTAAGCAGACACGATGACTAATCCAACAGTACAAGAACTCCAAGATGCTAGAGCGGCAGCAATTGTCGAAGCAAGAGCCCTCAAGTTTATACCAAACAATTACCGGCTGAAGCAAGTTTCAAAATCTACTCACCATGGATTCAAAGTCGCCATCGCAATCCTTGATCAATCTCACTTCAAGAATGCGTTAAGGAGTACTGCATCGGTGCCATATGACTACATGTATGAATTCTGGGCTACCAAGGAAAGTACTTCAAACAAGATCACCTTCTCTCTCGACAACAAGCAACAGACACTTACCGTTTCAGACTTCCGCAAGATATTTGGAATTCGGGATACACCCAAAGGTATGTCATTTTCCAGGGATCCTACTAAAGACGAACTCATGGAGATGTTCCATGCTCTTGGATGTCCTGACCTACGAGTTGTGTCCGATTTTACCACCGCTAAAGTAGGTCAACCTTGGAGAGCAATCTTGTGTATTCTTAGTAGATGTCTTACACCTAAAATATATGGGCATGATGCCGTGCGTGGTCCAATCATGAACATATTCTATGGAATGTACAAAGGCTCAAATGCAGATTATGCATTATTGTTGTGGGTAGAATTTAACTTTCAACTCTTCTAAAACAAGAAGCTGAAGACTAATTTCTTTCCTTACCCTCGGTTTATCAAGCTTATAATTCATTATTTTATGAAGAATGATGTCTCTATTGATTAGCGTGCAGCAAGTCGTCATCACACTGAAGAGGCTGATCACATTGTGGATCTAAGGCATGAAGGACTATCTACTGTTGTTAATCCTGGTCCTATTCCCGATTATCTTCTGACTGACAAAATTAAAGCTTCTGCTGATTACAAGCTACTGCTACTAGAAATCAAGAAGCAAAAAGCAAGCCTTCAGACAGGAGAAGACTCGTCTACTACGGTCAAGAGTAAAGGTAAACGCAAGCAAACAATTGCTTTATCTGAACCCGAAACCAAGACGAAGAAGACTGAGACTAAGAAGGGAAAGAGCACGGCTGAGGAGCTCGTTCTCCACGACGAAGATGATGTTGGTGTCGATCCTACTCTTGACAAGACTGAGAGAAAATTAATGAAGATAGCTATTGAAAAGAGTAGGAGAGACACGGGCGGTAGTGGTTCAGGTGCACAGATGAATATTGAAGAAGAGTACGAGGAGCCAGATGATATTGATGAGTTTGGATCACCTGAACGGTATTCTACTTCGAAGGAGACATCCATTGCTGTTTCAGAAGGTATTGAAAAGGAGTCCGGTGCTCCTACAATCATGGTACCTACCCAGCCTTTAGTAACTCAACCTCCACCAATCCAGCCCTTACCAACCCGACCGGTGCCAACACCATTCCTTCCACCTCCAATAACTTCCATCCTCAGTACTGTAGTCACAACCGAGCCTCTTCAACCAACCCAGAGTAGCTCTGCATCATCTTCAATGGCTGCATTTGTAATGGCAGAACTGTTGGATAAACACACGGATAATCAAAGAAAAGAGATGGATAATCTTCGCCAAGAGCTACTTAGACGAATTCAAAGTGAAGAGGCATCCAAGAAAGACCAAGAAGAGATGCTAGCTAAGTTCGTTGCAGAGATGGAGTTGACACGTAAAGCTCATGCAGAAGAACTTGCTCAGGTCAAACAGGCTGAAGCTGATAAGTATGAAGCCCGAATCACGAGACTTCGAGCTATGAAGGATAAATACAAGGAGCAGAAAGACACACTTGAAGCTTCTATTGAAGAGAGAGTGAAAGAATCTGTTGAGTCC
Source organism: Glebionis coronaria (assembly GCA_025667525.1). Classification (NCBI taxonomy): domain Eukaryota; kingdom Viridiplantae; phylum Streptophyta; class Magnoliopsida; order Asterales; family Asteraceae; genus Glebionis; species Glebionis coronaria. The sequence goes on along the minus strand of CM046881.1, from coordinate 349,788,137 downwards.
CTTATGCCAAAACTGCGTGATGAGATGAAGAAACTCGCGGCTGATAATTTGATGATTAAGTCGTCCAAACCTTCCGAATCCGCCTACAAAATTGCATATGACTTAACGGATTTTAAATTAAAGAAGATCCTCAAATCTCGCATGAGAAAAGTTGGATCTTTTGACAAGTCTAAAGTTCAGCGGATACTCTACAAATCACTCAATGAAGCTATCTCGGAGGATGATCGGTTGTTTAAAATGTTTTGAAGTGTGGTACCTTACCACATTCTGCCTGAGGAGGAAAAGGATGATAGTGAATAAGAAGAGGGTGACAGTGAAGAAGAAGAAGAAGAAGAAGATGATGATGATGGTGACGATGATGGTTATGATGATGAGGATGATGATGATGATGATGGTGATGATGGTGGTGATCGTAATGAGGAAAGTGCTAAGGGAAGCAACGAAGATGACGATGAGGATGATGGAGGTAAACAAGATCAGCCTGCAACGGGGGACAAGGTTGCCAGCACAAAGAAACCATCTAAGTCTGGTACCAAGTCTCAGAAAGATGCTGCGCAAAAGGAAAAATCCACCTCTACGGAATCAAGACGATCCAAGTGGCGCCATGATGTGAATGCTACTACGGCGTCATCGATTCCCGGTACATCTGTTGCTGTTTCTATACCTGTTACCACTAATCCTATTAGTTCTGTTGTTGCTCCTGTGATTGCAGAATCAGTTACTGAACCTGAGTTTGCACAACACTCGCCTGTTCATGACACCGCCGAGATGCCTGAATCAGAACCAGCAGATGTTCATGTTTCTACTCCTCTGCCACAAGAACCACAATCTACTGTTCCCGAGTCAAGCACACGGGACTGGGCGGACACATTGGAGATTGATGAAACTGCACCGCCACAAGCTTGGATCACGGCAGCTGCTAAATATGATCCAATCACATACGCTGACAGAGATGTTCTATATCTCCGTATCCGTAGTCCAATAGACTTGTGTGCATTTCTGGCTCATGAGTATAAATCTTCGGTCACTCCGTCTTTGGTGAAGAGAGCACTAAAGGATAAGAGAATTCACGCCAAAACCAGGTTAAGCCGCATGGAATATGAGTATTATGCTGATGAGGTCCTGAAAGCTCTTAATACCGTTCAAAGGCCAGGTCTTCATGAGTCAGAAAGAGCTCCACCTCCACTTGATCCTTCTCAAGATAATCAAATTGCTCTCGACTTCTTCGTCACCTATGATCTTGATTATCTCCTTAAGGGTTCATCAAAGTACGCAACCTCCCTGACCTTGCTGAAAGCTGCTAACTGGGGGACAATACCCTGGATCGAGGAAAAGGTAAACCGACTCTGGGTCCCAAAGGTAAATCGTAATTATGATATGTATGCTGTTATAGGTGCATCACATTGGGACGAACGAGTTCGAAGGGCGTACAGAGGTTGCTGCTTAGCCAATTCAGGAAGTATCGTTAGATCCGATATTCGTATCTCCAGCATCTTAGGGCTGAAAACTGAAGCCAAGAATGGCTATCATCATGTGACGGAGATTCGCCTAAAAGGGAGGATGACAGAGAATACACAATACAGCAAGGAGATTTTTCTATCATTCGCCTTGAAGATATCGAAGACATGTTGCTTATGATGACCCGTGATCAACTGACCCATCTTACTCGTGAAGAAATCATTGCCTTGAATACAGCACTTCGTATGTTCACACGAAGCGTTGTTATCAATAAACAAGTTGAAGATCTTCAATTGGGAGTTAAAAGCTACCAAAGGAAGCTTAACCTCACCCGTCCAATGAATCAAGTTCTACCTCAACATGTCGCTAGATGTCCCTATACCGGCATTACTGTTCCGAGTTACGGGATCTTCTACTTGAACAGTCGTGGGATAATGAAGTTTATGAGGATAGGAGAGCTTTATAAGTACAGTGATGGGACTCTCATATACGTCAGAGGAAAATTTGAGCATCTTAATTCTGGTGGGTCTTTACCAGAGATGACCGAGGACTGGCATCAGGGTTATCAGCAAATGGAGAAATATGTGATCAAGAAGATTGATCAAAAGCTCCGGGAACGTAGATTGATGAGGTGCTTAGAAAGATTCGTTGGTGGTAGACCATATGGAGTGCACCACAAGTTACTGCAACGATCCATCTAATGGATCGTACATTTCAGGTCTACTCTATATTGGTTTTTAATTGTGAATATGTAAATTTGTGAATATTGTGCTTTTACGGCTTGATGTAGTGTTAAGGTATGATAATTTTTCAAGAATTTCTCACGAGATTCTAAATCTTTCAAAATATATCATACTAAAGAACTACAACTATCCCTTATAAATTTAAGGGGGAGCGTTAACATGTTCTATGGCCAAACATCGATTTCATTTTTACCCAAAGACCGGTTAATCCATTCAATATCCCAAATATTAATGGTTAACATTTTGGATAAGGGGAGAAAATGGGATTAAGGAGACTTAAATGATACTTGGCTAAAAGATGAAAAAGACTTAACGATAATCCAACTTAATATGTGTAAAGCACGTGTTAAGGGGGAGCGTTTTTGATGAACAAAACACCTAAGGTACAAAACTTTTGATTTCAATATCACAAGTACCTTAAGTTATTTTCAAGGATTTTTCATGGTGGCTATACTTTCCCAAAACACGCTTAATTCACGACGAATGTGGTGACAAAAGGGTGGTAGGAATAGGTTTAGTCCAATGATTCATCAGAGCCGATGGAATCTTCCCAAGGACAATTCCCTAGATAGAATTCGAAGTCCTAGGAAAGTTGGTGAAAGATTGTGAACGTAGCTGAATGCCGACCAAGTACTTAAGCTAGCACTGGAACAATCACAACAAGGTGCTAGTTATGACGTATTGGTAAGTATTGAAGGGGTTGAAGAATGAAAAAGAATTCTAAAGATAAAGGGTGTAAAGAAAGAAGCCCTCCTTACAACTTTAGGCAGAAACCGGGTCAATACATATGCTATTGAGATCATTTGTTAATGATTCTCGATATTGAAGAAAGACATCATGGACCCAGTGATGCAATGCACAACCCTTCCCAGCTAACTCAAATATCTCTCAAAAGGTATTTGTTTTAATCACACGGAGATCAACATGTTATCTATTGGTTTATTCACTCCGAATAGACTGATATTGAAAAGGTGGCACTCCTCTCCAGCCATCGCTCACTAAATCAAAACGCACTATCGAGTCTAGAGCCACGAGATCATCAAAAGTCTCATTAGGACACTTTCCATTTATTCCTTGCTTTCTCACACACTGTGAAAAGTAAGAGATTTTTATGAGTCCTACGTAGTATTCTTGTAATATTGCCAGAACATCCGAGTAATACGCAAGTATTACAATGAAGATGGAAATCCTGCTTGAGCCAACATCAAAAAAGCTCATGATAGGTTACACATGCGGTTCTTTAAGAACCAATCTTGTGAAAAACTGGAAAGAAACAGTAGTTTAATTCTTAATTGAACTTAAACTCGTTCCAGGCCTCTACGCATTATCTTATGATCTTGCCAGAACACTCAGAGTGACTCTTTATTGATCACAGTGACGAGTGGAAATCCTTCTAGTGTTAACATCAAACAGCACTTGGTAGGTGACGTGCAAGATTCTTTATGAATTAAGCTCGTGATAACTGGAAAGCAACGATGGTGAAAATCTTAACTGGAATTCACTTGTTCCAGGTTTCATGAATTGACGGCTTCAATCACAAGGATAATTTATCCAAGTGATTCCCTCTTTATGTTTGTAGTCAAGCTTAGTGATCGTCGAATAAAGAGAACGGGTTTACCCGCGAAATCCTGTCAGGAAGTTACTTAATTGAAACTATCCGTCACAGGTACGATATCTAATATCGTCCAACGGTCTTCACCGACCGGAGGTAAAACGCTACCGATTTAGAATGAAATGTTCTAAGCCATTTCATTCGTGTCTAATCATGTTGCTGCGAAGACGGTGGTGTTGCGGTGTACCAGCTGAAGTCGTTCCCACATGCTTATGTTTTTCGGCATCAAAGTTTAGCAAAATTCAAGAAAGTACAAAATGAAGTCTTCCGCTGTACCAAACTCTGAAGCTTTCGAGAATTCAACAAAAGACATAAGTGTGTGGAATATGGAGTCACGAGGAGGCAATATTCACAAGAGGGCAAAGATCGCACGTGATTGGTCAAAAGAACAATGCTCTCAAGCCAAAGCCTAAAAGATCAAATCAACATATTCACAACAAAAAGAAAGAAGAAAAGACTACGAGCTGAAGAACGAAGACTTAGTATAGTATGCTAGGTTTAGAACTTTGTAACGTGGAGTGACCTCCCTTAGGGGGAGATTGTTAGAAATACGTTTTAACGTATATTAGAAGTATCGGTCACTCCACAATATTATTAATGTTGTAATAGCTCGTAGTTAATGAGTACTTATTTAGTTAAGTAAGAAACCGACCCATGGGCTTGTCATGGGTCGGCCCAAGCCCAATAGTGGCTTGGATATAAATACCCCTTTCCACCATGTAGAATATTGATAACCTATGAATCTATGAAGGGGTTTGTTGTTTTCTAGAGAGAGAAACAAGAGAGAGAAAGTGAGAGAAAACTATGTGTTATTTCAATAAATGGAACTAGCAAAATGACAACAACCAACCCCTTTCCATGGTGGAAAGGGGTATTTATACTTCCAAGCTACATGGGCTTGGGCCGGTCCATGACAAGCCCATGGACCGGTTCTTACTTAACTTAATAAGCAACTAATAACTATTTGTTAACTACGAGCTATTACAACATAAATAATATTGTGGAGTGACCGATACTTCTAATATACGTAAAACGTATTTCTAACAATCTCCCCCTAAGGGAGGTCACTCCACGTAACAAAGTTCTAAACCTAGCATACTATACTAAGTCTTCGTTCTTTAGCTCGTAGTCTTTTCTTCTTTTCTTTCTTTTGTTGTGAATATGTTGGTTTGATCTTTTTGGCTTTGGCTTGAGAGCATTGTTCTTTGGCCTTTTACGTGCGATCTTTGCCTCTCTTGTGAATTTGCCTTCTCTTGACTCCATGTTCCACACCCTTATGTCTTTTTGTTGAATTCTCGAAAGTTTTAGAGTTTGGTACAGCGGAAGACTTTATCTTGTACTTTCTTGAATTTTTGCTAAACTTTGATGCAGAAAAACATAAGCATGTGGGAACGACTTCTACAGGTACACCGCAACACCACCGTCTTCACTGGTACACAGCAACGCCACCGTCTTCAACAGGTACACAACAACACCACCGTCTTTAACAGGTACACAGCAACGACACGAATAAAATGGCTTTGAACATTTTATTCTAATTCGGTAGCATTTTACCTCCGGTCAGTGAAGACCGTTGGACGATATTAGATATCGTACCCGTGACGGATAGTTTCAATTAAGTAACTTCCTGACAGGATTTCGCGGGTAAACCCGTTCTCTTTATTCGACCGTCCAAAGCTGACTGCGAACATAAAGAGTGAATCACTTGGATAAATTATCCTTGTGATTTGAAGCCGTCAATTCATGAAACCTGGAACAAGTGAATTCCAATTAAGATTTTCACCATCGTTGCTTTCCAGTTGTCACGAGCTCAATTCATAAAGAATCTTGCGCGTCACCTACCAAGTGCTGTTTGATGTTGACACTAGAAGGATTTCCACTCGTCACCGTGATCAATAAAGAGTCACTCTGAGTGTTCTGGCAAGATCATATGATAATGCGTAGAGGCCTGGAACGAGTTTAAGTTCCATTAAGAGTTAAACCACTGTTTCTTTCCAGTTTTTCACAAGATTGGTTCTAAAAGAACCGCACGTGTAACCTACCATGAGCTTGTTTGATGTTGGCTCAAGCAGGATTTCCATCTTCATTGTAATACTTGCGTATTACTCGGATGTTCTGGCAATATTACAGAAATACTGCGTAGGACTCATGAAAATCTCTTACTTTTCACAGTGTGTGAGAAAGCAAGGAATAAATGGAAAGTGTCCTAATGAGACTTTTGATGATCTCTTGGCTCTAGACTCGATTGTGCGTTTTGATTTAGTGAGCGATGGCTGGAGAGGAGTGCCACCTTTTCAATACCAGTCTATTCGGAGTGAATAAACCAATAGATAACATGTTGATCTCCGTGTGATTAAAACAAATATCTTTTGATAGATACTTGAGTTAGCTGGGAAGGGTTGTGCATTGCATCACTGGGTCCATGATGTCTTTCTTCAATACCGAGAATCATTAGCAAAAATGACCTCAATAGCATATGTATTGACCCGGTTTCTGCCTAAAGTTGTAAGGAGGGCTTCTTTCTTTACACCCTTTATCTTTACAATTCTTTTTCATTCTTCAACCCCTTCAATGCTTACCAATACGTCATCACTAGCACCTTGTTGTGATTGTTCCAGTGCTAGCTTAAGTACTTGGTTGGCATTCAGCTACGTTCACATTCTTTCTCCATCTTTCCTAGGACTTCTAATTCTATCTAGGGAATTGTCCTTGGGAAGATTCCATCGGCTCTGATGAATCATTGGACTAAACCTATTCCTACCACCCTTTTGTCACCACATTCGTCGTGAATTTAAGCGTGTTTTGGAAGGAATTGCCACCATGAAAAATCATTGAAAATCACCTAAAGTACTTGTGATATTGAAATCAAAAGTTTCGTACCTTAGGTGTTTTTGATCATCAAAAACGCTCCCCCTTAACACGTGCTTTACACATATTAAGTTGGATTATCGTTAAGTCTTTTTCATCTTTTAGCCAAGTATCACTTAAGTCTCCTTAATCCCATTTTCTCCCCTTATCCAAAATGTTAACCATTAATATTTGGGATATTGAATGGATTAACCGGTCTTTGGGTAAAAATGAAATCGATGTTTGGCCATAGAACAAGTTAATGCTCCCCCTTAATTTAATAAGGGATATTTGTAGTGCTTTAGTGTGATATATTTTGAAAGATTTAGAATCTCGTGAGAAATTCTTGAAAAATTATCACACCTTAACACTACATCAAGCCGCAAAAGCACAATATTCACAAATATACATATTCACAATTGAAAACCAATATAAAGTGGACCTGAAATGAACGACCCATTAGATGGATCGTTGCAGTAGCTTTTGGTGCACTAGATATGGTCTTCCACCAACGAATCTTTCCAAGCTCCTCATCAATCTACGTTCACGGAGCTTTTGATAAATCTTCTTGATCACGTACTTCGCCATCTGCCGGTAACCCGGATGCCAATCCTCCGTCATCTCTGGCAAAGTTCCACCCGAGTTCAGATGCTCCAATTTTCCTCTGACTTGTAGAAGAGTCCCATCACTGTACTTATGGAGCTCACCCACCCTCATAAACTTCATTAAACCTCGACTGTTCAAGTAGAAAATGCCGTAATTTGGGACAGAAATGCCGGTATAGGGACATCTTTCTACATGTTGAGGTAGCACTTGATTCACTGGACGGGTTAGGTTAAGCTTCCTTTGATAGCTTTCGACTCCCAACTGAAGATCTTCAACTCGTGTCTTGATAACAACGCTTCGTGTGAACATACGAAGTGCTGTATTCAAAGCAATGAGATCTTCACGAGGAATATGTGTGAGTTGATCTCGGGTCATCAGAAGCAGCATATCTTCGATATCCTCAAGGCGAATGATGGAAAAATCTCCCTGCTGGATTTTGTATTCCCTGTCATCCTCCCTTTTCAAACGAATCTCCGTCACATGATAATAGCCATTCTTGGCTTCAGTTTTCAACCCTAAGATGCTGGAGATTCGGATATCAGATCTAACGATGCTTCCAGAATTGACTAGGCAGCAACCCCTGTACGCCCTTCGGACTCGTTCGTCCCAATGAGATGCACCTATGACAGCATGCATATCATAATTACGATTTACCTTTGGGACCCAGAGTCGGTTTACCTTTTCCTCGATAAAGGGTATTGTCCCCCAGTTGGCAGCTTTCAGCAAGGTCAGGGAGGTTGCTACTTTGATGACCCCTTCAGAAGATACACAAGATCATTGGTGACGAAGAAGTCAAGAGCAATCTGATTATCTTGAGAAGGATCCATTGGAGGTGGAGCTCTTTCTGATTCATGAAGGCCTGGCCGTTGAACGGTATTCAGAGCCTTCAGGATCTCATCGGCATAATACTCGAACTCCATTCGGGTTAACCGGGTTTTGGCACGAAGTCTCTTATCATTCAGCGCTTTCTTCACCAAGGATGGAGTAACCGAAGTCTTATACTCATGAGCAAGAAATGCACATAAGTCAATCGGACTGCGGATACGGAGATACAACACATCTTTGTCAGCGTCTGTGATCGGATCATATTGCGCTTCTGCCGTGATCCAAGCCTGTGGTGGTGCAGTCTCGTCAATCTCCAACGTGTCTGCCCAGTCTCGTGTGCTTGGTTCAGGAACCGTAGATTGTTGTACTTGTTGTAGAGGAGTAGAAGCTCGAACATCTGCTGGTTCTGATTCAGGCATTTCGGCAGTGTCGTGAACTGGTGAGTGTTGTACAGCTTCAGGTTCAGTTACCGATTCTGCAATCACAGGAGCAACAACAACAGAACTAATGGGGTTAGTGGTAATAGGTAAAGATACATCGATAGAGGTACCGGGAACCGATGACGCTGTAGTGGCATTCACATTGTGGCGCCACTTAGATCGTCTTGATTCCGATGATGTTGATTTGTCCTTCTGCGCTGCATCTTTCTTGGACTTGGTTCCAGACTTAGCAGGTTTCTTGGAGCTGGTAACCTTGTCTCCCTCTTTAGGCTGTTCACCCCCATCATCATCCTCATTGTTATCCACGTTACTCCCCCTAGCACTCTCCTCATTACCATCACCACCATCATCGCCATCATCATCATCGTCATCATCATCCTCATCCTTATCCTCATCATCACCATCATCGTCATCCTTTTCCTCTTCTTCTCCTTCTTCTTCCTCTTCCTCTTCACCAGTACCCTCTTCCTGCTCTCTTTCTTCCCTTTCTTCCTCAGGTAGAATGTGATAAGGTACCACACTTCCAAACGTTTTGAATAACCTATCATCCTCCACGATAGCGTCATTCAGGGATTTGTATAGAGCCCGTTGAATCCTAGACTTATCAAACGATCCAAGTTCCACCATACGAGTCTTAAGGATCTTCTTTAATTCAAAATCCGTTAACTCATAAGCAATTTTGTAGGCGGATTCTGAAGGATTGGATGACTTGATCATCAAGTTATCAGCTGCTAGTGTCTTCAATTCATCGCGTAGTTTAGGCATAATGGATTCAACAGATTCTTGCACTCTCACTTCAACAGAAGCTTCAAGTGCTTCTTTTTGCTCCTTGTATTTATCCCTCATCGCTTGAAGTCTGGTGATACGTGCAGCATGCTTATCAGCCTCAGCCTGCTTAACCCGAGCTAGTTCTTCTGCATGTGCTTTTCGAGTCAAATCCATATCTGCAGCGAACCTAGCAATCATCTCCTCTTGGGCTCTCCTAGATGCTTCTTCACTTTGAGCTCGTCTTTGTAACTCTTGTCGAAGTTCATCCATTTCTCGTTTGTGATTATCCACATGTTTATCCAACATTTCGGCCATCACCAGTGCAGCCATTGTAGATGTTGCAGAGCTGCTCTGGGTTGATTGAAGAGGCTCGGTTGTTACTGCGGTACTAAGGATGGGAGTTATAGGTGGTGGAAGAAATGGTGTTGAAGCCGGTCTGGTTGGTAAGGGTTGTATTAGTGGAGGTTGAGTTACTAAAGGTTGAGTTGACACCATGATCGTAGGAGCAACAGACTGCTTTTCCACACTTGCTGAAATAGGGATTGATGGCTCCTTCGAAGTGGAATAATGTTCAGGTGACCCAAACTCATAAATATCATCTGGTTCCTGGTACTCTTCTTCAACATTTACCCTTGCACCTGAACCACTACCGCCAGTATCTTTCCTACTCCTTTGAATTGCTATCTTCATTATTTGTTTCTCTGTCTTGTCAAGAGCAGGATCAACAACATCTTCTTCGTCACGTAAAACCATCTCATCAGCCTTACCCTTTCCCTTCTTACCCTCAGTCTTCTTCTTCTTGGTTTCGGGTTCAGGTAACGCAGCTGGTTGTTTGCGTTTACCTTTACTCTTGACCGTTGTAGACGAGTCTTCTCCGGTCTGAAGGTTTGCTTTCAGCTTCTTGATTTCTAGCTGCAGTAGCTTGTAATCAGCAGAACCTTTGATTTTCTCCGTCAGAAGATAATCGGGAATAGGACCAGGAATCACACCACCAGACGGTCCTTCATGCCTCAGATCCACAGTATCATCAGCTTCTTTAGTGTGATAATGACTTGCTGCACGCCTATCAATAGTAGCATCATTTTTCATAAAATAATTAATGATAAGCTTGATAAACCTTGGATAAGGAAAGAAATTTGTCTTCAGCTTCTTGTTTTGGAAGAGTTGAAAGGTGAATTCTTCCCATATCAACAATGCATAATCTGCATTTGCAGCTTTGTACATGCCATAGAACAGGTTTATTATAGGACTGCGCAGAGCATCATGGCCACTTGTTTTTGGTGTAAGACATCTACTGAGAATACCCATCAATGCTCTCCAAGGTTGTCCTACTTTAGCAGTGGTAAACTCAGACGCAACTCGTATGTCAGGACATCCAAGAGCGTCAAATAACTCCATGAGTTCATCTTTAGTAGGATCCCTCGAAAATGACATGCCTTTGGGTGTATCCCGTATACCAAAAATCTTACGGAAGTCTGAAACTGTGAGCGTCTGCTGCTTGTTGTCGATGGTGAAGGTGATCTTGTTTGAAGTGATTTCCTTGGTAGCCCAAAATTCATACATATAATCATAAGGCACCGAGGCACTACCTCTTAAAGCATTCTTAAAATGGGATTGATCAAGGATCGCGATGGCTACTTTAAATCCATGGTAAGTGGATTTTGAGACTTGCTTCAGCCGGTAGTTGTTGGGTATAAACTTAAGGGTTCGTGCTTTAGCAATAGCGGCTTCTCTAGAGTCTTGGATTGCTTGTACTGTTGGATTAGTCATTGTATCTGCTTAAGATAAGACATGAAAGGTTGATGCACAAAAACATATAGATATATATCATTCTTACTTCTAAGCATAACACATTTCATAACATAATACAACAAGTACATATAACATGCAAACAATAATAATCAAACAACTCTTCATCCGGAACTTTCCTTCATTCGGAACTTCTTCATTCGGAACATACCTTCATTCGGAACTTCCTTCATCCGGAAGTTCTTCATTCGGAACTTCCTTCATCCGGAAGTTCTTCATTCGGAACTTCTTCATTCGGAACATTCCTTCATTCGGAACTTCCTTCATCCGGAAGTTCTTCATTCGGAACTTCTTCATTCGGAAGTTCTTCATTCAGAACTTCTTCATTCGGAACATTCCTTCATTCGGAACTTCCTTCATCCAGAAGTTCTTCATTCGGAACTTCTTCATTCGGAAGTTCTTCATTCGGAACTTCTTCATTCGGAAGTTCTTCATTCGGAACTTCCTTCATTCGGAAGTTCTTCATTCGGAACTTCTTCATTCAGAAGTCCTTTATTCGGAACTTCTTCATTCGGAAGTTCTTCATTCGGAACTTCCTTCATTCGGAAGTTCTTCATTCGGAACTTCTTCATTCGGAAGTTCTTCATTCGGAACTTCCTTCATTCAGAAGTTCTTCATTCGGAACTTCCTTCATTCGGAAGTTCTTCATTCGGAACTTCTTCATTCGGAAGTTCTTCATTCGGAACTTCCTTCATTCGGAAGTCCTTCATTCGGAACTTCCTCATTCGGAAGTTTTTCAGAAAAAATCCTTCATTCGGAAGTTCATATCCATGTTCATCCGGAACTTTTTCAAACGAAGCTATGATGATTAATCTATGCGCGTTTGTGAGTTTCTAAGGCAATCTAAGGCAATTAAACATCATCTAATGCAAATCCGCACAAAACCCACCACAAATCCTAATCAATTACTGTTTAATTAGACACAAAACCCTAATTTGGACTTAATCTAAATTAAACGAATCGTTTACCAGGAGATAGTGAAGAATTAGACGAATTATAAGTTTAAATATTGATGTATTTACCTTATTAAGCGAATGAACAGGATTGGATGAATAAACGAAAGATTTTTAGAGCTTGTGTGTGTGATTCAACAATGGCGGCAAAGAGATAATGCATGAACAGTGAGTGAAGGAAAAAGGGGGCGGGGGTATCTATTTGACTTAGGTCAAATTTTTACAAGTTTCATACAATGTCACTTTATACCCTACACTCCTTATTCTTTTCCTTTTTGTCTCTTATGTTTTCATTTCATATTACCTTTCCATTGATAAGTTTAGTCAACTTAATTTTACTTAGTTAAACTAAACTCGACAATCTCACACAACTTAAGTATCGCATCCAATTAGCCTATCTCCAAGATCTAAAAGCAATGCCTATCACATAGAACGAACACAAGTCGTATTCTAAAGCAAAACCACTCAATTTCCATTTAGTCCTTAATTTTCCACAATCTCTTTTGAAAATCAATTTAATGACGAAGATGATTTAATATTTTCTCCCCCTTAAACGATGACCCGTTTTCTATTTAAAGAGCTGTAGTCATTGTTTAAAGAGTCAAATATTGATGAAAGCATTTCCAATTGATGACTTGAAAAAAGTTTGATTCGTGGTGACAATAAGATTTCTCTTATTTTAACAAATTAATGCACTGAGACGTACATAAATTCGTGTTAGACCAAGTTGTAAAGTAAACTTGATCCCTTTGCATGATTTGGCTTGTAAATCACGCCCGATAAAATTAATTCCCGTTCTGAGCCAACGTTTTCCAAAGAAATACGTGACTTTAATATGAAAACCGGGTTGCAGTCAGAAATAACTACAAGCCATAATGGGCATGTTTTAAAAATGTACAACTTTTATAAGGACTCTATTTATGGCACCGTGTCAATATTGATCGACATTTCTAAGGCCGTAAATATTACCGTACTAAAAGACATGCCCGATTTAAAAACGAAAAATATTTTTGGTTTTTCTTGATTTTATAATTTTTATGGTTTTTCTAGGTTTTATATTTTTTATGGTTTTTGTTGGTTTTATATTTTTGTATTTTCTTTTTGTGGTTTATATATTTACGATAATATACATGATCACGAACAAAGGATACTCTGAATAGTTTACCACGACTATTCAGCTGATTCTTCTGCCAACTCTTTGAGAGTCGCTGGAGTGAATGATTTCATGCCAAGCTTGTCGATCAAAAACTCAATTCGTCCTCGATCTAATGCTTTGGTTAACATATCCGCCAGCTGGTACTCAGTAGTGACAAAATACAGCTCGATCACTCCATTCTCCACCTGCTCTTTAATGAAATGGTAGCGAATGTCTATGTGCTTGGCCCGGGAGTGTTGAACATAGTTGCAGCAAAGGGCAATGGCGCTCTTGTTGTCACAATACATCGGGATTTTGTTAAATCCCAAACCGTAGTCAGTTAATTGTAATCTCATCCAAAGGACTTGAGCACAACAACCGGACATGGCGATGTATTCAGCCTCCGTGCTTGATATTGCAGCGCTTTTCTGCCTTTTTGAAGACCAACTGATCAATCTATCTCCAAGGAGTAGCACAGATCCAGAAGTGCTACGCCTCGTGTCTTGACATCCAGCATGATCGGCATCTGCGTATGATATTAAAGCAATAGAGGAATCTTTCGGATACCATAGACCACGATGAAGTGTTCCTTTTAGATACCGAAAGATCCTTTTCACAACATGTAGGTGCTTTTCGGTAGGCTGAGCCTGATACCGGGCACACATGCATACAGCAAATTGCAAATCAGGCCTGCTAGCAGTCAGATATAGAAGGGTGCCGATCATCCCACGGTAAAGTTTTGGATCGACAATAGTCCCATTCCTATCTTCATCTAACTTGGATTTCTCCACCATTGGAGTGTCCACGGGGTCACAATTTTCAAAGTTATATTTCTTAAGAGATTCTAGAGCATATTTGGATTGATTAATAAAGATGCCTCTGGGATTCTGAGAAATCTGTAATCCTAAGAAAAATGAAATTTTTCCCATCATCGACATCTGAAAGCGTGTGGAAATTATCTTCTCAAATCGATTTGACAATTCTATGTTAGTGGCAGCAAATATTATATCATCAACATAAATTTGTACCAGAATCATGTCGTTGCCTTCCTTGAGAGTGAATAGAGTGGGGTCCACCTTGCCTTTGGAGAAGCGTTCCGAAATGAGATATGTTGACAGGAGATCATACCACGCGCGTGGAGCTTGTTTCAACCCATAGAGAGCCTTCTTAAGCTTGTACACATGATTAGGAAACTCCGTGCTTACGAACCCATCCGGTTGACTAACATAGACTTCTTCCCTTAGTTCACCGTTCAAAAATGCCGTCTTCACATCCATTTGATAGACGATCATGTTCATATGAGCAGCATACGCAAGGAATAGTCTAATCGCCTCCAATCTTGCCACAGGAGCAAAAGATTCTTCAAAGTCTATACCCAAGGCTTGTTTATATCCTCTAGCAACCAATCTAGCCTTATTCTTCAATACCGCACCCATCTCATCAAGTTTAACCTTATAAACCCATAACAATGTAAGCATGTTAACCTTGTCAGGGAGAGGAACCAATTCCCATACTTCAAGTCGTTGGAATTCATTGAGTTCCTCCTGCATAGCTTCAATCCAAGATGATTGGGTCATAGCCTTGTCAATTTTTAGGTTCAACTTCAGAGAGAAATGCATCAAAGTAGCAATAAAGTGCACTCTCTTGTAATTGATGGCGTGTGGAGACTGGTCGATCTAGATCTCCAATAACATTCCTAATTGGGTGATCTTTTGTCCATTTAGTGCTATGGTTTTCAATCCTAGGTGGTCTGGAGTGAACAATAGAAGGAGCTTCTTCTGAGGTAGACGCGGCTGAAGGGTTTTCAGGTATCGCTACACCAAAGAAAGGAAGCTCTTGCAGGTGAGCATATTCCAAGTCGTGATCAATAGAATCCTCTTCCACATCATTAGGCACAAGTAGGGGTGACGATTCAGGTGTAGTTTGAGAATCACTTGGTGAAGGTGCATCCGGTTCAATGTGAATTATAGATGCATTAGATAAAGGTTCATTAGCTTGAGCAACCACTTCAGGGATTGGAGCGATCACTACAGGTGCTGGAACTTCATCATTCGGGGGATCGAAGAATTCATCAAACAACGGTTGAAACAGTTTATCCCACTCGGGCCTTGTTGGTGGTAAAAATGATGTAGAAGTAGGATTATTGGGAACTAATCCGGAACTAATAGCACCGGTTCCCATCTCATGAAGCGCGGGTTCAGAGCTGTGTTGCTCAGAAGCCATCGCTGTCAGCTCATCGAAATCTGCGTCCATAGTTTCTACAATCTTGCCAAGACGACGGTTATAGATTCGGTATGCTTTCTTGGACGGTGAGTAACCAATGAAAATACCTATATCGGCTTTCGGTTGAAGCTTACCCAAGTTCTCACTATTAATGTTTGGATAACAAAGGGCACCAAACACATGAAAAAATGAAACATCGGGTTTACGGTCATGTAAAAGCTCATAAGGTGTTTTTCCATGGCGTTTCCGAATGATAGAACGGTTTTGGGTGAAACATGCAGTAGATATAGCTTCTGCCCACAAGAACAATGGAGCGTTCGCGTAAATAAGCATGGTCCTAGCAGCTTTCATAAGTGTACGATTCCGTCTTTCAACGACACCGTTTTGTTGTGGAGTGCGTGCAGCGGATGTTTCATGTGAGATACCAACTCCTTCATAATAATCACGAAGAGTCTGGTTGACGAACTCTGTACCATTGTCTGTACGAATACGGCGGACAGTAGTATTCAAACGTACCTGAATGAATTTAAGAAAAGTGATGATAGCCTTCGGTGCTTCATCCTTTGTACGTAGAAATCTAACCCATGTAAACCTGGAGAAATCATCCACAATTACCAGAATGAATTTCTTACCGCTCACACTTTCAGTTCTCATTGGCCTACAAAGATCCATATGCAAAACATGAAGTTTTTCTTGATTGGTGTCTTCAGCTTTGGGCTTGTAAGATTTCTTGGTACTTTTCCCCCTTGAACACGCGGAACATAAATGGTCCTTGTGAAATTTAAGCTTTGGAAGACCACGAACTAAATCGTTTTTAGCCAGATGATTAATAGCATCAAAGTTAAGATGAGATAATATGCGATGCCATAGCCATGACTTGGTCTTAGAGGCTTTAGAGAGAAGACATACTGGAGAGGCGGCCATCATGTCTTGTAAGGACAAGGTATATAGATTTGCACCACGAGATCCCTTCAACAAATCTTTTCCTTCCAAGTTGCGGATGAAACAAGTGTGTTGTCGAAAAGCAACCTCAAGGTTGGCATCACAAAACTGTCCTACGGAGAATAAATTATGACCAAGACCTTCTACATAGTATACCCTTGAAATCGTCACGTTTCCAATATGATATTCACCATACCCCATTATCTTTGCTATATGATCATTCCTGAATTTAACCGTACCAAGAAACTTGCTGACGAAATTTCGGAGCATCGAGCGATTTCCGGTCATATGTTTTGAACAACCGGAGTCCAAATACCACAGGATGATTTGGACCACCTGAAAATATCACCACACGAAGACAATGTAGAGGTATCGGAATCTGAGTGTTCCTTGTTATTAGCAGGTACAGATTTAATAATCTTAGATTTGCTAACTCTAGGTTTCTTAGATTTCCTAGCCTTTTTCTTCCTAATTGGTGGTGTAGATTCTAGTTGGCTTAAATCCTGAGGTATTTCTTCACTGATAGGCACTATAGTGGGGGCTGACCTAATTAAAGGGCGCTGTTTCCATACTTGAGTACGAGTGTTCCTAACTAAAGGACGCTCAGACCTAACCTCAATGGATGCATTCCTAGTTAAAGGGCACATTTTTCCATCTAATGTAAAGGTCCTACCAGTGGGACGCCATTGCCAGCCAACTTGGGCACGAGTTCTACCCGTTGGCTTCCATTCAAGACCATTCTTAATAGCATTCATTTCATTCACATGATCAATAAGACACAAATCATGACGTTGGGAAAACATACATTCATTACAATTCCAACAATTCAAATTAGAATTCACGAATGGTTTTGGCTTCTGCACAGGCGCAGAGCTTTTAGTCTTAACATGATTCTTTTTATTTAAAACTGAACTAGCATTCCTATTGTGAACTTCTACTTTCTTCTTTTTGGCACTACTAGTGGAGGGCTTGATCTTATCTTTCTTGAATGCCTTACTTGATTGTGCCAATGACGGTTTCGCTCCTGGAGTCTTATTAAATGGAGTTACAGCAATGGGCCTATTATTAAGTAGTGCAGAACCTGGTGTACCTATGTATTGCAAATATGCTAAGCAATATTGAACTCGCTTAATATATTCATGAGCCGAATAATAGTCGCTACTTGAGGGATCTAAGGCATAAAGATCGTCTAAAATATCCCTAAGAAGATCGACATGCTTAATGGCATTCCTCATATAATCATCATAGGTAACTGGGTTTCTCTTATGAAGCGGGTTCTTATAAAGCACTACTGACTTGGTTGTTGGAGCACTAGTGGACGGTGCAGATTCGGTAGCTAAGTTATCAACAACTTCTTGTCGGGTGAGAAGAAGTGTCTCCTTTAACTCAGCCAAAACCATATTTTTGTCAATGAGCAGGATGTTCAAATCAGAGATTTCCTCGCACTTTTGGTTCAGTTGTTCAACATAAGATTGTTGCTGTGCCGCATTAAAAGCGAAGCGTTCTTCTAGTGAACCATAAAGAGCGGATAGTCCCTGTCTTGTCCGATCCATCTCCCCTAGAACAGACGAAAGTCTAATTTCTAAGACTTGGTTTTTAGACTCTGCAGCCTCTAGTTCCAATTTTAATGTTTCATTTGATGACACATCTCTCTTCAATCTCATGATTTCTTCCTCTAATGTCTTAACAATTGCAATCATCTTGTCACTCGTCTCAACACCGTTTTCACAACCATTTGATATCAAAAGATCCTCATTTTGAGTTTGTTGTTTTAATTCTAAAGATATACAATGTTGTTCTAGTTGATTAAAGCGTTTTGAAAGTAAATTGTAAGAATCCTGTAGCTTTAAAAACTCAGCGTTAGATTCGTGACAAGAATGATTATCTACCTCATTTACAGTATCAGCAACATTTACAGAGAGATCACAAACATCATCACATATATGCACAGCATCACAATTAATCATAGCGGATGTAAGCTCATTCGAATAATTAACATTTACAGTAGTAAGCACATCACACGAGATTACTGCAGACAAGAATCGGTCATATTCGGTTAAAATCTTTTCTTTTTCAATTAGTTGTAGTTCGTAAGCGGTGTCCATTTCATAAAACACTTTTTGAACTTCACCAATTTCAAACACAAGATTTTCCTTAAGAGATGCAAAAGTTCCTTTTAGACTTTCGACAAACGGATTGATCTCATTTTTAAACACCTCGTTCATATGTTCGAAAGCCCATTCTCCGGCATTTAAGCCATTTGAAGTCGTACAATCCAAAATGACCTTGTCAAAATTAGTAAAGTATTGATTAATCTCTTGCAAGTTTAACCATACAGTGCTAACAGGTGGAAGATCCTTTAGAATTTCCTTAGGACCTTCCATATTGACAAGTGTAGGAAATGTACTAGGGTTTTCTTCATCTAATATGTAGGTCGGTGCTGTTATGAGATCTTTGTCCATATGGAAGCGAATTCTAAAATCCGTTTTTGCAAGCTCCTTATTAAATTTAAAATAATCACACTCGGGATATTTTGCAGAATTGTATGACCGATCCTCATCAACTAGATCCTTACTTGTTCGATCATCGGGAAAAACAATCGGGTCTAAGGCCAATCCTAATTGAGTTGCATTATAAAGTCTAGGACTATGTCTTAAAGCTTGTTTTGCATATCGTGGATTAGGGGGAAGGCCTTTTTGACGAGATAAGTTAAATTCTCTAAACGAAGCATCAAATAAGTGCACTAGTTGAGAAGCAGCGTATTGTCTTAACAGCAGGTAATCTAGACTTCTAATCTTATTAGTAGCATTAATCTCCATTTCATTCTTCTTAGACTCGAGTGATTCAAAATCCGTTTGAAGTTTTTGAAAATTAGTGACCACTAACTCCTTTTCTTTAAGTTCAATAGTCAGATTTGCTCTTAAGGTTTCAATTTCTTGCAAGTGACCCATTTGTTTGTTTCTAAAATGATCATATTATGGATTGGTTAGAACACTAGACGAAGGCACTAATTCCAAGGTTTGAACTTTCTCATTGCTTAAGGCAAGCTCCTCAGACAAATTCTTATTCTTAGCTAAGGTTTCTAAGAGAGCAGCATTCATTTTGCTAAGTAATGTAGCAGGAACCATGACCAAATCTTGTTGAGCAGGAGTAGGCGTATGCGAAATGGGTCCCGGTTGTGATTCACTCAAATTCTGGGGACTCACATTGATATTGCTATCATTGTTTGTCTCCTCATTTGAAAGACTCACCACCGAAGATTCATTCGAATCAGCACTCTCTTGCACAACTTGATGTGGTTGAATACTAGCATCAGTGGTATTATCGGTGGTATTAATAAGTACCTCAGATCTCTTTTCTGGCCCTAAGCTGGAGATAGTTGCCATGAGAGCAGCCTTTGCAGATTGAAAGTCATCACAATCTGAGTCATACGCATCAAGATCATCGGCTTGATAAGCTGCATTCTGTGTAGTGACAATGTCTTGTTCAGCAATCCCTGGATCAGCAAGAAATGCAAGCTCCTCTTCATCAAGTTCCCTTCCTTATGCCTGAGCATTCACCAGATAGATCTTCTCTGCAAACCATTGTCCATCCCTTCTCCTCTTGGGTTTCTTACAATCCCTGGACATGTGACCCTCTTCCTTGCAGTTGTAGCATGTAATCATTCGCAACTTGCCCGTGGAATTAGCCCGTGGAGCAGGATTGACCATTGGAGCCTGATTGACTGTGCGAGCATTGGTAGTTGATGTGGTAGGTCTCCCCTGATATGGTTGAATAGGCTGAACCATTACCCTGCCATTCTCAATAGTAGCTTGTTGGCGAGAATTGGATGAATTCCTCAACTGATTGTTGGTAGGAGCTGATCCCTTAAATCCTCGTTTGCTTAAAGTCCTTGTGAGATAAGTAGACATAGTGGTTAACACTTCAACTGGATCAGCACCTTGTTTGAATACAGGAACGGGGACTTCCTCATCATCATAGTACATTGCTTGGTCTTGATGAGCTGCATAATCACTAGAAGGAATACTCATTTGATCAGGGTAGCTTGTTGGATATGCTGCATTCTCTTGATAAGAAGAATATGAAGATTGAGCATAAGGTGCAATACTTGCTGGGTGAGGATGTGTAGCATATTGTGATGAAGGTGCACTAAACCGATATTGTTGCTGATGTGAGGTGGGTGGTTGCGGTAAAATCGAGTATTGGGGAAAGGTTGGTGTCATGTAAGGTGATGGATGATAGGCTTGATGTCCCAAAATATAAGGAGTGTTGTTGTGAGACAAGCTTGGTTGATTCGCCATCAAAGCTAATGAATCAGGATACATACCTCATGGAGAACGGTGCATGATCACATGTTTCTCATGCTGCTGAAGAAAAGCATATAGTTGATCCAAATTGCACTTATGCAGATCCCTGGTTAACTTAACATCGGTAATATACTCACCCCATTCAGCTTGAGGTAAAGTATTCAAGAATTTGGTGTTAACCTGGAATGGAGCAATCACCAGATTGTATACATTCAGATCATTCATGAGTGTGGTGAATCTGAAGTAATAATCGTGAAGCGTTTCCCCTGGGTTGTAAGTGAATCTGTCAAACAGGTCATACAACTGACATTCCCTTTCCTGTTTGGTGAGAGACGTACCTTGTAGCAACACCTTAAGACGTTCCCATAAATCCTTAGCCACCGTATACTGACTTACCATCCTATAGATGTCATGGGGAAGAGCTTGGAGAATTGTTTGAAGAGCTTTCTCGTCTGCATCGGCAACAAGTTGTTGAGCTGGTGTAAGTTCTTCAAATTCTCTTGGTCGAGACACATTGTTAGCCACGATGGTACCATAGTCAAGTGGACCATTTAAGATTGACTTAACCATAAGCCTCCCATAAACCGGTTTTCCCTTAAGATAAGACATCATCCGGCCTTGCCATGCTTCAAAAACTTCTTTGATGAGCATTGGCGGGCGATTATCCGTTCCCGTGATGACGGAAATATCCGTAAGTGATGTCATCTGAGGCATTACTGAATTCGGATTCATTTTGTTAACTTCAAAGAGACAAAGATTATCGGTTGATCGAGCAGTGAAGTAAAGCTTGTGAATTGTGTTGAGTTTTTGTTGTAAGAAACCAAGATTAAATCCTCTAAAAATCGTCGAAAAAACAAGCAAAATAACCCTTGATTCGGAACTTTTGTTGATTCGGAAGTGTTGATTCGGAACTTCTTGGTTCGGAACTTTTGGCTTGATTCGGAACTTCTTGGTTCGGAACTTTTGGCTTGATCCGGAACTTCTTGGTTCGGAACTTTTTGGCTTGATCCGGAACTTCTTGGTTCGGAACTTTTTGGCTTGATTCGGAACTTCTTGGTTCGGAACTCTTTTGGCTTGATCCGGAACTTCTTGGTTCGGAACTTCTTGGTTCGGAAGTTCTTGGTTCGGAAGTTCTTGGTTCGGAACTTTCCTTGGTTCGGAACTTTCTTGATCCGGAACTTTCTTGATCCGGAACTTTCTTGATCCGGAACTTTTTCGTTCGGAACTTCCTGGTTCGGAACTTTTTGGTGATCTGGAACTTGTTGGTTCAGAACTTTTGCTGGGTTAATCAGAAACCTTGTTCCGATGAACAGTCGACCACTAAAATGAAGATTAAACCCATATTTTGACCAAATAACCCAAAAAGTTTTGTGATTTCTACAATAATAAGTAAAAACTAATACTTATCCACTAATCCCAATCACAAAAACACCAAGAATCAAGATGAATCTTCTTAAAGAACACTAATACAATCAAAAACTAAAAAACCACACAAATCACTACCTTAAATCACCCCATAGCTCTTGATACCAAATGTAGAATATTGATAACCTATGAATCTATGAAGGGGTTTGTTGTTTTCTAGAGAGAGAAACAAGAGAGAGAAAGTGAGAGAAAACTATGTGTTATTTCAATAAATGGAACTAGCAAAATGACAACAACCAACCCCTTTCCATGGTGGAAAGGGGTATTTATACTTCCAAGCTACATGGGCTTGGGCCGGTCCATGACAAGCCCATGGACCGGTTCTTACTTAACTTAATAAGCAACTAATAACTATTTGTTAACTACGAGCTATTACAACATAAATAATATTGTGGAGTGACCGATACTTCTAATATACGTAAAACGTATTTCTAACACACCATGGAAAGGGGTTGATTGTTGATTATTCCATTTGATCATTTAATGAAAAACACATAGTTCTCTCTCACTTTCTCTCACTAGTTTCTCTCTCTAGAAATCTTCAACCCACTTCATAGATTAACAAGATTATCAATATTCTACAAGATTCAATCACATTAAACTCCTTAAACAACTTTGGCAGATTTATCAAACAAAAGTCAATCCATTAGATCAATATCAAAAGGAAAGCAGTTATTCCACAAACTATTTAACATGATATCAGTTTATCAGTAAATAAAACAGAGAAACAGATCCAAATCATAAACATAGAATGCAAATATACTACAACGTCATTTAAACAATAGACAAGATAACAGGCAGATTTATTACCCTAAAACATGTCAAAACAAACTTCAATTAAATCACATAAACTTAAAGAACAGTAAAATCTAAATAAACATAAAATAAATAGGAATTAAAACCTTTTGTAGTATTCCTTTGAGACGAAGTGAGGCACTGAGACTACTTAAAACCTAAACGAACCACCATACGAACCACCATTTACCATCAATCGAACATCATCAAACATTTACGAATCAAGAACAGTACCTTTAATTTATCCAGTGGGGATAAATCATTCCCAAATTTAACTCAAATTAAACTAATAAGCTATTAAAAAGCTTACAAGTTCAATCTTATATTATAATAAATAAAATCAGTGGAATAGTATTATACTATAAATTCAATGCGAGAATAATAAGAACACATAAAAGATCATTTGCAAAACTGAAATTAATTTTATTAATTCAAACTGAAATTCATTACAAAACATTAAAAGAAAAATAAATCCTACCAGTATTTTAACATTATAATTCTAAGCTAAAAAGGGGATAAATGATTACATAATTTTGTGGGTTTTTATAGGCAAACCCAAGGCCTGCTGTGGAGTTTGTTGAAGAAGAAACGCGCATCGTAGCCATCGAATCCATCTTTCTCTTTCTTCTATTTGATCCTACGGTTGAGATGAGTCAACTAGCACACGGATCGCCAACGTGGCATCCGTGTGTGCTAGTTGTGCTAGTTGTATGCTGATTTGGCCACAAATGATTGGAGGAATAGGAATAATATGCTGTCACAGCCAACCATAAGATGCCACGTATGTAGATGCCTTCCATCTTCTCTTCTGATTTCCTTGGGGAATTAATATCAATTCGTGTGAATCACACGTGCCAACCAAAACCCCCAATTTATTGAGTAATTTTTGTGATGTGGAAGCTTTTACAAGTTCCCACATCAGTCACATGATGTCCTTCTATTCTTGGTATTCTTCTATTATGTTTTAAGGAAACAGTTGTCAAAACAGTTTCCTTTTTCTTCATAGTCTCGAACACACAAATGGCATGTCCGAAGTGTGCTGAGAGTTATCAGGGTATTGCCACCCCTGTTAACTCTCAACCCCTCAGAGTCCCTGATACATCTTGGCTGTTATCCATCACAGCCAATGAGTATGTCTTCAGGTAATCTTCGACTTCCCTGACAATGTCCCTGACATGGACTCCTCTGAGGTTGCTCACATAGACTTGGATCTCTGTGAGTCTTGTGAAACTTGCCTGCCTCCTAGGCACAGGCAAGGGACTATCTAACAGCCTAATTATGTTTAAATCAATGATCAGGGAATCTAACAAGTTTAGATTCCCAACATTAGGGTTTGAGGGATAAATAATATGTTACTGGTTTATTTTGGTTTGGGGAAGAAAGGATATGGTGAACTTTGGTTGTATCGAGAGAAAGTGGGTGAGATAAATGTGTGAGTGATTGAGTATATAAAACGTTTATTTATTTTGTAACTCATTTTGACCAAACGAGAAATAATCCAAAAGCCCAAGTTTACTTCATTCGTCACATAATTTTCACTCTTTTGGGCTTTGGCCCATTCAAACTTCATCCATCTATTACATGTGGGCTTTGACCAAAGTTTTTAAAGCATGGGCTTTTGACAATGTTGTTAATCTTTTAAGAACTTCAAATGGGCTTATGAGCCCATTTTCCAAAATGTGGGACCTACTTGTCGTCAAACTTGATAAATCCGTGAGTAAAACGACTTGTTATCGGCTTTGTTGATCTTTTTCTTCAAACTCGTGTCGTTTTCGCTGGTTTTCGCGATCTTCAGTACCTACACACATGAAACGACAAACAAACGAATACAAGGCCATATTTAAACATTTATTGCATTTATTCATCGTTATTTGATATAATTGATATGAGTAAACTCACTCATATAAGTGCTTCAAGTTCTTGGTCGGAGACTTCATCATCAGTGTCATCAAGCATTTCTCCTTCCTCTGCCGACAATTTGACCCCTGCATCCATCTTCTTACATAGCAGCATTTTCTCCTTATGATATGCATAATCCTTAACCTGTTTCAGCTTTCTACATTCCTTTGCCATATGCCCAAATCCGTTTCAATTATAGCATTGAATCCCACTTTGATGAACCACTTGAGTACCAACTATTTCCCTATTCCCAGTAACAGTAACAACTCTCTGATTATCATATACAGCAGGTTGTCGATCATAACGTGTAGAACCCTCAACATGCATTGGATTACGTCGATCATACCTTGAAGGACTCTCCCCACACCTACGTATATCAAACCTTGGAGGGCTCTCAACATATCGGTTGCGCATGTTAGATGAAGTTCGGAGGTTGTTGTTGGTGGGTTTATAAATATTCTTGTAAGACTTCATTATGAAAGCAATTTGTTCTTCCGTTTCCTTATCCTTCTGAGCTTGTTCTTCATCACTATCTTCTTCGGATGAGTGCTCAAATTTTTGTGATGGTGCTTAATAAGTGTGAAAACACTTATCTTTTTACCACTTATTTCCAATAATAACAAGACCAAAACGTGTGATTTATGTCATAAAAGTCGGAATTATGCGTGGTTTGTGTTTTTATTGTGTTTTAGGACCAAAATATAAAAAAGGAAGAAAACACGGGTTTTCACGGGCTTTTATCGAAGAAAACGGGAAAAGACGAAGTCAAAAGATCAAGAGTGCAAAAAGAACGGAAGTCTAAGGCCTATTCTGAAGATTTATCGAAGAAAAAGTCTAAAGGCGGAAGTTTAACGAAGTCGAAGAACTTAAGTCTTATAGAAGAAGGAAATTCAAAGACAAGTTCAAATCCCGAGGCGACAAAGACAAAGAATTAAAGTCGTGTCGAGAAAACGTGAAGAAAGCAAGAAAGAAGATGCAACACATGCACTCCTTCCACCTTCCCTATAAATACCCTCCTAATAGTCATTAGGAGGGTGGTTAGATTTTTAGTTAATTTTCACTTTTTTAGTTTCCTCTAGTTTTTAGAGAGAGAAAGTCTTAAACTTTCTCTCACTAAATTTCATCTTCTTTCTTAATCTTTCAAGATTAAACACTTTGTATTGCTTATTTTTATTAATCAAAGTTCTATTTTAAGCTTTTAATCCTTAATCTCATTCTACTTTTCTTTGATTTAAGATTGATTTTGGTGAGATTATCAATAGATCCGTGTTGTTCTTAATGATTTCGTGCTTAAAAAGTTAATCTTTTGATCATTCCATAAGTTTTCATTTGATTAAGCTTTAAGACTTTTGTGCTTATTGGCTTATTTTAATGATTAGCTTATTTACTTTATAAAAATCTTCCTTAAAAAGTTTATGATTTTATTGTTTGATTGAAAAAGTTGTTTGATTTCGAGTTAGATAAGTTGATAAGTGCTTATTTGATCCTGTTTAATAATTGATTCAGCTTAGTTTGGTGAAAAGCTTATCATATAGCTTATTTCATTAGCTTAACCGAATTCCAAAATTTTAGGAAGGGGTACAACTCCCCTTTCCGATTGGCTTTTCCGACCGGACCCCATCTTCACATTCCGATCAATAGATCGGATTAGGGCTTTGAGTATTCCGATTGAACACCCTACATTCCGATCACCCTTGATCGGATTAGGGTTTGTAGATTCCGACGGATGGAATTTAAGTATTGCGATCTGTCCCTTTTGATGAACTTTCCGATTAGTAATCTTTATTTAAGTATTCCGACGGTAGCCTGAGTAATATTCCGATTGTAGTATTTTCCCATATTCCGATTGTGCTTATTCTGTTATTCCGATTGGAAGTTTTAGTGGTTGTTCTGATTGCTCCTATTTCGTGGATATTCCGATCAGTTCCCTTCCACCCATATTCCGATCATCCGATCGGAAAACATTCCGATCAGAGCTTCTTTTGGCATGTTTTGGTGTACTCCGTTCTTACTTTCTTATAGTACCTTTTAACTAAGTTTTTATTTTTAGAAAGTTTTCCTAGTGTTAATTCTTATTAAGTGTGCTAGTACTTTTCCATTGCTACCTTTTAGTTTTCAATCATTTATTTTTATTCGTCATTTTAAATATTAATCTTTATTCTTCCATTTTACTCAACGACACTTTAATTACTTGCTAATAGTTTAAAATTAGATAAACAAGCCAAACCATTCTCTTGATTCACCAAAAGACAATTGAGTAGCACTTAAGACCGGTTTTCAATTCGAAAGGATTCGAACGATAAGATTTTATACCTAGCCAAAAGCGAAGTATTAAATGGCGCCGCTGCCGGCTCTTTTCGTTACGATAAACGGTTTCTAGTGAGAGACGCATTGAATTTTGGGATCCGTTCTTTGAACGTTATTTTCATTGCTATAAAAATTTCCAAAAATCCATAAAAAAATATAAAACTCTTCAAAAATACAAAAACATTATAAAATCATTAAAAAGCAATTCTTTTCAAAAGGTTTTGCACCAAAAAGATTATAGATATTCTCTTTTTTGTATATTTTTCTTCTGCAGGTGTATGCGTACTAGATCTTCGAACTATTCTGAGCCCGAGACTCGTGAAGATTTAGATATGGCTGGTGTTAATAACAACAATAATCACCCACCTCAACACAATTTGAACAACAACAACAACAACAACAACAATTTCCACCTACCGGATTTACGAACCATGGAGGAATTGTGCCAACCCACCATGAACGGACGAGGAGGCCCGATTGCGCCGATGCACGTCACGGCTCAGGAGTTTTCGTTGAAGCATCACATGATCCAACAAGTGCAAACGAACCCATTTCGTGGAATTCCGAATGATGATGCCAACAAACACCTCGACAAATTCATTACCATGACCCAAAGCATGAAGTGCTCCGGTGTTTCTATGGATGACCTTCGCCTCCAACTTTTTCCACACTCGCTTTCTCACCATGTAGAAAAATGGTTTGACCGTCTTCCTAAGAATTCTATTCATACGTGGAATGACATGACTCAACGCTTTTTATCGCACTACTTTCCCCCATCCATGGTCACTAGCCTTCGTAACCCAATCAGTGGATTCATGCAAGAGAATGATGAATCGCTTTTCGATGCGTGGGAACGGTACAATGATTTGATCGACCGCTGTCCTAATCACAATATGCTCCCCGTCACTCTCATTGACACCTTCTACAATGGTCTCACTTTTCGTGATCGTGACACGATCAATGCCGCCGCCGGTGGTACTTTTATGAAAAGGAGACCAGAGGAGTGTCGAGAGTTGATTGAAAACATGACTACTCACCACAAGAATTGGGATTCATCCGCATCCTCAAGATCTAATCAGAGAATCAATGTTTCTTCTACTACTTCCAATCCTGAGATATCCGAACTTACCCGACAAATCGCAATGATGCACAAAGATTTCATGTCCATAGCCACAAACAATTTTCAACAAGCTAAAGCCGTTGCTATTTCTTGTGACACATGTGGTGGTGCTCATTCTTATAATGATTGTCCTTCTACCCAAGGCAATTATTCTGAAAACGTTAACGCGACTTACGGCACTTATCCCACGGGAGGCTATCAAGCTCGCCCTCAAGGAGACCGTGGCTTGCTAAGTTATCGTTCCAACAATTATCTTGCTCCTCCCGGTTTCCCTCCTGCAAACCAAAACCAACAACAAAGCTATAACAGAAACAACCAATCCCAACCTCGTGCTCAAAATCAATATCAATCCCAAAGAAACCCATACCCAACTCAAGGAAATTCTCAAGCTTACCAAGCTCTACCTCTCAATCAACCGATGACCGTAAACCAAGACGTCGAGACGTTCATGAAGAGTAATCGTGAGTTGGTGACGAATCTTCAGAGTCAATTTGTCAACTTGAAGAATGACATGGTGAAACAAGGGAGCGATATTCGAGCCGAGCTAAGGAATGATATGGCCAAACACAGCAATGAAATTAATGCCAACATGCAAAACTCTTTTAATAATCAAGCTGTTCACCTTCGTGATATGATTGGTTCGCTCATCCAAAGTAATCAACCCTCTTCTTCGGGTACTCTTCCGAGTAATACCATTGCGAATCCAAGAGGGGAGATGAAAGCAATCACCACTCGTAGTGGAAAAGGTTATATGGAACCCGAGCTTCCTACACCTCCACCGGTGATTGTGAACAAGGAAAAAGAGCAACTTTCATCACCTCCTTCACCTTCTATCCCCATTTCCCCACCCCCCGTGGTTGTGAGTGATCCTATTCCCTTAAAGCCTTCTTCTTCATCCATTATACCTTATCCTTCAAGGTTGAGGAAAGAGAAGCAAACGAGCAAGGATGATATTCAGGTTTCAAACTTTCTAAAAATGTTTAAACAATTGAATTTTAACATCTCCTTTGCCGAGGCTCTCGCTCACATGCCCAAATACGCTAAGATGTTTAAAGATCTTCTAAGTGATAAGGTAAAGCTTCTTTATATTGCTCAGACCCAACTTAATGAGAACTGCTCCGCAGTGCTCTTAAGGAAATTGCCCACCAAACTTGGTGATCCGAGTCGTTTCTTAATTCCTTGCAACTTCCCGGGAGTAGAGAATTGCATGGCCCTCGCCGATCTAGGCGCCAGTATAAACTTAATGCCATTAAGTGTTTGGAAGCAATTATCTCTCCCCGAGCTAGTCCCCACCAAAATGACTTTGGAATTAGCCAACCGTACGGTTGCTTATCCAGTGGGGATAGCTGAAGATGTCTTTGTTGGCGTCGATAAATTCACCTTCCCGGCGGATTTTGTCGTCGTTGACTACGAGATGGATCCACGTGTTCCATTAATCGTTGGACGTCCATTCCTGAGGACCGGTCGCACTCTCATTGATGTAGACGCGGGCGAAATAATCATGAGAGTTGGTGACGATAAAATTGTCTTCAACATGGGTAAGATTTCTAAGCAACCCTATTCATATGAGAGTGTTAATGCTATTGATGTTCTCGATGAGGCTTGTGAAGAACATTTTCATGATGCTTGCAAAAGTACTCTCTCTTCTCTACCCAATGTTGAGACCGTTGCCTCAATTGCTCCAGCATTGACTCCTTTTGGAGAAAGTGACTTGGATGATTTCGAAGCTAGCTTGGGTCCTCTCGATATTAAGTATGATAATTTGTCCACCAATTGGGACGAAGATATTCGTACTATTGAGAGACTTCTCAATGAGGACCCGTTGTCTCCTCCTTCTCCTAAAGAGGTGACTAATGATGATCCATCGTTAGTTTCACCATCTATTGAGGATCCTCCTACTCTTGAGCTTAAGGACCTACCTCCTCATCTTGAGTATGTTTTCCTGGAAGACAACGAGAAGTTACCGGTCATCATCGCAAAGGATCTGAAAGAAGACGAAAAAACCCGACTTGTCGCTGTGTTGAAGAAGCATAAAAGAGCTATCGCTTGGAAAATCTCCGACATCCGTGGAATTGATCCTCATTTCTGCACACATAAAATTCTCATGGAGGACGACTTTAAGCCCACAATTCAAAGCCAACGAAGGGTGAATCCTAAAATCCATGAAGTCATCTAAAAAGAGGTTATCAAACTTCTTGATGCGGGTATGATTTACCCTATTTCGGATTCACCATGGGTTAGTCCAGTCCATTGTGTGTCAAAGAAAGGCGGAATCACCGTTGTGCCCAATGCAAACAACGAGTTAATTCCTACCTGTCTCGTTACTGGGTGGAGAGTTTGTATAGACTACCGCAAACTCAATGATGCCACGAGAAAGGATCATTTCCCTCTACCTTTTATGGACCAAATGCTTGAACGTTTAGCGGGTAATGAATATTACTGCTTTCTTGATGGTTTCTCGGGTTATTTTCAAATACCCATCGATCCCCAAAATCAAGAGAAGACAACATTCACTTGTCCCTACGGCACATTTGCTTATAAAAGAATGCCTTTTGGCTTATGCAATGCCCCCGGGACTTTCCAAAGGTGCATGTTGGCTATCTTCCATGACATGGTTGAACAAACCATGGAAGTCTTCATGGATGATTTCTCGGTCTTTGGGGATTCCTTCTCTGCTTGCCTTGCCAATTTGGAACGTATGCTTAAGCGGTGCGAAGACACTCGCCTTGTTCTAAATTGGGAGAAATGCCATTTTATGATAAAAGAAGGCATTGTGCTAGGACACAAAATCTCTAAAGCCGGTCTTGAAGTCGACTGTGCTAAAGTAGATGTCATAGCCAAATTACCTCCACCTTCAACCGTGAAGGGTGTGAGAAGTTTTCTGGGACATGCGGGCTTCTATCATCGATTTATTCAGGATTTCTCTAAAATCGCTCGCCCGATGACCCACCTCTTGGAAAAAGATACTCCTTTTATCTTTTCTAAAGAGTGTCTCGAAGCCTTCAATCTTCTTAAGGACAAGCTAACTAAGGCACCGGTCTTGGTTACCCCTAATTGGGAGCTGCCTTTTGAATTGATGTGCGATGCTAGCGACTTTGCTATTGGTGCGGTTTTGGGTCAATGAGTGAATAAGAACTTCCAACCAATCCACTATGCTAGCAAAACAATGACAGGGGCTCAATTGCATTATATGACAACCGAAAAAGAGCTTTTAGCTGTTGTCTATGCTTTTGAGAAATTTCGCCCCTATCTTGTTTTATCCACCACCATCGTATACACGGACCATTCCGCGTTGAAGTACTTGATGACTAAGAACGATTCTAAGCCAAGACTTCTTCGCTGGGTTTTGCTCCTTCAAGAATTCAACATTGAAATTCGTGACAAGAAGGGAGCCGAAAACCTGGCCGCGGATCATCTGAGTCGACTTGAGGATCCATATCAAGGGACCATCCGACCAAAGAGATCAATGACTCTTTCCCCCTTGAAACCTTAATGTCTATAAAATCTCAATCTTGATGACACCCCGTGGTTTGCAGACATTGCAAACTACTTAGCGGGTGGTATTCTCATCAAAGGGTTAACATCCCAACAAAAGAAGTTCTTGAATGATGTTAAGACTTACTTTTGGGATGACCCTTATCTATTCAAACAGTGTGCTGATCTGATTATTCGTCGATGTGTTGACGGACCGGCAGCTTTTGACATCCTCCAAGCTTGCCACAAAGGACCCACCGGTGGTCACTTTGGTCCCAACTACACCGCTAAGAAAGTGTTTGATTATGGATTCTATTGGCCCACCATTTATCGTGACGCTCACGAAATGGTTAAGCATTGTGATGCTTGCCAACGCCAAGGCAAGATCACACATAAGGATGAGATGCCTCAAAATTTCATACAGGAATGTGAAATCTTTGATGTATGGGGCATCGACTTTATGGGGCCATTTCCATCCTCCAAAGGGAACAAGTACATCCTCGTCGCCGTCGACTACGTTTCTAAATGGGTTGAAGCTAAGGCTCTTCCTACGAATGATGCGAGGGTTGTTGTGAACTTTTTGAAGCAGCTTTTCGCTTGATTTGGCGTTCCTCGTGCTATTATCAGTGACCGCGGGACTCATTTTTGCAATGATCAATTTGCAAGAGTCATGGCTAAGTATGGTGTCAATCACCGTCTTTCCATCGCCTATCATCCCCAAACCAATGGGCAAGCCGAGATATCCAACCGTGGCTTGAAGAGAATTTTGGAGCGAACTGTGGGAGAGCATCGCGCCGCGTGGGCCGATAAGTTAGATGATGCTCTGTGGGCTTTCAGTACTGCTTACAAGACCCCGATCGGTTGTACACCCTATCGTCTTGTGTACGGGAAAGCCTGCCACCTACCCATCGAGCTGGAACATAAGGCGTACTGGGCCTTAAAATGGGCTAACTTCGACATCAACAAAGCCGGTGATTTTCGCAAGATTCAACTCAACGAGCTACAAGAATTGAGGAATCAAGCTTACGAGAACTCAATGATCTACAAGGAGAAGACCAAGATTATCCACGATGCTAAAATCAAGAACCGAGAGTTCCACGTTGGTGATAAAGTCTTACTCTTTAACTCTCGGTTGAAGATCTTCTCTGGCAAGTTGAAGAGCCGCTGGTCTGGTCCATTCACCATCGCCAAAGTCTTTCCATATGGGACCATTGAGCTTTCTCAGCCGAATGGACCCAATTTCAAGGTGAATGGCCAGCGTCTGAAGCTGTACTTTGGTGAGGACATCTCCCATGAGATGATTCCATCCCTCACCACGTTCCCCATGAACTAAAATTGGGTCGAGTCAGGATCATGACTCGGTGAACAAAAACAAGCGCTTCTCGGGAGGCAACCCGTGTTCTATCCTTTACTGCTTTCATAATAAGTGTAGGGGGAGCCCCGCATATGTTTGTTGTCTTGTTTCTTGTGCTGTGCAGGGATTAAAGCTTCAAAGATCCACCTTGATGACTTTTGACGAACCGTGATACCGTGTTCCTATCTTCCTGGTTCTATCCTAAACTCTTGTGATTCAATATTTCATATTTTATATGTTCACATTGAATTCACTTTAGTTGTCCTTTCCTTAGCCCGATTTAAACAAAGTGCACAATGTCCTAAGTGTAGGGGAGTTTACTCCCACATGCTTAAACATTGAGGACAATGTTTATCTCAAGTGTAGGGGGACTTCTATCGAAGTAAGTGGTCTTTTCCATGAATTTGCCCTCATTTTAACCGGAAAATTTGATTTTTCGACATTTTTCAAAATTTTTAATCTATTTTGGCCTAGTTGTATAGTTGTATTTTCCTTTATCCTTTTTAGTTTCTTTCCATTGCTAGAATAAATTTTTAATAAAGTGGTTTTAGATTTTTCTTAGTCGTGAACATTTTGACTCAACCCGAGTTTACTTACCTAAGTTTACTCTAGCTAGTATCCTTAACATGTTTAAGTCAAGTTTTGCTAGGCTTTTATATAGGGAGCTATAAAACGCGAAAGTCTTAACTCTCACGGGTTAAGAACAAGAACTTTTCGCAAGTTCCTATAATTGATCCTAGAGAGTCGTTTATCAAGGGAACTTTAAAATGCGATTTCTAAACTTGAAAAAGTCTAAGAATTTGCAAGATCCTATAGGCGACTCGAAAACCCAAAACTCTGATTTAATAGGCTAAGCATCCACGAGTCTCATTCCTTGGGATTTTAAACTGTGGAGAACGAGAGATGATAGAGTCAATTATAAGTTCGGTATTCTTTCGTGAATTTATGTGAGTTAATTATAAGCCTATTCTCCCTCCGCTTGTTAATAAATTTATTTGCAATAAATAAGGTTGTACGATTTAAAAGGTTACTTAGCTTCTAGCCCCAAATCGTTTAAAAGTTGATCGGTACGGATTAGAGTTCATAGCCAAGGCATAACTTATTGAAGCGGGATGCGGAGATTGGCGAGTCAGAAAAGGCCCTAACAAGGCGTGAGGGCTACATTTTGTTGCTAAAGATCCAAAAGTGATGTGAAGAATCATTTATCGAAAATCAATATGAAGGATCAAGACACACGACGAAAAGAAAAAAATCCCCAAAAGTCATGGAGAAGTCTATCCGAAAAGACCCTAACAAGGTATGAGGATAAATAGAACCAAGTCCTAAAAGGAGGCGGATAGTTGTATATCAAAGTCCAAAATAAAGATTGGAGAAAAATGAAGAAGTCGTGGTCTAAAGATGAAGAATCTCTCAAAAGCTTCAAGTGAAGAAATTCCTATTAGGAAGAGAAGACCATTATTTCAAGAACGTCTCTCAAAGATTCAAAGTATGAAGTCGCTGCCAAATATCGGTCCGAGAAAGGTCTCAAATCGTGAAGCGAGTTATGCCAAGATATGAACTTTATGAGGTCTCGAGAAGCAGTTTTAAAAGATTTGGTCCTTTAGCTAACTATTGATTAAATCGTTCACCTTATTTTCGGCATAAATAACTATCGAAATAAGTCAAACAATGCATCCTCGTGATCATTCAAGACAAAAATAAAATATAAGAGATACACCTAGGAATAAGGGAGTCTAAGTGAATAATTGGCCCACATGAGTTCGTGATAGTTTGCTAACTTATAATAACAATGATCTCGTTTTTAAGCTTGGTATGGGGAACGTGAAACTTAAGGATGATAAACGTTCATGGCCGCCAAAACCCAATGTAAGTTTTTAATTTCTTTACTTAGTTCAATCTTTTATGTTTAGTAATTAATAAAGGCCAACGTGGGTTATTTATGATGGAAAATGTAAACCGTGCTTTAAAATTAATGCATTGCATGAGGGCATTGCAATGGTCAAGTGTAGGGGATTTAATAAGTGTGAAAACACTTATCTTTTTACCACTTATTTCCAATAATAACAAGACCAAAACGTGTGATTTATGTCATAAAAGTCGGAATTATGCGTGGTTTGTGTTTTTATTGTGTTTTAGGACCAAAATATGAAAAAGGAAGAAAACACGGGTTTTCACAGGCTTTTATCGAAGAAAACGGGAAAAGACGAAGTCAAAAGATCAAGAGTGCAAAAAGAACGGAAGTCCAAGGCCTATTCTGAAGATTTATCGAAGAAAAAGTCTAAAGGCGGAAGTTTAACGAAGTCGAAGAACTTAAGTCTTATAGAAGAAGGAAATTCAAAGACAAGTTCAAATCCCGAGGCGACAAAGACAAAGAATTAAAGTCGAGTCGAGAAAACGTGAAGAAAGCAAGAAAGAAGATGCAACACATGCACTCCTTCCACCTTCCCTATAAATACCCTCCTAATAGTCATTAGGAGGGTGGTTAGATTTTTAGTTAATTTTCACTTTTTTAGTTTTCTCTAGTTTTTAGAGAGAGAAAGTCTTAAACTTTCTCTCACTAAATTTCATCTTCTTTCTTAATCTTTCAAGATTAAACACTTTGTATTGCTTATTTTTATTAATCAAAGTTCTATTTTAAGCTTTTAATCCTTAATCTCATTCTACTTTTCTTTGATTTAAGATTGATTTTGGTGCGATTATCAATAGATCCGTGTTGTTCTTAATGATTTCGTGCTTAAAAAGTTAATCTTTTGATCATTCCATAAGTTTTCATTTGATTAAGCTTTAAGACTTTTGTGCTTATTGGCTTATTTTAATGATTAGCTTATTTACTTTATAAAAATCTTCCTTAAAAAGTTTATGATTTTATTGTTTGATTGAAAAAGTTGTTTGATTTCGAGTTAGATAAGTTGATAAGTGCTTATTTGATCCGGTTTAATCATTGATTCGGCTTAGTTTGGTGAAAAGCTTATCATATAGCTTATTTCATTAGCTTAACCGAATTCCACAATTTTAGGAAGGGGTACAACTCCCCTTTCCGATTAGCTTTTCCGACCGGACCCCATCTTCACATTCCGATCAATAGATCGGATTAGGGCTTTGAGTATTCCGATTGAACACCCTACATTCCGATCACCCTTGATCGGATTAGGGTTTGTAGATTCCGACGGATGGAATTTAAGTATTCCGATCTGTCCCTTTTGATGAACTTTCTGATTAGTAATCTTTATTTAAGTATTCCGACGGTAGCCTGAGTAATATTCCGATTGTAGTATTTTCCCATATTCCGATTGTGCTTATTCTGTTATTCCGATTGGAAGTTTTAGTGGTTGTTCCGATTGCTCCTATTTCGTGGATATTCCGATCAGTTCCCTTCCACCCATATTCCGATCATCCGATCGGAAAACATTCCGATCAGAGCTTCTTTTGGCATGTTTTGGTGTACTCCGTTCTTACTTTCTTATAGTACCTTTTAACTAAGTTTTTATTTTTAGAAAGTTTTCCTAGTGTTAATTCTTATTAAGTGTGCTAGTACTTTTCCATTGCTACCTTTTAGTTTTCAATCATTTATTTTTATTCGTCATTTTAAATATTGATCTTTATTCTTCCATTTTACTCAACGACACTTTAATTACTTGCTAATAGTTTAAAATTAGATAAACAAACCAAACCATTCTCTTGATTCACCAAAAGACAATTGAGTCTCACTTAAGACCGGTTTTCAATTCGAAAGGATTCGGACGATAAGATTTTATACCTAGCCAAAAGCAAAGTATTAGTGCTCTACGCTCTTTACCTCTTGATCTTGTGGGAGCAGATGTCTTCGATGTAGTGGAGTATCTTGGTGATGATGATTGAGTAGAGTATGACTTTGGAGCACGAGAGCGATGATTAGGATAATGTTGAGTAGTAGACACCAAATCAAGTGGATTAGCAGTCCTTGCTACCCGTTTAGCTCGAAGTTCATTTGCCTCATTCTAAAATTGTCTCAAAATGTCAAAGAGCGTGTGATAATTGACCTCGTCTAACGTATTTTGTTGTTTCACCAACGTTTCAAACCGTGTCCACTCTAGTTGAAGTTGTTGTAGAAATTGCACACTGACATGCATGGTGGAGACTTCCAAGTTGTTTCGTGTCATGTCATTCATCATCTTGTAGAATCTGTAGTAATATGAATCAATTGATTCTCCATCCAATAAAGTAAACTTTCCAAAGTTCTAGAACAAGTTTGTTTTGACATCTTGCTTGTTAAGTGATTCTCCTTGTTGCAAGCATTCAATGGAAAACCACATTTCTTTTGCAGTAGAGCAAGCATCAACCGTTGAGTAAATATCATCCCCAGTCCCACTTAGAATCAAGTAGATTGCTTCCTTCTATGCATCAATCCAAGCATGTTTCTCGTTCGTAGTGTTCTCATATGTTTCCTAAATTGTCTGCTCATCGGAGCTGGGCGTCGAGTCGGTTGTTGTAGTTGCAGGAATGGTTATTGTAGTGAGAGTATATGTAACACCCCACTTTGGTAAATGGAATGTCACGCGTGATTATGACGTGTCGTCAAAGCATACAAGGATAATGTATTAAACATCACATGACCATAAAGGAGATACCGGAATCAAACATTGGTACCCCGAATGTAGAACTCATCACACATAAACATAAGTACTGTAAATGAAAAGGGCTAAACAATTTCCATGGAAATGAGTATCAAAGTATAAAGAAATGCATAAAGTAAAGAAGGCTAGGAAGCTTCCAATCCATACGCACGTACGCTTAAAGTCTACAAGCGTCCTTGAGTACCTACCGTTTTGGGAACATGAAAACGGCTGAGCATAACACTCAGTGCACGGATATACAAGTAAAGCATGAATAATATAAGCATATAAGCAATAAAGCAGCGGAAAAGACTAAGTCCTGGATAACCTGATATATCTTAATAAAACTGGTTTTATAGTTTGAAAAGCCTTATGTTTATCTTATAAAACTATTTAACATGTTTACCATTTAGACAATATAGGTCATGAAATATCAACGTGCATGAATACTTGGAGTGGTGACCTCGTCATGAAAATTAGAGG
Source organism: Glebionis coronaria (assembly GCA_025667525.1). NCBI lineage: Eukaryota > Viridiplantae > Streptophyta > Magnoliopsida > Asterales > Asteraceae > Glebionis > Glebionis coronaria. The sequence goes on along the minus strand of CM046881.1, from coordinate 349,750,020 downwards.
GGCTGCCTCTAATTTAATATAAGTTTTGGGTAGGAGGGATCAGCTCCTTGTGAAGGATGCATGTCACACACCACATTCACCTGAATAAACTGCTGAAAACATGTAAACTATGATGCACCCATACGCCCCACCTAATAATAATAATATTGCCAAAAGCTGAAGGGACGCCACGAGCTATCACTTTGTCGTGGTGGAGTCATAACACTGGTGCCTCTAGTGTTATGGTTATGGTACCTCCATAACTAGGTGAAACTGGTCATGCATGTATATGGCTTTAGGTATCTAATTAAACATAAGCAATTCAAAAACATATAAAACATATACTGGGGAAAACAGTTGGTTGCATACGGGGAAATCTTAATAAGGAAGAATGTCCATAATGAAAGGATGGAGAATCTGTACCTTGTGTCAAGTGAACGAAGAAGACGAACGGAAGAGAGTCATACTTCGGTATCACTAATGCTACCTAAATACATACGTGTATAAGTATCTGATTACTGAGTACGTAACTGGCTTTATATCATGTCTTAGCTTGTTTTATATGTTCATGTCATGTTTTACTGATTAAAGCTTTATAGTGTGTTTATCATGTATTCTGTCTATTCTAATTAAGTATTTCTTGTATTTCTTGTATTATTATACTTGTTGGGTAATAATAAGTACTTTCTAAAAATAGCAGGTTTCCGAAAATAGAAAGTTTCCAAAAATAGAATGTTTCTAAAAATAGGAAGTTTCCAAAAATAGAAAGTTTCAAAAAACAGATTTACTGCTTAAAATAGATAAGTTTCTAAAAATATAAAGTTTCCATAAATAGATTAGCTGCCTTAAATAAATAAGTTTCTAAAAATAGAAAGTTTCCATAATTAGAAATAAGTTAGATTATTAAGCTAATTATATAAGCTTAAGTGTTTACTGATTAATATTCTAAGTCATGTAATTAAATAGTATAGTTTATTATTTATTTCATGTAAATTAAATAAACTATAGGTCAAAGTATTTAATTAAATATAACATGATTTAATTAAATAAAGGTAAAAATACTTGGGTTAAAACATGAATTATTATCTATTAATAATAACCTAAGTCATGTAAATTAATTTATTATAAGTCATGATTTTAATAATTAATTAATTATATAGTCTAAATAAAATGGTAATTACTTAGGTTAAAATTCATGTATTAATAATAATATTAATAACCTAAGTCATGCATAAATTAAATTAATCATGTACATGTTTTAATTAATTTAATTTAATCTTGTTAAAGTAATTAACCTTGTAAAATAATTAACTTCAAAAATAACCCATGAACATAACTCGTGTGTTAATCTAAACATGTCGTGAACCAGACCGGTTTAACCCATGAACCGGCCAACCAAATGCACCATTGGTCTTGGCTAGCCGCCGGCTGGCAAAAGTTCTCACCGGCTAGTCGATGGTTAACCCTGCTGCCGCGACATAGGGTTCTCCCTGCTTTCCTTATTTAGCCACCGGCTTAAGCCGGTGGTGGTTCTTGTTTTAGCCGAGACCCAACCGAACATCAAACATACCCCGAACAAGGTCGGGGTTCCCTTTTCTCCTGCAGCCGAGACACACGACCCACACCGAGACCTTGAGGTCTCGGTTGGTGTGAAACAAAACAAGCTGAGGCCCCCTTGGTCTCGGTTCCATGCGTCGGCCAAAAACAAACACCCCTTAAACCTTAATTAATTTTACCCCCCATGATTTTATTAACATGTATTTACTTGTTTATATACCATTCATGATTTCATGTGTTCAACTAATCAAGAACATAAAAAGAAAAAGGGTTTAGGGTTTACCGATTTAGTGAAACAAAGGAGAACGATAACACTAACACACTTGCAAGAAATCAATCACCAAAAATCAACCAACACCCCCTTTTTGTGTTCTATACCCGGCGGCCAAGAGAGAGAGAAAAAAGAGATTAGGGTTTTGTTTATTTTCAAATTTCTGTAATTATGAAAATACCTTTTTCCCTTTTCCTTGTTTTAGTAAAAATTAAAATGGGCTTGGCCCTTTTTCTTGTGTCTAGCCGCGGGTAAGGGGCCCACATGGGGTAACCCGAATGTTTTTCCGTGTCTAATATTATACTTGTTCTCGTGTTCGTGTTTTACGTGATTTATTTAGTTATCGTTCGCGTCTTATTATATTTATTCATGATCGTAATAAAGATACATAAATACGTACTACTAAGCTCGTGATTATTTACGTTCATGATTTCATGTTGGTATGTTCGTGATTATAATTATTATTGAAATAATTATCGTGTCTTAATTACGTATTAAATACTTATCATGATATAACACGTACGTAATATTTTTAAATCTTGTTCGTGAAACGTAAACGTGCTATAAAAAAGGAAGGTTCTAATCATGTACGTACGATCGTAAGGGTACTATTCATGGTAAAAGCATGCGGGTTTTACATCTCTTCCCCCCTAAAAAAAATAATTCGTCCCCGAATTATAGATAAAGTAAACTGGAAAAGAAGAACATACCCGAATTCAAAATATGAAATGTGGGTAAGAAGCCCGAATAGACTCCTCTGTTTCCCAAGTGGCTTCTCGCTCGGTATGATCCCTCCAAAGGATTTTGACGAATGGAATCGTCTTCCTTCTCATGACTCGTTCTTGTCTGTCAAGAACTCGTTCGGGTTCTTATATGAAAGTGAGATCTTCACGAAGCCGTTCCAGTGGATACTGAACCATGTGAAGGGGATAATACTTGTACCCTCTGAGTAAGGACACATGGAAAACATCGTGAACATGAGAAAGCTGCGGAGGTAAGGCTAAACGGTAAGATACTTCACCGACTCGTTCGATGACATGAAACGGTCCGATGAATTGAGGACTGAGCTTCCCTTTGATTCCAAAATGTCTAACACCACGTGCCGGCGAAACCTTAAGGAAAACGTGATCTCCTACGTTAAAATGTAAGTCACTACGATGCTTGTCTGCGTAACTCTTCCGACGTGACTGTGCTTCTTGCAGTTTCTGCTAGCTACTACGACATTCTCATTAGTCAGCTCTATCATTTCTGGTCCTTCAAGTGTTCGCTCACCAACCTGATCCCAACAGATTGGGGCGCGACACTTTCTGCCATACAACATCTCGAAAGGAGCACACTTGATACTTGCGTGCCAACTGTTGTTGTATGCAAACTCCACCAAAAAGATATAATCGTCCCAATCACCCGTCCATTCTAACGCACATGACCTCAACATGTCTTCCAATGTCTGAATCGTTCGCTCCAACTGCCCGTCTGTTTGAGGATGAAAAGCCGTGCTAAGCTTAAGTTTTGTCGCCCAAGCTTTCTACAGACTTTGCCAAAATCGTGAAGTGAACCGAGGATCTCTGTCTGAGACGATGCTAGATGGAGCATCGTGAAGTCTCAGGATCTCCCTCCTATAAGTATCGGCGAGTTTACTGACCGAATCTTCCTTGCAGATTGGTAAGAAATGAGCTGATTTAGTAAGTCGATCAACGATAACCCAAATCGCATCGTGCTTCCTCTTTGTCTGCGGATGACCGGTAACAAAATCCATGGTGATCTTGTCCCACTTCCACTCTGGAATATCTAACGGTTGAACAAGACCGCCAGATCGCTGATGCTCGATCTTAACCTGCTGGCAGGTAAGACATTTGGAGACGTAAGTTGCAACATCCTGTTTCATACCACTCCACCAAAAGTACTGCTTGATGTCATGGTACATCTTGGTCGAACCAGGATGGATAGAGAATGGGGAGCTATGAACCTCAGCTAACAATGCTTCCCGGAGTTCTTGATCATCATGAACACAAAGTCTCGTGCCCTGCCATAAGATACCATCTGCGTCTACTCGAAATTCTGTCTGATTTTCTAAATTCTAAATTATCGCCCAAATTTCTCCATCATCTTCCCGAGCTTCCTTGATCTTAGAGAGTAACTCGGATTGCACTCTAAGATTAGCCCAGTAATCGTGTTGTCCACGTACCATGATCTCTATGTCCAGTCGCTCCAAGTCTCTTATAATTTCCTCCTCAATTTTAATGCCAATTATCATTCCAGACTTTCTGCTATGTGCATCTGCCACTACATTCGCCTTGCCGGGATGATACTGCAGATTAATGTCATAATCCTTCAACAGCTCTAACCATCTCCTCTGTCTCATTTTCAATTCACGTTGAGTGAAGATATACTTCAAGCTCTTGTGGTCCGTGAAAATGTCGCATGATTCTCCATATAAGTAGTGCCTCCATATCTTCAATACAAATACGAATGCTGCAAGTTCCAAGTCATGCGTAGGGTAATTTTCCTCATGAGGCTTAAGCTGCTGTGAAGCGTATGCGATCACCTTCCCATGTTGCATGAGAACACATCCAAGTCCCTTTCCTGATGCATCACTGTAGATCTGAAATCCACCTGTACCAGATGGGAGAGTAAGAATCGGTGCGGATACTAACTTCTTCTTTAGGTCTTCAAAGATCTTCTCTCTTTCTTCAGTCCAGACGGATTTCTCCCCTTTCCGCATCAGTTTGGTAAATGGTAGTTCTAAACGGGAAAAGTTCTCCACGAATCTACGGTAATAACCAACTAAGCCTAAGAAACTACAGACTTCAGTCGCCGATGTCGGTCTTGGCCACTTGGTAATAGCCTCAACCTTTGCTGGATCCATCGTGATCCTTTCTGTTGATACAATGTGGCCTAAGAATGCCTCCTTGTCTAACCAGAACTCACACTTAGAGAATTAAGCATACAACTGCTTCTGGCAAAGAATTTGTAGTACTATACAAAGATGGTCTTCGTGTTCCTCCTTGGACTTAGAGAATATGAGGATGTCATCAATGAAGACAATGATGAACTTGTCCAGAAATTCATGGAAGATTCTGTTCATCAAATCTATGAACACTGCTGGAGCATTGGTAAGGACAAACGGCATGACTACAAATTCGTAGTGGCCATAGCGTGTAAGGAAAGCAGTCTTGGCGATGTCCTGCTGTAGGATATGTAAATCTTGCTTATGTTTTAAAGAGAGAATGAGATAGAGAGATGATGGAGTTCACACACTTCTAGAGAGAGAAAATGAAAGATTACTATGTGTAAATTATGAAAACCACCACTGTAACACCCCACTTGGATAAATGGACCGTTACGTGTATTTATGGCGTGTCATCAAAGCATGCAAGGCAATGTATTAAACATTAACTGACCAAACGGAAATACCGGAATCAAACATCGGTAGTCCAACAAGCCCAAAATATAAAGATTAAATACGGAAAGGAAAAGGACGAAACAGTGTCCAAACAACCAAAGTAAAGTAACGTAATGTGTGCATAAAAATAAAGGAGTCTGGATAGCTCCCATCCAAATGCACGTACTCTCTTAGAAGTCCTAAGATCGTCCCTGTGTACCTGCCGTTTGGAAACATGAAAGGAACTACGGCTGAGCATAACGCTCAGTGAACGGATATAGCATGATAAGAATGTACAGAAAGATAATGCAATAGAAGTCAATAATGAAGCTATAAGACTGATATGTAACATGTGGTATAACCTTGCATAAAATCTGTAAAACCTGGTTCATAAAACTGATACTGAAATATAACTTTTAAATTCTGAAAACATGCATTTACTGTATTTTATTTGCCAGAGCTTATATAGGTCACGTGCTGTAACAACCGTGCATGAATAACTGGAGGGGTGACCTCGTCATGCTGTAGAGGGGTGACCTCTAAATAACTGTGCTGGGTGGAGGGATCAGCTCCAATGTGAAGGATGTAGAGCACACACCACATTCACCCTGATAACTTGTAACACATATAAGCCTAGGATGCATCCATACGCCCCACTAAAACATACATATAAAAATGGCCAACTGAACATGAGTGGGACGATGCAGGATATCACTCTCCTGCATGTGAGTCACGACACCGGTGCCTCTAGTGTCGTGGTTACGGTACCTCCGTAACTAGTACATGAACTGGTCGTGCTTGTATATAACGCTCAGGCAATTCCATTTAGTTATTAACATGATTACTGATAAATTAAACATATACTGGGGAAAACATTTGGCGGAAGACGGGGAATCCTAATCATGCATAGAAGGAAAATCCTTACTGAAAGGACGGGAAATCCGTACCTCTAGTCCAGTACCGACTGAAAGGAAGACTGAACGAATACTACTCGGGCTTCACGCGTGCTACATAATTACAAGACGCGAGTAAGTTAACTGGTATCCGTTAACAAATTTTCTGGTCTTATTGGTTTCTTATATTTATTTCAGATATTCTATACGTATAATTACGGCTATATCCGACCATTAAAATAATTTATTTTAATGTATTAACGTTATACTAATGGTTACGTACAATGTATATCTGTCGGTAATTAATTTCATAAAAAATATTTCGCTAATATAAGCACGTTCTTAATTTGTTTAATTCGTTTTCCCAAAATATACCCTTTTTATATTTTTATAAAACCAGTTTATATTTAACTTACTAAATGCATTTTAAAACGTTTATTTCAAGTAAACTCATAAAAAGAAATGAGATTTAACAGTCCCAAACGCACTCTTAACTGTTTTAAACCGGTTGCCAAACAGCCCGTTACCCCTGTAGCCAAACAGCCCTATTTCCTGTTTAAAACCCACTGCCAAACACCCCGTTAGTGTAAACCCCAAACCAAACCCTAATGATTTGCGGCTGGTTGTGCAGTCAATCACCGAGAGTCTTTTGACTCTCGGTTTGTGTGCCAAACAACATAACAACATCCCGACATACAGCCCAGATCATAATATTCATAAAACATGTTTAAAACTCAAATGAATCGGATTAAAAGGACTAAATAGAACGAATTAGGGTTTATGCAAGCTTACAAATCGTTTAGGGTTTTTAGATAGCAACCCTCGTCTTTCTTGATTTCTGGATTAAACACACTATCAATCTTCTTGTTTCTTGGTTTGGGTCGCGGCAGGGAAGGAGAGAGCACAAAGAAAAGATATGCGGCTGCTTGTTTTGATTTTAGGGTTTCTTATCTGTGTGTTTTGTGTCGGCATAGAAAAGAAAAAGGATACTCTCCCGTCTGTTTTATTTCCTTCACACGGGCTTGGCCCAGTTCACGAGTTGCGGCGCAAGACACATGCGTTGCGGCGCAACAGATGAAGGGGCTACGGATCATAGTGCTGCGGATCATGAGTTGCGGCGCAAGACACGTGAGTTGCGGCGCAATTGAAGGGCCTACAGATCATGGTGCTGCGGATCAAGAGTTGCGGCGCAAGACACATCTGTTGCGACGCAACATATGCTGCTGGCAATTTTCCCGCGTAAAGTAATAATAAACCGCGTATTTATAAATTCTCGATTTAAAATACGGGTTTTACAATTCTTCCCCTCTAAAAGAAATAATTCGTCCCCGAATTAAAATGCGGCGTACTGGGTTTTACAATTCTTCTCCTCTAAAAGAAAATTCGTCCCCGAATTACAAGGTATTTAAGCTGACTGAAGTAAAGGCTGAAATGCTGATAAATTGAACGACATAAAAGCTGAAAGGACATACCCGAATCAAAGCTGAAAGTGAGGATAAGAAGTCCGTATAGACTCCTCTGTTTCCCAAGTGGCCTCCCGCTCGGTATGGTTCCTCCACAGGATTTTGACGAAAGGAATGGTCTTCCTTCTCATAACTCGATCCTGGCGATCTAAAACTGCTTCGGGTTCCTCAATATAGGATAAATCCTCCCGAATCTGGTCGAGTGGATAATTTACTTTGTGAAGTTCATGATAGTTGTACCCCTGAGTAGTGATACATGAAACACGTTGTGGACGTGTGAAAGCTGAGGCGGCAGCGCCAACCGATACGATACTTCCCCGACGCGTTCTAGGATTTCAAATGGTCCGATGTAGCGAGGGCTAAGTTTGCCTTTGAGGCCGAAACGTCTGACACCGCGTGCGGGTGATACCTTGAGGAACACGCGATCTCCAGTCTGAAATGATAGATCTCTGCGATGTCTGTCGGCGTAACTCTTCTGGCGAGTACGCGCTTCTTGCAATTTTGCCCTAGCGATGGCGACCTTTTCATTGGTCATTTCTATCAATTCTGGTCCCTCAATCAAGCGTTCTCCAACCTGATCCCAACAAATAGGAGCACGACATTTCCTGCCGTAAAGCATCTCGAATGGAGCACGCTTGATACTAGCATGCCAACTGTTGTTGTAGGCAAACTCGACCAAGCAAATATAGTCATCCCAGTGTCCTGTCCATTCTAATGCACAGGCGCGTAGCATGTCCTCCAAGGTCTGGATAGTACGCTCTGACTGACCGTCCGTCTGTGGATGGAAAGCTGTGCTGAGCTTGAGCCTAGTTCCCCAAGCCTTATGCAAGCCTCTCCAGAAATGAGAAGTAAACCGTGGATCTCTATCTGATATAATTTCGGAGGGTGTACCATGTAACCGTACAATCTCCTCGGTGAATAGTTTCGCCAATTTACTGACTGCGAAATCTTTACGAATAGGAATGAAATGTGCTGACTTGGTCAAACGGTCGACAATGACCCAGATTGCATCATGTCGCCGCTGAGTCTGTGGTAAACCGGTAACAAAGTCCATAGAAATCTTGTCCCATTTCCACATTGGAATTTCTAATGGCTGAAGTAACCCGCTGGTACGCTGATGTTCTATCTTAACCTGCTGGCAGGTCAGACATTTAGACACAAATGTTGCGACATCCTGCTTCATGCCGCTCCACCAGAAATGCTGCTTAAGATCATGGTACATTTTTGTGGAACCCGGGTGGATAGAGAACGGGGAGCTGTGAGCCTCAGTCATTAAGGCTTCTCTGAGAGCAGGATCTTCTGGAACGCAGAGTTTGGTACCCTGCCATACAATACCGTCGTCATCGATGCGAAATTCGGTCTGACGGTCAATGTTCTGGATGATCGCCCAGATCTCACCATCATCCTTTTGGGCGTCTTTAATCCTGGAGAGTAAATCTGGTTCTACCCTCAAACTAGCCCAGTATCCCCTCTGTCCGCGTACTAAGAGCTCAATATCATACCGTTCCAAATCCCGAATAATTTCTTCCTGAATTTTGATGCCATTTATCATACCTGACTTCCTGCTAAGGGCATCTGCTACTACATTTGCTTTTCCTGGGTGATACTGGATATTAGTGTCATAGTCTTTCAGCAGTTCTAACCATCGCCGCTGTCTCATGTTCAGCTCTCGCTGTGTAAATATATACTTGAGACTTTTGTGATCGGTGAAGATATCACACGACTCGCCGTATAAATAATGCCTCCAGATTTTAAGGGCGAAGACGACTGCTGCGAGCTCTAGATCATGAGTAGGATAATTTTTCTCATACGGCTTTAGTTGACGCGAAGCATAAGCGATGACTTTCCCATGCTGCATAAGAACACAGCCTAAGCCTTTTCCCGATGCGTCGCTGTATATCTGATAACCACCTGTACCGGATGGGAGAGTAAGTATCGGTGCTGAGATCAATCGATGCTTGAGTTCCTCGAAACTCTTTTCTCTCTCCTCGGTCCATATAAACTTCTCGCCTTTTCGCATAAGTTGGGTCAATGGTAACGCTAAGCGTGAGAAGTTTTCCACAAACCTGCGGTAGTAACCTGCCAACCCAAGAAAACTACGTATCTCTGTGACAGACGTCGGTCTTGGCCATTTGGTGATAGCCTCCACCTTTGCAGGATCCATGGTGATTCCGTCCGCAGACACAATATGACCTAGAAACGCCACTGTATTCAGCCAAAATTCGCACTTCGAAAATTTAGCGTATAGCTTTTCTTGTCTGAGAATCTGCAAAACTGTACGGAGATGATTCTCATGTTCCTCTTTGGATTTGGAGAAAATAGGGATATCATCGATGAATACGATCACAAACTTGTCTAAAAATTCGTGGAAGACTCTGTTCATTAAGTCCATAAATACTGCGGGCGCATTCGTGAGACCGAATGGCATGACAACAAACTCGTAATGACCGTACCTCGTGCGAAAAGCAGTTTTGGATATATCCTGTTCTTTTACACGCAACTGATGGTAACCTGACCGTAGATCGATTTTTGAGAAGTGCTTAGCACCCTGAAGTTGGTCGAATAAATCGTCAATACGAGGAAGTGGATAACGGTTACGAATAGTGAGCTTATTCAACTCACGGTAGTCAATACACAAACGCATACTACCATCCTTCTTCTTGACAAACAAAACTGGAGCGCCCCAAGGTGACACGCTTGGACGGATGAAACCCCTTTCGAGAAGTTCCTGAAGTTGATCCTTCAGTTCCTTAAGCTCTACAGGAGCCATACGGTAAGGAGCTTTAGATACTGGTTCTGCACCTGGAATGAGATCGATACCAAATTCTACCTCTCGCATGGGAGGTAAACCTGGAAGTTCCTCTGGAAAAACATCCGGAAAATCTGACACAACTGGCTGATCATGAATCGAAGGTGTTTCAGAAGTCGTGTCATGGACTGTAGCTAGGAAACCCTCGCAACCATGATATAGTAAGGTACGAGCCTGTAAAGCTGAAATGATCTGAACATGTTTTCCTGGTAGGAAGCCTCGGTGAATATACTCTGGTGTCTGGACATCACCAAAGATAACCTGGTGAGCATGGCAATCTATGGTGGCATGATGAACCGATAACCAATCCATACCCAGAATAATATCGAACTCACACATATCCAAAGGAAGAGCACTGACTGGACGGATTTTATCATCAAACTCAAGAGGGAGATCCTTATATACTTGGGTAATGAGTACAGAGTCTCGCATGGGGGTAGATATACTAAGTGCACTGTCTAGTGGCGTAGGGGTCATGTTTATTCTAACCGCATATGAAGTAGATATAACCGAGTGCGTGGCGCCTGTATCGAAAAGCACGCATGCAGACTGTCCGTGTATAAACAAAATGCCAGTAATAGTACCTGTGGTCTTATTTGCTTGTTCACGGGTAGTAGTGTAGACACGACCGGTGGTTGGTGGTATCGGTGGTGGCGGAGGTAACATCTGAGGAGTCTGGCCTGAGGTACCGGCAACATCCCCGCTCTTGCAATCCCTCTTCAAATGGCCGGGCTGACCACACTGGTAGCAATTACCCGAACCACGACGACAAGGTCCCGAGTGTTTCTTCCCACACGTGATGCAAGTGGGGTAAGTAAACCTTGTGGAAGTAGCTCTGGTTTGCTGAGCACCTGATTTATGATGATATATACGTGTCACGATTCTGATAACTTAACTGAAGTAAGGCTGACTGACTAAATTTTAAAATTACCAGAATTTGCCGGTCGGGCAACCTGTTGACCCCTGTTGTTTTGGTCACGCCCCTGTCCAGCATCTCTGTTGGAATTTACAAATAAATTTTAGATATGTTTTACACGATAGCTTAGTATTCTTGGAGCTTAAAGGCTCACCTGTAGCTGCCAGAGGAGTTGGAACTACCGCGGTAATTATCACCGCCGTTCCTCCTATCTGACCGATTACGGTCATATGACTGACCGTGGTTCCTGTAGTTCTGATGCGGAGTAGCCGATTGGGATCGGTCTCCTCCTCTGTGTCTGCAAGATTTTAATAACGTATAAGTTGCCAAGCAATAATGGCTAAAATGTTTAAGTCTGTTGGGTGAGATGTACCTCTTCTCCGGGCGCTCTAAATTCTCGAGCTCGTCCCTCTCAAAAAGCATCTCGATGTCCCGAGCTGCATTAGCTACTTGTGACACATTAGTGAATGTGGCACTCATCAATCTATCTGCAGTCCTGGTGTGAAGAGCCCAGCGAAATTGCTTCACTTGCTCCTCTACGGTACCCGCAGCCTCCCCCAAGAATCCAGCCATCCTGAGGTATCGGTGCATGAACTCGATACTGTTCTCGCCATTATTCTGACGAATAACGTGAAAGTCCCTCTTCATCTTAGCTTGTTCCGCATGCGGGAAAAACTGGTCATAGAACATCGTCTTGAAACGTGCCCAGGTCAAAGCAAGCTCCCATGCATCTCCCCCGTTGGACTGTTTCTGAGACCTCCACCAATGTAGAGCAGGACCCTCCAGCTTATAAACTGCAAGCCTAACTTTGAAAACATCACCACAACCCATAGCTCCAAAAATTTTCTCTATATGGTAGATCCAGTCTTCTGCATCAGTTGGAGCTACAGTCTGCTCAAACAGTCGGGGCTTCTGCTTGTTGAACAGATCCAGCCAAGCGGGTAAAGTGGCAGGTGGTGGGGCAGGAGGGTTGTTATTCTGCTGAGGCCCATTTTGATACTCAGCTCGGATCTCATCACGAATTTGGGGTAACATGGCCTGTATAGCAGCCTGGACCGCAGCAGCAATGGCAGCTGCGTTAGGATCATTCTCGGTGTCGCGCCTGGGTGGCATCTGAAATAAAAGAGGATAAATCGACAAAAACGTAAGAACCTGCAGTAATAAGTCTGAATATGCTTAGTGTAATTTATGGTGGTATAACTGACAAAACATGACATGAATACTGGTGAACGCCTAGGGTCAGTTCACAAAATGATTTCTGAAACATAAATCCGACATGAGTAAGGATGAACGCCTATGGTCAGTTCATCCATACAAAATTTAAATAACAAGGGTGAACGCCTATGGTCAGTTCACCAAAACAAAATTTTGCTGAAATCACATGCGATTAAAGATGGCCAGTCCTGTACCAGCCGTTTACTTAATCAAAATTTTGAAAAGCTGACTGATAAAATACATAAATAGCATGGAAGATAACGACGCCAAAATACAGGAAGTTCCTGATGACCACCCACTAGTCACAGGTCAAGTTTTAGAGCCTACAGGTCGAACCTTGCGCTCTGATACCATAATTGTAACACCCCACTTGGATAAATGGACCGTTACGTGTATTTATGGCGTGTCATCAAAGCATGCAAGGCAATGTATTAAACATTAACTGACCAAACGGAAATACCGGAATCAAACATCGGTAGTCCAACAAGCCCAAAATATAAAGATTAAATACGGAAAGGAAAAGGACGAAACAGTGTCCAAACAACCAAAGTAAAGTAACGTAATGTGTGCATAAAAATAAAGGAGTCTGGATAGCTCCCATCCAAATGCACGTACTCTCTTAGAAGTCCTAAGATCGTCCCTGTGTACCTGCCGTTTGGAAACATGAAAGGAACTACGGCTGAGCATAACGCTCAGTGAACGGATATAGCATGATAAGAATGTACAGAAAGATAATGCAATAGAAGTCAATAATGAAGCTATAAGACTGATATGTAACATGTGGTATAACCTTGCATAAAATCTGTAAAACCTGGTTCATAAAACTGATACTGAAATATAACTTTTAAATTCTGAAAACATGCATTTACTGTATTTTATTTGCCAGAGCTTATATAGGTCACGTGCTGTAACAACCGTGCATGAATAACTGGAGGGGTGACCTCGTCATGCTGTAGAGGGGTGACCTCTAAATAACTGTGCTGGGTGGAGGGATCAGCTCCAATGTGAAGGATGTAGAGCACACACCACATTCACCCTGATAACTTGTAACACATATAAGCCTAGGATGCATCCATACGCCCCACTAAAACATACATATAAAAATGGCCAACTGAACATGAGTGGGACGATGCAGGATATCACTCTCCTGCATGTGAGTCACGACACCGGTGCCTCTAGTGTCGTGGTTACGGTACCTCCGTAACTAGTACATGAACTGGTCGTGCTTGTATATAACGCTCAGGCAATTCCATTTAGTTATTAACATGATTACTGATAAATTAAACATATACTGGGGAAAACATTTGGCGGAAGACGGGGAATCCTAATCATGCATAGAAGGAAAATCCTTACTGAAAGGACGGGAAATCCGTACCTCTAGTCCAGTACCGACTGAAAGGAAGACTGAACGAATACTACTCGGGCTTCACGCGTGCTACATAATTACAAGACGCGAGTAAGTTAACTGGTATCCGTTAACAAATTTTCTGGTCTTATTGGTTTCTTATATTTATTTCAGATATTCTATACGTATAATTACGGCTATATCCGACCATTAAAATAATTTATTTTAATGTATTAACGTTATACTAATGGTTACGTACAATGTATATCTGTCGGTAATTAATTTCATAAAAAATATTTCGCTAATATAAGCACGTTCTTAATTTGTTTAATTCGTTTTCCCAAAATATACCCTTTTTATATTTTTATAAAACCAGTTTATATTTAACTTACTAAATGCATTTTAAAACGTTTATTTCAAGTAAACTCATAAAAAGAAATGAGATTTAACAGTCCCAAACGCACTCTTAACTGTTTTAAACCGGTTGCCAAACAGCCCGTTACCCCTGTAGCCAAACAGCCCTATTTCCTGTTTACAACCCACTGCCAAACACCCCGTTAGTGTAAACCCCAAACCAAACCCTAATGATTTGCGGCTGGTTGTGCAGTCAATCACCGAGAGTCTTTTGACTCTCGGTTTGTGTGCCAAACAACATAACAACATCCCGACATACAGCCCAGATCATAATATTCATAAAACATGTTTAAAACTCAAATGAATCGGATTAAAAGGACTAAATAGAACGAATTAGGGTTTATGCAAGCTTACAAATCGTTTAGGGTTTTTAGATAGCAACCCTCGTCTTTCTTGATTTCTGGATTAAACACACTATCAATCTTCTTGTTTCTTGGTTTGGGTCGCGGCAGGGAAGGAGAGAGCACAAAGAAAAGATATGCGGCTGCTTGTTTTGATTTTAGGGTTTCTTATCTGTGTGTTTTGTGTCGGCATAGAAAAGAAAAAGGATACTCTCCCGTCTGTTTTATTTCCTTCACACGGGCTTGGCCCAGTTCACGAGTTGCGGCGCAAGACACATGCGTTGCGGCGCAACAGATGAAGGGGCTACGGATCATAGTGCTGCGGATCATGAGTTGCGGCGCAAGACACGTGAGTTGCGGCGCAATTGAAGGGCCTACAGATCATGGTGCTGCGGATCAAGAGTTGCGGCGCAAGACACATCTGTTGCGACGCAACATATGCTGCTGGCAATTTTCCCGCGTAAAGTAATAATAAACCGCGTATTTATAAATTCTCGATTTAAAATACGGGTTTTACAACCACCCTCTCCATCTAAGGAGAGGGTTTATATACCCAAGCCCATCTCATGGGCTTGGGCTTACATTTGGCCGTCGGCCCATACAACTTATGGGATCGGTTTAGGCTTTTTTGATAAGTATAAATAACTAAACTACGAGCTATTACATGGACGATTGTTGGAGTAACCCATACAAGGGAGGTCACTCCAAACAAGGGCGTTACCCAAGTTACAATAATAAAATAAACCTAGCATACTATGCTTGTCTTGAGCTCGTAGTCTTCGTCTTTCTTTTCTTTTTCTTTTCTGGTGAACATGCTGATGTGATCATCGATATCAATCTTGAGCATTCATCACTTGTGATCTTCGCCTCTTCGTGACTTCATGTCCCACATACTTATACCTTCGTAATTCTTGAATGCTTCAGAGTTCGATATAGCGGAAGACTTAACTTTTAGGCTTTCTTGAATTAGATGAGGTATTAAGTGCATAAAGTATAAGCATGCGAGGACGACTTCTTCTCGGTTTCTGCAACACCACCGTCTTCAAATGCCGCAACATAAGTAGACACGAACGAAATGACTTTGAACATTTCATTCTAATTCGGTAGCATTTTACCTCCGGTCGGTGAAGACCGTTGGATGATATAAAATATCGTACTTGTGGCAGGTAGATTTAATTAAAAATATCCTTGACAAGATTTCGCGGGTAAACCCGTTCTCTTTACTCGATCGTCCAAAGCTGACTGCGAACGTAAAGAGTGAATCATTTGGATATAATTATCCGCATGATTGAAGCCATCAATTCTGATTCCTGGAACAAGTTTGATTCATTAAAGAATCACACCATCGTTGCTTTCTAATTGTCATGAGCTTGATTCATATTGAATCTTGCAAGTTACCTACCAAGTGCTGTTTAAGGTTAACACTAGAAGGATTTCCACTCATTACTGTGAACACTAAGGTATCACTCTGAGTGTTCTGGCAAGATCACTTAGATATTGCGTAGAGGCCTGGAACGTGTTTAAGTTCAGCTAAGAATTAAACCACTGTTGCTTTCCATTTATCAAAAGTTTGATTCATAAAGAATCGCACAAGTCACCTACCATGAGCTTTTTCATATTCGCTCAAGAAGGATTTCCATATTCATTGTAAATACTTTCGTATTACTCGGATGTTCAGGCAAGATCATGAAGATTTTGCGTAGGACTCTTAATATCTTTCTTACTTTTCACAGTGTGTGAAGAAGCAAGGAATTATGAAAGTGTGTCCTAATGAGATATTTGATGATCTCAAATGGCTCTAGACTCGATCGTGCAATTTGGATTTTAGTGATCGGAGGCTGGAGAGGAGTGCCACCTTTTCAATACAAATTTATTCAGAGTGAATAAATCAATAGATAATGCGTTGTCTCCGTGTGATTAAAACAAATATCTTTTAAGAGATATCTGAGTTAGCTGGGATGGGTTGTGCATTGCATCACTGTGTCCATGATGTCTATCTTCAATATCAAGAATCATTAAAAATGATCTCAATAGCATATGTCTTGACCCGGTTTCTGCCTAAGGTTGTAAGGATGGCTTCTTTTTTTACACCCTTTATCTTTACAATTCTTTTTCATTCTTGAACCCCTTCAATGCTTACCCATACGTCATAACTAGCACCTTGTTGTGATTGTTCCAGTGCTAACTTAAGTACTTGGTCGGCATTCAGCTACGTTCACAATCTTTCTCCATCTTTCCTAAGGACTACTATTTCTAGCTATGGAATGTCCTTGGCAATATTCCTCCGGTTCTGGAAGAATTATAGGACTTAACCTATCCTACCATCCTTATGTCACACAATCTTCATCGTTGTGAAACAAATGGGTTGTGGGTAAGTATAAATCACCATGAAATCCATTTTTGATGTGCAAATCCGTTTTGCTCCCCCTTACCATATGCCACGATATTCGAAAACATTTTGCACATGTCGGGATGAGCCATCACGTTAAGTCAAATCATTATTGATAATTTCCCATATTAATTCACATTTTCTCCCCCATATTAAAAATATTAACCCAGTCGATGTTTTTAATATCAATTGATTTAATGAAGTTTTAACAAAGGTTTTGGGAAGAATAATGCAAGTTCGTTTTATTTTCATGATACCAAATGTATGAGATATGATACTGTAACACCCCCACATTTGGTATGCGCAGCGGAACTACAACAATGGGTGCTACACAGTATTCATTGCACACAAGAGATATCAAACGACGCTAAAAAGACGTCGACTTAAAAATTCAACATTTAAAATTGTTAGATAATACATGTCCACAGTTTTCCCAACCCCAAATAGTGCACAGAGTTTAGCGTTTCGGTCCCCATGAATCTCAACCCAAAAACTTCAGTTTTATAATCACATGACATTAAACATAAAAATTGTTTAAGTAGAAAAGGAGGGAAAAACAAGCGGACACCAAGCCGATCACACAACCTCCATCCCATGCATGCTCCATCCTACTGCTCAGCGGTTACCTGAAATACATGCCAAAAATTTTGGTCAACGAAAACGTTGAGTGGAATTCATAGGTTTTTCAATCCATTTGAACGTATATATAATAAAAACCATTCGTGATCATTTATAGTCTTGTCGATCAAACAAACTATAATCAGGATACTGACAATTGTGTTTAAGCTCATGACACTAATCCGTTAACTCAATCACCCGCGTAAATATACCGGCATGATTCAGATGAAACCAGTGCCCCTCTAAAGGCATCAGTTGCAATTATACCTTATCTCTCATACAAAATAATCTACCGCAGAACTTACTATAAGTACAGCTTCTCGGCTAGCATTGGGTCGTCAACCCCGTAGTACTACAAATTGCATAAGCGGCTATTTCCCCCTTCGCAAGGGCAAGACAATAGTTAATAGTTCATGAATTTAGGGACTTTTGCAACTTTGGTACTCAACACAATTTCTAAGGCAACTTTCGGGTCTAACAATCATTCATGATATACGTTCCTTTTAAAAACTAGCATGCATTTCCCTCGCGGGTAAAACAATTTGAAATAATATAAGCGAGGCTATAAATTCACACCTTAGATATTAAGTAGTCGGTAGTTCGAGGAGTGTTCACTGACGATGAAACGGATGCCCGGGTAAATCAACACCTATCACAAATAACGCGTAATGAGTAATCTCATTTAAATACTTACGGTACTGTATAAAATACATATATATAAGTCACTTATGACCAATATAACTCACGCCAAAAACAAAAACAACAAGTATCATTCATTTTATTCCATTCATTCTTATAACCTACGTCGTCCATTTTTACACGTTCTCGCCGGTACTTGACTAAAGTACGGGCTGTTTTACCTTATTAAACCGCACTTATAAAATTTGACAAAATTTCCAAAAATCCTATATGACCTGTAGATAACATGTTTTTAAGTCCAACAAAAGTTTTCACTTTTACGACCCGTCACGCAACTCATTTCCACGACTACATTTTACGGGCTGAAATTGCGCTTCGACCAATTTTGACCACTTTGACTTATATGAAAAATACCTTTGACTTCCTTGACTCATAAGTCAACATATAGACTCATTTGTACAGGTTAGGGACCAAGTTTTGACCCTTGATCATTCACCAAATTATACTTGTGACCCTCGGGATTTGACTAAAACTTTACA
The DNA here is from genome assembly GCA_025667525.1 of Glebionis coronaria. Classification (NCBI taxonomy): domain Eukaryota; kingdom Viridiplantae; phylum Streptophyta; class Magnoliopsida; order Asterales; family Asteraceae; genus Glebionis; species Glebionis coronaria. The sequence continues at coordinate 349,731,250 of CM046881.1, read as the reverse complement.
CAAATCCGGATTGTGAAAGTCCTCGTCTCCCGGTACCCGATCTTTAAAATGTCATAACTTTTAGCTCGTTTTGAGTCACGGGCTCTACCTTATACCAAATTAAAGCTAGAAAAACCCTCTATCACTATATTTAGTTTTCAAGACTTGGAACAAAAATCATTTTTCCAAAATAGACCAAATGTTTCTGCCTAAAAATGACTATACCAAAAACACGCTTAGACTCGATTCCAAGACTTCTAACCAACTCTAAACATCATCCTAAGACTTCCCAAACATATCCTAACATCAAACTTCCATCCTACCCCTATTGATCAACCAATCTCAATATCAAAATCAAAGAAAAATACACATGCAAGTAGTAACACCTATGTAAATCATCATAAAACAAATAACCAAACACAATAATAACATGCATATTCATCAACCACCATGGCTCCCCCAAACACCCCTTTGCCGTGGGGTTTGGGTGACCAAATCACCACAACCAAATTAATTTTGGTGGGTTTTCATGGTGTTTATACTTCCATAACACTCAAAATAAACATGCATTAGCTCAAATAGCCACAAAAACGAATTTTGGATCATATGAAAAATCTTGAAAAATTTTTATCAATGCATGTTGGATTTGATTACATGAATAGGTGGGTAATGACCAAACTAAGCGTGGTCTAACCTTAGATTTTTGAAAAATCAAGTAGAAAAGATTTTTGGTGGATTTTTGTGTGTTTGAGGTGTGACCGTGGGTTTAGAGAGAGACAAGGGAGGGAGTGTTTGATTTTTCTTGTAAATTTTTGTATGTGTTTGTGTGTTTGTCCACTTTGCCCCCTTTTGTTAGTTAGGAGGGACCTTGTTGCAATTTCTAGTTTCTTTTGTCCTTAAATAGAAAACAACCTCAAAACTTTGCGGGTTTGACTCAATTGTCAATTTTGAAAATTTTACGGGAGTCGGAAATCTTCCCGAATGCTCCAAAATATTTTTGGGATACTTTAAATGTACTTGGAAGGCTATAAAACTCACACAACTCAACTTAACACGAACCGTAAATAAAATTCTCGAGAAATTACATTATCGATAAATCGTCAAAAATTATATAAAATTGGGCATCCCTCGGGATCGTAATCGTCATCGTCCTTCTCAAAACGTCAAACGTAAAAATTATAACCTCGAACATCGGCTCTAACCAAAATACTTATAATTATAAAAATTAAAATTTATCAAAAATTTCAAAATTTAGCGTAATTTAGGGTATCGTTAATGACCTCGATTCTAGGGTGTCACATCCACCCCTCCTTAAAGAGAGCGACGTCCCGGCGCTCGCCTCTTCTTGGGCTCACATTTCGTCTTACTGGAACAAATGAGGATACCTTTCCTTGAAAAAGTCCTCACGTTCCCAGGTGTATTCCGGTCCACGCTTAGAATTCCATCGGACCTTCACAATGGGAATCCTACTATGCTTCAACCGCTTGACCTCCCGGTCCATGATTTCCACAGGTTCTTCCACAAAGTGCATTTTGTCGTCTAGTCGAATCTCGTCCAAAGGAATCACCAATTCCTTATCCGCCAAACTCTTCTTCAGGTTCGATACGTGAAACGTGTCATGAATAGCACTAAGTTCGGTCGGCAATTCTAACTTGTACGCTACTGGTCCAATTCGTTCAACGATCTTAAACGGTCCAATATACCTCGGACTCAACTTTCCTTTCTTCCCAAAACGAATTACACCCTTCCATGGCGATACCTTGAGCATAACCATATCTCCAACTTCAAACTCCAACGGTTTCCTTCGGTTATCAGCATAACTTTTCTGTCGGCTTCTCGCAGCAAGTAGTCGGTTCTTGATCTGCACGATCTTCTCTGTCGTTTCTAAAACCATTTCGGGTCCAGTCAATTGACTTTCCCCTACTTCACTCCAACACACGGGCGATCTACACTTCCTTCCATACAATGCTTCGAACGGTGCTGCTTTGATACTCGCATGATAACTATTATTGTACGAAAATTCCACCAGAGGCAAGTGGCGTTCCCAACTTCCTCCAAAATCGATCACGCATGCTCGGAGCATGTCCTCCATCGTTTGAATCGTTCGTTCACTCTGGCCGTCAGTTTCCGGGTGATAAGCCGTGCTTAAACTCAGTTCAGTGCCCATCGCACGTTGAAGCGATCTCCAAAATTCCGACGTAAATCTACTGTCGCGATCCGAAATGATCGATAACGGCACTCCATGTCTACAGACGATCTCTTTCACGTACACGCTGGCGAGTCTTTCCATGCTGTCCGTCTTCTTCATAGGTAAGAAATGAGCAGATTTCGTCAACCTGTCCACAATTACCCATATCATATCGCATCCACTAGGAGTCCTAGGTAAACCCGTCACAAAATCCATTGCGATTTTCTCCCATTTCCATTCTGGGATTTCCGGTTGTACCAACAATCCAGATGGTTTCTTATGTTCTGCCTGAACCTTCGCGCAAGTCAAACACTTACTGACGTAACGAGCAATATCTGCCTTCATATTCGGCCACCAATAGACTTTCTTCAGGTCGTGGTACATCTTATCCGATCCAGGATGTATCGAATACTTCGACTTATGCGACTCATTCATAACCAATTCTCTAACTCCAGGCTTTCCTTCCTCAGATGGACACAATGGTAACCAAATCCGATTCTCAAAATATCTTAGTCCGTCAGACCTAATCACGAAAATAGGTTTCAACATTCGCCCCAAATTCTCGGCTTCAACATTCCCTTTCATCAATCCTCTCTCCTGAGCCTTCAGTATGGTTTCGGTTAAGTCAACGCTCTCACTCATCACTAAAGCTCTAACCCTCAAAGGTTTCTCCCGTTCCTTCCTACTCAATGCATCCGCTACAACATTCGCCTTCCCAGGGTGATAGCGAATTTCACAATCGTAATCACTCAATAGTTCAACCCATCGTCTTTGTCGCATATTCAACTCCTTTTGATCTAAAATGTGCTGCAAACTCTTGTGATCAGTGAATACAACACACTTTGTCCCATACAGATAGTGTCTCCACAGCTTCAACGCAAACACTACCGCTCCTAATTCCAAATCGTGCGTCGTGTAGTTCTCCTCGTTCTTCCTTAATTGCCTCGACGCGTAAGCTATCACCTTCTCACGTTGCATTAATACTGCTCTATAACCTTTACGAGACGCATCACAATACACCACGAAGTCTTCGGTTCCTTCAGGCAATGATAAAATCGGCGCGGAACATAACTTATCCTTGAGCGTTTCGAAAGCAAGCTCTTCCTCATTTCCCCATTCATACACCCTATTCTTCTCGGTAAGCCGCGTCAATGGTTTCGCAATCAACGAAAATCCTTCGATAAACCTTCTATAGTACCCAGCTAAACCCAAAAATTGTCGAACTTCAGTCGGCGTCGTCGGTGCTGACCATTCCCTGATTGCCACGATCTTAGCAGGATCTACACGAACTCCTTCCTTATCAATCACATGACCTAGAAACTGCACTGATTCCAACCAAAACTCACACTTAGAGAATTTTGCATACAGTTTCTCCTTCCTTAACAACTCCAAAATCTTTCTCAGGTGCTTCTCGTGCTCCTCCTTACTCTTAGAGTAAATAAGTATGTCGTCGATGAAAACAATAACAAACTTATCTAGATACGGCTTGCACACGCGATTCATAAGATCCATGAATACAGCAGGCGCGTTAGTCAACCCAAACGGCATCACTCGAAATTCAAAGTGTCCATACCGCGTACGAAAGGCAGTTACAGGAATATCCTCCTCTCTTACACGCAGTTGATGATACCCTGATCTTAAATCGATCTTTGAGTATACACTGGACCCTTGCAATTGATCGAACAATTCATCAATCCTCGGTAATGGGTACCGATTCTTAACCGTCAGCTTATTGAGTTCTCTATAGTCAATACACATTCTAAACGAACCATCCTTCTTCTTTACGAACAACACTGGCGCTCCCCAAGGTGATGAGCTCGGCCTAATAAATCCTTTGTCCATCAACTCCTTCAATTGATCCGCTAACTCCTTTAACTCAGATGGTGCTAAGCGATAAGGTGCTCGTGCAACCGGTGCAGCTCCTGGCACTAAATCAATTCGAAACTCGACCTCACGATTAGGCGGTAAACCTGGCAACTCGTCTGGAAAAATGTCCGGATACTCGCGAATAATGGGTACCTCTTCAATCCTCGCCTCTACATCACCATCGCTCGAAACCTGTGCCAAAAACACATCGCATCCGCTCTCTACGTACTTCATCATCTTCAAACACGAAATCACCTTCAAATGAGAAGTGCATTCGTCTCCCTTAACCGTCAAAACCCTATTCCTCAGCGGAATCTGCACCAATCTCTCACCACAGACGATTGTAGCACTATGCGCCATTAGCCAGTCCATTCCCACAATTACGTCAAACGATCCTAGCTCTATAGGCATCAAGTCGATTTTAAAAGCGTAGTTTCCTAACTTCAAGGTACACCCTTTCAGTATAGAATTCGTACTAACAATTTTTCCATCGGCTAATTCAACATTATAACTAGTCGTTAGCAATACCGGTTCTCTATCGATATGACGACTAAATCTAACGTCTACAAAACTCTTGTCGGAGCCAGAATCAAATAAAATACTAGCATAACAAGCGTCTAGCAAAAACGTACCGGTAACCACATTGGGACCTTGTGGTTTATCAGCAGTTCCCACTTGATACACAGCTGCCGCATTATTTCCTCCCCGTCTGTTCCCTGCCTTCGGGCAATTTGCTTGCACATGCCCCCTTTCTCCACAGCTATAACATCCTCTCATCCTGATAGCATTAGCCCCAGTGGCTACTCCTCCCATTCGACAACTAGCAGTCCTATGACCTGCCTTTCCACACTTGCCGCATGCCTGCGGGCAGTTTCCAACATGATACAAGTTGCACTTTCCACAATGGGGATTCACTTTCACACCTCTAGGGTTTGTCACGGCCCTCATTCCTTCGTTCCTTCTCTGATTAAACTGCTGATTACGGTTCGGCCCTTGGTTGTTTCGATTTCCTCCTCGGTTCTGGCCTTGGGATTGATTACCTTGTGCTGCCTCCCATTTTCTTTTGTTACCCTCAGCAATGTAATTCTGCTTATCCTGAAGCTTAACGTCCATCAAAGCGTGTGCCATTTGAACCGCTTCGTCAAACGTTCCAGGTTTCGACGAAGTTGTTTCACCCTTGATGTTGCTAGATAAACCCTTAATATACTGCTTCATTTTCTTGGCGTCATTGGCAAATATGTCCGGACACAAAAGACTTAACTCATTGAATCTCCTGGTGTAAGCAGCTATATCGTTGTTCCTTAAGGTCAAGTGTCTCAGTTCATCCTCCAATTGCCCCAATTCCTCCTCTGGGCAGAACTTCTTTGTCAACAAAGCTTTGGTCGCATTCCACGTTCTCGCATTTGCCACAGCCAATCCCACCGTAGCTACCTGGGTATTCCACCAGCTTAACGCATCATCCAGAAATGTAGCTGCTGCAAACTTTACTTTATCCGCCTCTGCACAACCACTGATTTCAAACGTACTCTCAACTTTTTCCAACCATCGCCTAAGTTCTAGGGCTCCACCCGATCCACGGAACTGCGTAGGACCGCACTTCATAAAGCTTGAATAGGTACACACTCTCGGGGCTGGTTGTCTCCCCGCGTTCCTTCCTGGATCCTGATTTCTCCCAGCTCGGTCTGCTTCCAACGCATTAGCTATCGCTTCCTGAATCATGTTGTTAACACGATCGGCAGTCAACTTTGGAGGCATTGTTTTATCGAATATCTCTTTCTGCAAGACAAGAAAAATAGAAAAACAATGTAAGTATTCATATCAAGTTTCCCAGACATAAAATACATACAACGACACATCACTACGGAGTTACTAATATTCATCATTTCACACCACAAAAGATCAAATTTAAGACATATCACAGATCATGAAAGGTAACATAGATTGTATTGATAGTTAACCAAAATCGTGACAAGTAATGCCACTACAATCATTCACCACAAAACATCAAGTACTTGAGTTTCTCGTCATAATACCATCATACAAAGGTCTAAAATAGTTCTATTACAATGATCAAGGAAAAATACAAAACAAGTAACTAGGCATGTGGTGATCCACACGGCCTCTTGGATGGCGGCTCGTCGTCGTCCTCGGTTTCCTCATCACTCACGTCCTCGTCCACATCATCCACTTTTCCCTTTCCTTTCTCATCAGGCCCACATTCTGTTTCCTTTCTCGTCCCTGATGTGGATCCATGCTCAATCGCTCCTTGACTTCCCACCGAAATACAAGCACCTCCAGTAGGCGGCTGAACCATGAAGTCATTCGCCTCCATCTCCACATCGTCCACGAATCTCCAATCCGGGGGTAATGAATCCCTCACACGATGCTCCCAACTCTGCATCCTCGACAACCTCATCTGATCTTCCCTCACACGATCAAGACTAGCACTCAAATTTGCAACCATTGATTTCAAACTGTTGATGGCACTTGTGTTCATCATCCCATCATACGCAATCCTTGAAGTCCTTTCCAACAATCTTTCGTCCGCCTTGTCATTCTCGTCGAATCTACTGACCACTCTTGATTCCACTACATACCTCATGCACATCGATCCTTCCAAACCTCTCACAGTCCGTCGCACGTCATGATAATCCCTCGGTCCGGGACAGCAAATTCTTGGGATGCCTTGATGAAGAGAATTTGCGCTCATTGCACCTTCGGCTCTTCTGGGAATATCTGGTACACCAACCAGATGGGAAGTACGCATAGGCGTGGGACAAGTAGTTCTCCTTGAGTCGGGGTCCTGGGCTCGTACATCGTTACCGTTATCGTTGGGCGGTACCTCGGCCATTCCTGCAATAACAGCGAATTTCGGAGGGTACATAAGTAATTATACAATAATTATAAATATATGCATGCAAATGCAATGCAAAGGTGGTACATATGCCCGGAATGTAATAATATGATGCTCATGCATGATAAATATGAAAATTACGATGTCGGATATTTCACGTAAAATTTAACGTCTACATATAGTAATTCCATACTTATATAATAATTACCCACATATATATACTTTACTCAAAAGTATACGTCAAATGCCATAAATACAACAATAAATCTTACCGGAGCCATGCAGGATAGTTGTGTGTGCTTGGACCCTTTTCTTACGACACCAAAAGTTATAGTTTAGGATTTTCAAAAACGACCTAGTTCTCTATAACTCGTGGCTCTGATTACCAATCTGTAACACCCCCACATTTGGTATGCGCAGCGGAACTACAACAATGGGTGCTACACAGTATTCATTGCACACAAGAGATATCAAACGACGCTAAAAAGACGTCGACTTAAAAATTCAACATTTAAAATTGTTAGATAATACATGTCCACAGTTTTCCCAACCCCAAATAGTGCACAGAGTTTAGCGTTTCGGTCCCCATGAATCTCAACCCAAAAACTTCAGTTTTACAATCACATGACATTAAACATAAAAATTGTTTAAGTAGAAAAGGAGGGAAAAACAAGCGGACACCAAGCCGATCACACAACCTCCATCCCATGCATGCTCCATCCTACTGCTCAGCGGTTACCTGAAATACATGCCAAAAATTTTGGTCAACGAAAACGTTGAGTGGAATTCATAGGTTTTTCAATCCATTTGAACGTATATATAATAAAAACCATTCGTGATCATTTATAGTCTTGTCGATCAAACAAACTATAATCAGGATACTGACAATTGTGTTTAAGCTCATGACACTAATCCGTTAACTCAATCACCCGCGTAAATATACCGGCATGATTCAGATGAAACCAGTGCCCCTCTAAAGGCATCAGTTGCAATTATACCTTATCTCTCATACAAAATAATCTACCGCAGAACTTACTATAAGTACAGCTTCTCGGCTAGCATTGGGTCGTCAACCCCGTAGTACTACAAATTGCATAAGCGGCTATTTCCCCCTTCGCAAGGGCAAGACAATAGTTAATAGTTCATGAATTTAGGGACTTTTGCAACTTTGGTACTCAACACAATTTCTAAGGCAACTTTCGGGTCTAACAATCATTCATGATATACGTTCCTTTTAAAAACTAGCATGCATTTCCCTCGCGGGTAAAACAATTTGAAATAATATAAGCGAGGCTATAAATTCACACCTTAGATATTAAGTAGTCGGTAGTTCGAGGAGTGTTCACTGACGATGAAACGGATGCCCGGGTAAATCAACACCTATCACAAATAACGCGTAATGAGTAATCTCATTTAAATACTTACGGTACTGTATAAAATACATATATATAAGTCACTTATGACCAATATAACTCACGCCAAAAACAAAAACAACAAGTATCATTCATTTTATTCCATTCATTCTTATAACCTACGTCGTCCATTTTTACACGTTCTCGCCGGTACTTGACTAAAGTACGGGCTGTTTTACCTTATTAAACCGCACTTATAAAATTTGACAAAATTTCCAAAAATCCTATATGACCTGTAGATAACATGTTTTTAAGTCCAACAAAAGTTTTCACTTTTACGACCCGTCACGCAACTCATTTCCACGACTACATTTTACGGGCTGAAATTGCGCTTCGACCAATTTTGACCACTTTGACTTATATGAAAAATACCTTTGACTTCCTTGACTCATAAGTCAACATATAGACTCATTTGTACAGGTTAGGGACCAAGTTTTGACCCTTGATCATTCACCAAATTATACTTGTGACCCTCGGGATTTGACTAAAACTTTACACAAATCCGGATTGTGAAAGTCCTCGTCTCCCGGTACCCGATCTTTAAAATGTCATAACTTTTAGCTCGTTTTGAGTCACGGGCTCTACCTTATATCAAATTAAAGCTAGAAAAACCCTCTATCACTATATTTAGTTTTCAAGACTTGGAACAAAAATCATTTTTCCAAAATAGACCAAATGTTTCTGCCTAAAAATGACTATACCAAAAACACGCTTAGACTCGATTCCAAGACTTCTAACCAACTCTAAACATCATCCTAAGACTTCCCAAACATATCCTAACATCAAACTTCCATCCTACCCCTATTGATCAACCAATCTCAATATCAAAATCAAAGAAAAATACACATGCAAGTAGTAACACCTATGTAAATCATCATAAAACAAATAACCAAACACAATAATAACATGCATATTCATCAACCACCATGGCTCCCCCAAACACCCCTTTGCCGTGGGGTTTGGGTGACCAAATCACCACAACCAAATTAATTTTGGTGGGTTTTCATGGTGTTTATACTTCCATAACACTCAAAATAAACATGCATTAGCTCAAATAGCCACAAAAACGAATTTTGGATCATATGAAAAATCTTGAAAAATTTTTATCAATGCATGTTGGATTTGATTACATGAATAGGTGGGTAATGACCAAACTAAGCGTGGTCTAACCTTAGATTTTTGAAAAATCAAGTAGAAAAGATTTTTGGTGGATTTTTGTGTGTTTGAGGTGTGACCGTGGGTTTAGAGAGAGACAAGGGAGGGAGTGTTTGATTTTTCTTGTAAATTTTTGTATGTGTTTGTGTGTTTGTCCACTTTGCCCCCTTTTGTTAGTTAGGAGGGACCTTGTTGCAATTTCTAGTTTCTTTTGTCCTTAAATAGAAAACAACCTCAAAACTTTGCGGGTTTGACTCAATTGTCAATTTTGAAAATTTTACGGGAGTCGGAAATCTTCCCGAATGCTCCAAAATATTTTTGGGATACTTTAAATGTACTTGGAAGGCTATAAAACTCACACAACTCAACTTAACACGAACCGTAAATAAAATTCTCGAGAAATTACATTATCGATAAATCGTCAAAAATTATATAAAATTGGGCATCCCTCGGGATCGTAATCGTCATCGTCCTTCTCAAAACGTCAAACGTAAAAATTATAACCTCGAACATCGGCTCTAACCAAAATACTTATAATTATAAAAATTAAAATTTATCAAAAATTTCAAAATTTAGCGTAATTTAGGGTATCGTTAATGACCTCGATTCTAGGGTGTCACAGATACCGACTTGTAACATGATCACATATTCACCATATTAGAAAAAAATTGACAAGGTTGGACCTGATTGATGAGAACATCATATGATAAGATCAAATGGTTCTTGTCAGCATATGTTGGTTGCCTCGTCACGTCTGAAGTCATCTCTTGACACCACGTGTACGATTGGTATTGTTGTCTTGACACCAGTTAGTGAGCTTGGCACGTAAGACATCGAAGATTCTGAATGCTTGACAACTGCTCCCCCTCAATTGTTGACCCGTGTTCTATTGAAAGAGTTGTAGTCATCGGTTGAGTCGTCGCATCGTCGAGTATGTAGATACCAATTGTAGATTGCTATGGTTGTAGAGATGATAACTTCATAAAAACAAGACTTCTCTTGTTTTAACAAATAAATGCACTGAAACGTACATAGATTTGTGTTAGACCAAGTTATAAAGTAAACTTGATCCCTTACAAGGTTTTAAAGTAAACCTTGCCCGAGAAAATTAATTCCCGTTGTGAGCCAAAGCTTTCATAAGAAATACTTGACTTTAATGTGAAAACCGGGTTGCAGTCTGAAATAACTACAAGCCATTTTGGCATGTTTTATGAAATATTTACAACTTTTGTACGAACTCTATTTATGGCGCCGTGTCAATATTAATCAACATTTCTAAGGCCGTAAATATTATCGTACCAAAAGACATGCCTTTGAAAATATTTTTTGATTTTTATGAATTTTTCAATTTTTATGGTTTTTATATGGTTTTATATTTTTGTATTTTGCTTTTGTGGATAAAAATATAAAAAAAATATACAAATGATCACCAAGGATACGGGGAATAGTTTACCATCACTATTCTTTCGCTTCATCTGCCAATTCCTTAAGAGTCTCAGGCGAGAAGGTTCTCATTCCTAGCTTGTCGGCAAAAAATTCCATTCGAGCGCGATCTAAAGCTTTCGTGAAAATATCTGCCAATTGATACTCAGATCGGACAAAGTAAAGCTCGATAACTCCATTTTCCACTTGCTCCTTGATGAAATGGTAGCGAATGTCAATATGCTTCGACCGGGAGAATTGAACATTGTTGCAGCATAAGGCAATTGCACTTTTGTTGTCACAGTACATCGGAATTTTGTTGAAACCTAGACCATAGTCGGTTAATTACGATCTCATCCAAAGAATTTGAGCACAGCAACCGGACATAGCTATGTATTCTGCTTCCGTACTTGAAATTGCAGCGCTTTTCTGCCTTTTCGATGCCCAACTGATTAGTCGATCTCCTAGTAGTTGCAAAGTTCCACTCGTGCTACACCTTGTATATTGACAACCCGCGTGATCCGCATCTGCATATGCCATGAGTGCAATCGAAGAGTCCTTCGAATACCAAAGTCCCCGATTAGTGGTTCCTTTAAGATATCGAAAGATCCGTTTTACAATAGCCAAGTGTAACTCAGTAGGCCGAGTTTGATACCGAGCACACATACCATATAGCAAACTGAAGATCAGTTCGACTAGCTGTGATATACAGAAGAGTACCGATCATTCCACGATACAGTGTCGGATCAACGGCAACTCCATGTGGATCTGCATCAAGCTTAGTTCGTTCCACCATTGGAGTATCCACGGGGTCGCAAGATTCCATCTTATATTTCTTAAGAGATTCAAGGTCATACTTGGATTGATTGATAAAGATGCCTCTGGGACTCTGAGATATCTGAAGACCTAAGAAGAATGATACCTTGCCCATCATTGGCATCTTAAACATGGAAGAAATGAGTTTCCCAAACTCGTCGGATAAGGTTTGGGTTGAGGCTGCAAATATAATATCATCAACATATATTTGTACCATAATCATATCTTTACCTCGTTTCTGAATGAACAACATGGGATCCACCTTGCCTTTAGTGAAGCCTTGCATAATGAGGAATAGTGACAATAGATCATACAATGCGCGAGGAGCTTGCTTCAACCCATAGAGAGCCTTCTTAAGCTTGTACACATGATTAGGATATTTAGGATTCACAAAACCATCCGGCTGTTGAACATAAACCTCTTCCTTGATTGCACCATTCAGAAATGCCGTCTTCACATCCATCTGATAGACGATCATATTCATGTGGGCTGCATAAGCAAGGAATAGTCTAATAGCTTCGAAATGGGCAACAGGTGCAAAGGATTCCATAAAGTCGATGCCTAATAATTGCTTGTATCCACAAGCTACTAGTCGAGCTTTGTTCTTCAATACTCCGCCTAACTCATCGAGTTTCACCTTGTAAACCCATTTCAAAGTGAGTAACTGCACTTGATCCGGGCATGGGACAACTTCCCATACTTCAAGACGTATAAATTCATTAAGTTCTTTTTGCATAGCTTCTATCCAACAGGATTGAGTAAAATATTCTTGCCATGTCTTAGGATCAACTTCATTGAGAAAAGCATCAAAATGACAAAACATTGTATTTTCTTGTAACTGACTTCGTGTGGATACCGGACGATTAGGGTCACCAATAATAGAATCTATAGGATGATCCTTTGTCCACTAGCTGTCATGTTCACGAATCCGTGGATTGGAGTAAATCGTAGTAGGAGCTTCCTCTGAGGTGGACGACCCGACTTGATTAGGGTCGGAAATTGGTACACCAAAGAATGGAAGTTCACGCATTTGAGCGAATTCCAAATCGTGATCATCAGCATCCTCTTCATCATCAATAGGCATGACATGGGTAGTTGAAACTGTTGGGAATAAATTTAGGCCAAAACACTTGAACACTGACAAGAACAACTCAAGCGTTGACAAGAGCAAAGTGAGCGCTGACAGCATAAGCGTTGACAAGATAAAGTCAAGCGTTGACAGATTGAAGACAAGCACTGATGGAAGATGTGAGCTACACGTATATTATATTCTAGATTACTTCTAGTAAGGATAGAAACGACAATGTATTTTCTATGTTTATCTTTACCTAGAATAGTTGATTTGTAGCTTATTGTACAAGACTTCTTGTTCTATAAAAGAAGATCTTTTAGGTTAATGTTTAATATCAGTTTTCATAGTATTCGCAAGTTAAACCTTTCATTGTAATCAACACGATTATTCTAATACAAGTGAAAGTTTGTTTAACATCATTGTGTTTTAGATCAAGTGTTAATTCCGCATAACACTTTGTTACTTTATTCATAAGCAAAGGTTTCTCTACGTGTTATACTTGATCTAATCTCGTATACACAAAGCTAATCGATCTAAGTTTGGGATCAACAAGTGGTATCAGAGCTTGTTGAGAAAATTTTGATCTTTAAGTAACGCAGAACCCTAAAACACCAAACCCTAAAAACCCTAAAATTCTCAAAACCCTAAAAACATCATGTCTGGCACAAATCAACCTCCTGCTTTGCTTCAAAACAACTTCTCAAACCCTAGTATCAAAATTCCCATGTTTGATGCCAGGAACTTTGAACTCTGGAAGTCCAATTTTGAGCAATACATAGCTATTCATGACTACACTCTTTGGGAAATTATCGAATATGGGAACACATTCGATAAAGCAGCAAAGATTACTGCTGCAATTGCCGCAAGGACAGCTGTTCCTAATTGTCCTGAAGCTGATAAAGTGGAAAAGCCTGATGATGGGAGAGCGGTAGCTGTTGAAGATATAGCCAAGAAGAGGGTGGACATGAAAATTTTGAACATCTTGAAACATGCCCTAGGTCATGAGAATCAGCATAAGTACAAACGTTTTGAGTCTGCAAAAGAGCTTTGGGAAGCTCTTGAACTAGCACATGGTGGCAATGCTGACACAAAAGAAGAAAAGAAGAAGCAACTCTTGCATGTGTATGCTGTCTTTAAAGCTCAACCTAATGAGAATCTCAGCAGTGTGAGAAGTAGACTTCTTGACATCACAAGTCAACTTTCCTTCATGGGAAAACAGATTGATGACCCTGAATTGAATGCTACTTTTCTCAAAAGCCTTGGTGATGTATGGAAGATTGAGACAAGATCTATTCTTGTCAATAACACCCACAAGACTTCCAGGTTTGATGACATCTTCAACAAACTAAGACTGTTGGAGAATGAATGGCAATTGGAAAGTGATAACAAATCTTCAAGCAGCAACATGGCCTTCTTTTCACAAAGTGAAGGCCAATTTGATTCCATGAACTTCTATGGACATTCAGCAACTGGATCTCAAGGTGTCAGCGCTGGATGTCAATCTGTCAGCGCTGGATCATACCCTGTCAACGCTTTGTACTCAAGCGCTGACACACACAATCATGGCGCTGATAGAATTAAACCTGCTGGTTTTGATCTTGATACTGTGTGTGCATTCATTGCTTCTTTGCCTAGTGATTCAAGGATTACTTATGAAGATCTTGAGCAGATAAGTGATGAACAATTGGAAGAGATGGACATCAAGTGGACTATGGCTCTTGTAAGTTTAAGAGCAAACAGGTTCAATAAAAGGTTCAAGAAGAAGATGACCTTTAATGCTAAGGATGTTGCTGGCTTTGACAAGTCCAAGGTAGAGTGCTACAACTGTCATAGGATGGGGCACTTTATGAGGGAATGTAGATCTCCAAGGAGATCTGATGCTGGGAAGCCTTCTAGCCAAATGATTAAGAACCCAGATCCCAAGGCCATGGTTGCTGTTCAACAAATTGATGGTGTTGGAGAATGGGATTGGAGCTGGATGGCTAAGAATGAGGAAGAGGACAGAGCTTTGGTTGCTGAAGTTAAAGAAGAGCATGCTGAATATGCTCTCATGGCACACTCCTCCTCTTCATCAGATAATGAGGTATATGATGATGCTTTCTGTTCTAAGGGTTGTCGTTTAAATACTGAAAAATTAAAACAAGAGATAGTTAAATTATTAGATGAGGCAAGTACTGAAAGATGCAAAGTTTCTAACTATCAAATTGCTCTAACCCAAACAGAAAAGACAGTATCTGAGTATAAGAAAATGGATTTTGATTTAAAAGATCAAATAAACATCCTAAAACATGAGTTATTTCAGAGTAAAGATGTGCAAGATATAGTAAATAGGGTTAATCTTGATTTGATAGCTCAGTTAGAGGAGGCTAACAAAAATAAAGATAATGTGAGTCTTAAAATCCAGAGGTTTGATAAGGCTACACAAACCCTAGGAGAGTGTGTTAGTAAACAAAGAGACTCTAAGGATATGAGTGGGATTGGGATGAATAATTATACTGTTGTTCCACCACCAGCTGGGGATTTCTATGGTGTCCAATCAAAGGACTTATCTTGGACTGGCTTGCCAGAATGCCAAGAGGAGGAGTTCATTCCTCCACCTAGAGTGACTTCCCCAGTTGAGGAATATCAGCAAAAGCTGACTGACCTAGAAGAGTGGAAGAAAGCTAACCACACTTTGTTTGTTAAGGGAGGGTTATTGTGTGAAAGTCCAAATGAGCCCACACCAATTACAAAACCAATTGATGATCCTAAACCTATTAAGATCACACACCCTACCACTGGCAAACCTGTTGACCTTGGCCCACAAAATGTTAGAAAACCTAGTGTTAAATATGCAGAAATGTATAGAAATTCTAGGTCTCCAAAAAGCCAAGTTAGTAACCATGGAACAGGTTTCTTTGCTTCTAGACCTAAGACTATGTCTAGAAAAGCTTGTTACTCATGTGGGAGCTTTTCACATTTGGCCTACAAATGTGTCAACGCTTCCAATGTCAACGCTGATAGGAACCATTTCAGCGCTGACAAAAGTCAACATAGGTCAAACACTGTCAGACCCAATACCTTTGTGAACAAGAGTTCACAAGTCGTTAGACCAGCCCCATTCTTTTCTAGAGGGTCTAACACACAAGGCCTAAGACCTTTTCAAAAGTCAAATACTTGGTCAAATAGGCAATGGGTTCCTGTAGCAAACCCTAGGTTCAACGCTGATAAGAGCAATCGGGGCGCTGACAGGAGTAATTTCAGCGCTGACAGACAGACTGCTAAACCTAGGTATTTGCAACCACAGGGAAATAGGTCTAAAGCTTCTACTAGCTTAACATGGAGACCAAAACAAGACCAGAACCCTAATAATACTGGTATTTCTATGACATGCAACAGGTTTCATTATATTTCTAAGGCATTGTCAACACCAATTGGGGTTAACTGGGAATTTCATTCAAACAGGGATGAAAATGGGGTTGTTATGAGAACCAAGTCTGTTCTTGTTGAACAACCAAATGAATCCAAGTCTTCCAAGGCTTGGGTTCCCAAAGAAAACTAATGTGTTTTCTTTATGTGCAGGGCATTCAGAAGAAGATCAATGACTATGGATATTGGGATAGTGGATGCTCAAGGCACATGACTGGAAAGGAAGACTATCTGACCAATTTCTCTCCTATTCAAGATGGTGATAAGGTATACTTTGGAGGTGGCTACGGCACAATCACAGGAAAAGGAACCCTTGTCACCAACAATCTAAGGTTTGATAATGTCTTCTTGGTGAAAGACCTGGATTATAATTTGTTTAGTGTATCACAAGTGTGTGATAACAAAAATAAGGTTCTTTTCACAGATACTGAGTGCTTGGTGTTAAGCAAAGATTATAAGCTCCCTGAGGAGAAATACATAGATTTTAGAACACCAAGGCATAAAGACATATATAATGTGAATCTTAATGGAATTAAGGTAAATAATAAAATGTCATGTCTGTATGCTAAAGCCTCAGTAGATGAAAGTAATCTTTGGCACAGGAGACTAGGGCACATAAACTTTAAGAATATCAATAGGCTTGTGAGGCTTGGTTTGGTTGATGGTTTGCCTGAAAAGGCTTTCCACAATGACCACTCTTGTGTTGCATGTCTTAAGGGCAAGCAGCACAAGGTCTCATTCAGGTCTAAACAGGTGCACTCTAGTTCTAAACCCCTTCACTTATTGCATATGGACCTCTTTGGTCCAACTAATATAGAAAGTTTGAAGGGTAAATCATATTGTTTTGTCATTACTGATGATTACTCCAGGTTTACATGGACTTTCTTTTTAGCCAAGAAAAGTGAAACTGCCCTTAGTCTGATTAATTTCATTACCCAAATTGAAAAGAAAAATGGTAATGAGGTCAAAATTATTAGAAGTGACAATGGGGGTGAGTTTAGAAATCAGTTGTTAGATGATTTTTGTGCCAAGAAAGGGATTACTAGGCAGTTTAGTATAGCTAGAACCCCACAATAAAATGGGGTTGCTGAAAGGAAGAATAGGACCCTTATTGAAGCAGCCAGAACCATGTTGGCTGATGCCCACTTTCCTATAGCCTTTTGGGCTGAAGCTGTTAACACAGCTTGTTATGTTCAAAATAGGGCATTGGTCAACAAGATACATAATAAGACACCTTATGAATTACTTTGGGGAAGGAAGCTCAACATTGGCTTTCTCAAGCCATTTGGTTGTCATGTAGTTGTTTTAGAAACTAGTGAGGCCCTAGGTAAATTTGATTCTAAAGGTGATGAAGGCTACTTCATGGGTTATTCAGTGCAGAGTAAAGGATATAGGGTTTACATTAAAAAGGAAAAACGTATACTTGAAAAGGTACATGTTAGGTTTTTAGAAAGTAAACCTAGTGATCCTGAGAGTGGTCCAAATTGGTTGTTTGACTTAGAACCTTTGTCTAGAGCTTTAAATTATATGCCTGTTACTGATCCAGACATTGTGAAGGTAACTTCAAGTGTTTTGGAAAAGAGAATTGGTAATGTTTCAGGTATACAGGTTGCTAAGGAGGATGGACCACCAGCAGTTGAATCATCTCCCACACAAGAATATGTTACACTTCCTATATGGACAGATGAGTATTATGCTGCTGCTACTGCTGCTACTGCTGCAAGGAAAGATAATGGTGGTGTTCAAATACCACCAAATACAAACATGCATGATTCTTCAGGCGCTGACAAAGGGAAATCAAGCGCTGACACGACCAATTCAGACGCTGATGGCTCCAACGCTGACAACACAAGTTCAAGCGTTGTTAGCCCAAACGCTGACAAACAAGGATCAGACTTTGGAGACACCTTTACACAGCTTTTCTCTTCCCATTTTGAACAGGGTGGACCTTCCAATATTCATGAAGAGATTCCTGTTGATGAAGAAGAATCTGAAGAAGATATTGGCAACATGGAGCGTGAAATTGAGGACACCAGACTTTTTGAAGGAGGAATTCTCACTTCCACAGCAAAGGATCACCCCACATCTCAAATCATTGGTGATGTTATGGCTCCAGTTCAGACAAGAAGATCCCATCAAGGTCTTGGTGGATTTATTGCCAATATACACAAGAAGGTTGATACCCCTCTTGTACAAGCATGTTTGTTTGCCTGTTTTCTGTCACAGGAAGAACCCAAGAAGATTTTTGATGCTCTCAAAGAACCAAGTTGGGTGGAAGCAATGCAGGATGAGCTTCACCAATTTGCTATACAGGATGTTTGGGAGCTGGTTGATTGTCCTAGGTATGTGAGACCAATTGGGACAAGATGGGTTCTAAGGAACAAGAAAGATGAAAGAGGCATTGTGGTCAGAAACAAGGCACGTTTGGTAGC
This sequence comes from Glebionis coronaria, assembly GCA_025667525.1. NCBI lineage: Eukaryota > Viridiplantae > Streptophyta > Magnoliopsida > Asterales > Asteraceae > Glebionis > Glebionis coronaria. Next base: position 349,712,646 of record CM046881.1, on the reverse strand, counting down.
TCAGGGTTATACACAAGAGGAAGGCATAGATTATGAAGAAGTCTTTGCTCCAGTTGCAAGAATTGAAGCTATCAGAATTTTCTTAGCTTATGCTTCTTGCATGAATTTTACTGTTTATCAAATGGATGTGAAGAGTGCTTTCCTCTATGGCACAATTGTTGAGGAGGTTTATGTAATGCAGCCTCCTGGTTTTGAAGATCCTGAGAATCCAGACAAGGTTTATAGAGTAAAGAAGGCAATGTATGGCCTTCATCAAGCCCCAAGAGCATGGTATGGTACATTGTCCACCTACTTGGTGGAAAATGGTTTCAAAAGGGGCACCATAGATCAGACACTATTTACAAAGAAGAAAGGAAAACATGTGTTGCTGGTGCAGGTCTATGTTGATGACATCATTTTTGGGTCTACTGATCCAAAAATGAGTGAGGATTTTTCCAAGCTCATGACAGATAAATTCAAGATGAGTGCAATGGGTGAGATGAACTTCTTTCTAGGTTTACAAGTTCAGCAGAAAGAAGATGGTATCTTCATCTCCCAAGACAAGTATGTAGCAGAAATCTTGAAGAAATATGGTTTTTCTCCACATGAGAAGGAGGCTTCCACTCCTATGGATAGACAATACCCTTGGGGAAAAATTGGAGCTGGAAAGGATGTGGATGTTAGGCACTATAGATCAATGATTGGATCATTGATGTATCTTACAGCCTCAAGACCTGACATCATGTTTGCTGTGTGTGCATGTGCACGTCATCAAGTGACTCCCAAAGAATGTCACCTTTTTGCTGTGAAGGGAATTTTTAGGTACTTAAGATGTTATCCAGATCTTGGATTATGGTACCCAAAAGATTCTCCTTTGGACCTTATTGCATATTCAGACAGTGATTATGGTGGTGACAAGTTTGATAGGAAATCCACAACTGGTGGATGCCAATTTCTTGGGAGCAGATTAATATCTTGGCAATGCAAGAAACAGACAGTGGTGGCAAACTCTACAACTGAAGCAGAATATGTTGCTGCAGCTGCTTGTTGTGGACAAGTCTTATGGATTCAGAACCAGCTGTTGGATTATGGGTATAATTTTATGCATACCAAGATTTTTGTAGACAATAACAGTACTTTATGCATTATTAAAAATCCTGTACATCATTCTAAAACCAAACACATAGAAATTAGACATCATTTTATAAGAGATTGCTTTGAGAAAGGTTTAATACAACCAGATAGGGTAGATACTGAAGATAATGTAGCTGATTTATTAACTAAACCTTTTGATGCTGGAAGATTTCAATATTTGGTAACAAATATTGGAATGGTTAATCTCACTTAATATGTGTTTTGGAATCTTTTTGTAAAAGTATGTACAGGATAATGCATTGTTATTGGTCTTTATGATGATTTAGATTTTCCACATTATTTTTCTAACACTGACAAAGGTAAATGCAACGCTGTTAAGTGTTATTTTGCCGTTGTTAGAGATTTTATGGTCTAACGCTGACAAGAGTTCCTTCAACGCTGACAAGTGTTGTCGGGACACTGTTAGCAACAAGTGTTAGTTTTGTGGTTTTCATCTAAATGTGTAGGTAATGGTAGCTTTATGTCATTGGATACAGAGTTGCTTATGGATCTTTGAAGAGCTATTTGGACATGTTTTGTTTATGGATGATGGTTGGAATATTTATATTCCTATCTTGACATAAATTTTTAATGTTCATATATATATTTTGAGAACTCATGTATCATAGTTTGAGGGGAGGTTTAAGGAACCTTTAGGACTCTTGGGTATTCTTAGAATACTCTCATCACAATTCTAGATTGTGTCCACTGGTGAGTATGGGTTAGTTTTACTAAACCATGAGGCACTGTAGCATGCATAGTATATCAACTTTGCATGCTGCCAAGACATTTTTGACTTAGAATTGGTTATGGTCTGATGGGAGGCTTGGGAATCCTTTTTGATATGGGTTTTACCTGGGAGTAACAAGGATTTTATGAGGTAACTTGGTTGTTAAGAATTTTGGTTAGCAAGGGACACTAGAGGACTGTTATGTCTATCTTGCTTATGCAAGTGTGCATAACTGGACAGTGCTTGCCGCCCTATGATAATTATCAGCTTTTGGTTATCTTCTCTAGGATAAATTACTTGTTAAGGTCATTGTTCACTTTTTAAAACAATTTTATTTTTGGACGCTGACAAGATTTTTCCAAGCGTTGTTGTGACCAAAATGGACGCTGACATGGCTTTAGGCGAACGTTGACAGGATTATAGCCGTTGGGCGTTGATGGGTTATATTTGACCGTTGACAAACAATGGGACCTACCCAGTTGTAACTTTTTGACATATTTTCAAGCCGTAATTTTAGGAGTTGTTACTTTCATTAAATGCATGGGATAACTTATAAACTTTTTCAATATTTTCATGATTGATTTTTGAAAATCTTTGCCTATTTTTGGGCCAATCACGTGCATTCATCCACT